>VFFE01009004.1:229762-554520 GCA_008921705.1 Burhinus oedicnemus
TGTTAATATTTGTTTTTTTTTTTTTTTTTTTTTTTTTTTTTTTTTTTTTTCTTTTTTTTTTTTTTTTTTTTTTGCTTTATAATCTGCAGTTGATGTACAGGAAATAATTATTGAATAATTGTGTAGGGATCATGGTTATTTAACATTCCTGATCTTTTTTATCCTATTGCATCTGAACTGATTTTTAGGCTCTCCACTTTTTTGTATGTGTGTGACTCTCCCTTTCATTTGAATATTTTTTTTTCAATAACCTAGAACCACGGTCTTTAATTTCCTCCTACAAAACAATTTTCTACTAGTATAATTCCAAATTTGATATGGTATTTGATTTACAGATGTGTAAAGTAGGATTTAACCAGTCTGAATCCACCCAACAGATCTATTTGTGACATTCATCCATGAAAACTAGCAAAAGTTGTCTCGCTATTAGCTTTTCTCAGTATTCTGTTAAAAATGTTCCAAATGTATCTTCAGTGATTTCTAACATACTTCCGAAGATCTCAATGAATTACTTACAAAGATACCAGCATGAAAGCAAGAGATGACTCAGGTCCTGATTTTTCTTTTCTAAAATGAAACTAGAGTGTTATATTACTAAAATACTATAAAATAGTCCTCAAAAAAACATAGGTACTACAATACAGGGATTAACATTGGCACTTACTATTCTGTGATATGATTCCTACCAACAATCTTATAAAATTGTTAGAGCTGCAATCGATATTATCTTAAGATCTTCATATTTTTCTAGTATTGGAATATGTACATTGACAAACCCAACAATTTTTTTTCTGCTCTGTTTCAACTCATTAAAAAACCAAAAGATACCTGCTAAACTCCAAAATATTAATTTCATAAGTTCAGCAACATCAACATTTTTCACTAACATCTTTGTTCAACAAGTTTCTATCTCTACAGCCCTTCGTTAAAAATATCATAAAAGAAAATACAAACTTTCAGTTTATATTGAAAGATTAAAATGACTATTTCTATCTCATGAATATTTTTCATGTTTAAGTAGAATATTTTTAGACTAAGACTGTTCTGGGCTAAGGACCTTTGAATTTTTGGGGAGCAGAACAAGAGAATTAAGCCCATTGCAGTAGCCCAATGTCACTTATCAAAGGGACCGAGAAGTTGTTATCACACAGAAATTTTAATTTGGTTCTTGTACATATTTAGCCAAGATCCTGAGCACTAGAATTTTTATAGTTTCTTGGAAAATTACCTTCTGGAGGATTTAAGGTTGTGCAATGACAAAATACACTGAAATAGGTAGTTGACCAGAGGCATTCACATCCCAGAGTAGTAGCTAGCTCTGTGGAATCTTCTTTATTTCTCACTGTGGATTAATCAGGGATACCATTCCAGAACTGAGAAAATGTGTTGAAGGAAACTGAGTTAAATGTAATACCTTGTTTTGAAAAGTTTCTGTTTGGATGAATTGCCATTCTCTGAGGAAAACTGCTTACCTCCAAACTTTGTTAATGCCGGTGTACAGGGGTCAGTTTTCCAGTCTCAGGTGGTCTATGTTGTTCTATTCCTACTGATGGGCATGGGATTATTACCAGATCTTATTAAAACCAACAGAAACTAGCTTCTGTTGTTCCAAAAGATAAAACTATTCTAAAGTTTGGATTAAATCTGAAGGTACAAAGATGCAATTTAAATATTTACTGGTGTATCAGAAGATGATGATCCCATAGATATCTTAGTAAACTTTCTGCTTCAGGGTGGAACTGAGTGGCCTGATTTAGGGCAGGCATCCAGAGCTGGAAACAGGATGGTGACACATGGTCTCTTTTCACACCACAGCAAAACTGTGTTCCACGAAACAAAAACAGCACAGAGTTTTATGATTGTACTGAACTCAGTGTAGCTCTGAATCTCTTTCCGAGGTGAAGTGAATGTTCTGAATGGTTCTCAAACCCTGGTTATTCATTTTGAGCTGAAAACACATGATTTCACTACTGTCATGATATATCAGTACTAGTTTTTTATGAGTAAGGCATAATGCTTTTAAAGAAGTTTAAGTTCTTCAGCCTGTTGGGACTGATTTTTTCTCTCTTCTTTTTAAATGGTAAAGGAGGTATGTCTCTTGCCTTGGTTTACTCAGACAGATACACAGATCAATAGCGCTTAGATTTTGCAGACACAAATATAAATAACCTCGTAATTCTAAATAAAACCCTTCTAAGCACAAGGACATCTTATATTTGGATAATATCCAGAAGACTATGCAGAACTTCAAGTGAGCTGGGAACACAGTTCTGCAGGCTGCAAATAGAAAAGTCTAGGCCTTGAGTAAACTAACAGGACTAAATAAATATCCTTAAAATGCTTCCCTTTTCTAGAATAAATGTTTTAGTGAGTTGCTTTGGTTGATCATCTCTGTCTAAGGCAAAATTTTAGCATGGTCATACATTTAGTAAGGAAGGATACAGAAGTGTATGGTGTAGAACTTAAACATCAGTAGGTTTATAGAGTGTATGTAGAAAGAAATTCCAGCTGATGTGGTTTGTTCAGTGTCTCTTGGTGTTGGTTATTACATAGTATTAAGTGCTGTAAAACAAAATGCATGTGTACAGTGGTAAACATTTTTTTTCTGTTTCCTATAACTTTCTATTCTCTTTTAAAATGTAAAAAAAATTTTTTTTTTTTTTTTGGAATTAGCCTCTGCTGTCAAATCTAGGAAAATCTACCACCTGCAGCATGTGCAGGAAACAGCAAGTAGACTTGGACTGAGTTCTGAGACCAGAGAAACAACGTTGTTATCCCAGAAGTGGTGTTAGGAAACACAAGATCATTGTCATGTAGAAGGTCTTCATCAAACACCAGGCTGAGGATAAATGCACATTGTACATAGTGCTCTATAGTCTAAGCACTTATAGCCGGCAGTGATTTTATGTGCGTTAAGATTTCAGAATAATTAAAAAGAAGCCTGGATGAGTCAGGGTATTACTAAAAAGCATGTGGAGTCATCTTACTCTGATTCAAATCTAGCCCAGGTGAATATTTTCAGAAGGGTTCACTTCCATGGGGAGGTTGCAGTGAGCTAAAGCATCGATTTAAAATTCATAGCTAGTCCTCACAACCCACTTGCATTCTCAGTGTGAAACAAAATAGCCAGTTTTAAATGGTTTGAATTCCTCTGCAGTGAACGGAAAGGACCCAGCTGAAAGAGCGTGCTAAGGACTCCTGAAGGACTCTGAAAAGCTGCTTATAGAACCTAGATAAGATGTTGAGAGGGAAGCCAGCCACGGGCTGATGGTGAGGCAGCACAGAGGCAAAGTGGAACCATGGGCCAGCTCCATATAGACCTTATACCTTGTTAAGAAATGATGTGGAATAGCTATCTCTGCACCGACTGTTTCAGGCTCTTTCACTATAACTTAGACCACTATTGACCAGGCTGACAGATGTCATCATCCACAGAATTAGATTCAGATCTGAAGCTGTACAGCATTCATGTAGCTTGCAAACTTGGGACGGTAAAACGGAAGTCACATCAGCGAAGCCACACCAATACTCAGTATGATGTGCACAAAGCCTGCATGTAGCGTTCTCTGTTGCAATACTGCAGAATATTTATAACAAGGGTGTTTCTCACCATTAGTTTGACACATTTTACACCTAAACGTGACTTTTATCAGTTTCAAGGGATTGCACAGCTGGAACTCCACCAGATGACATAGAAAACACTGTGTCACAGGTTTCAATGCTCATGTGTGGCAAGAGCTCCATTTGCCTGAGCTATAGTTACCCCACAGACTTTGAAAACCACCTTTAGTTCCCGTCTGAAAGGTTGTATTTGTTTTTTTAGATGAAAAAGACATTTGTCACAGGACCACATTACATGACTGTGGTAAACTTTAGTTCATAAAGAGTTCATTCATGTCCTTGCAGTTGATGATGGTTATTAGAATACCTAAGGCTATATTCAGATTTGATATATCAAATTCTTTTCACTTTACATGCAGTAATTAATTTAACACTAGGTGAAATTGCTCTCCCTTTTTGTGGTGTGATATTATGTCACTCGGCATGGACCACAGATTAGTTTTATTAAACTAATTTGATTATGCATTACTGTCATCTAAGTACAGAAATAATAAGATCTAACTTAGCTTGAACACAGAGTGAATTACAGATGTTTTGTATATTGGCTGCTTCCTGGATTTGAGAATTATTTGAATTATTTCTAAGAAACAAGATGCACAGTTTCTCCTCTTCTAGAGCTGATTTTTTTTTTCAACACTCTGCTTCAGAAATAATTTTGAATAATAAGACTACTCAGGAATTCCAGTTTTAGCTAATTTTAGATTTCAAGATGAAAAGAAAAGAATGTGAGCAACACTATAAAAAATGTGTTTCAACATTTTCCAAAGAAAATATTACATTTTTCCAAATGTTACTTATTAGGGCATTTAGGCAGCATTTGCAAATTGAAATGGAAAATGTTAGCACTCCCACATATCCAATGTAGGTGATATGGGTTCAAATCTCTTTGATTCAGAAATCAAAAATAAGCTATTCACAAACTTATATTCTGACAATACGAGACTCATGGAAACAGACTAAAAAAAAACCTTTGTTCCCCTGCATTAATAAACAAACTACAATATCAAACAAGCTGATGTTAGCAAACATTTCCAAGTGCATGTGCTTTCCTCTTGTGAGCTATTGCTCAGACGTGACAATGCCCACCACTTTAGTAAACTGCAGCCTCCTAAGAACAATTCAAAGCCATCTAAAAAGATTCAGTGCCTAACTTTGGGTAAATGTATGGTTTTTATAAAGTTTTCAGAAGCACACCCTGAGGAATAATATTATGACGCCACACTAGATTTTTCAGTTAGTATGAAGGAAAGTACCTCACGTACTGCAAAAGAAACTGTAGCAATTTAAACTAATTAAGATACTAATCCATAGATGAATAGCCTGTCACTCTTTTACATGTTGACTTCGCGGCATGCAATGCTGTTAAAGCATAGAGGACTACCTGCATATATAAGAATATATGTCTTATATATAATACGAGAATACCTAATTTAAGCTGGCAAAATCACCTCAATAAAAAGGTTCATTATTTTGCTAATCTTATACATAGCACTAGTTCGTACAACATATAGACCAGCATGTATAATATACGTAAGATGTACAAAAAGTATTATGCAGATTCAGTGTGCAGCGTTACAGTTTTGAACTGATGGTGCTGTTAGGTGGTAACAAGTAATTTTCCACATATCACACTCTTTCTTCCTAAAACTCTTTACATCAGCTTTTGTTTCCTGTGATTTAATTCTCTTTCCTCTTAGGTACAAATATTTTCATCTGGTATTTTGTGGAAGATATAGTGCTTAACAAATAAACCATGTTATTTAATGATGTGACAAATACTGTTTGGTATTGTATTTTCCAGTGCAGTCTTGTAAAAGCTTTGTTCTCTTTTTAACAGTTAAATTAAAATTAATATAAAGAAAAATAATGCAGACATATTCAAATGTTTCCTTTTTTAAACAGTCTTTGTCCCTGCTTTTTACTTCAGGTATTAAAGTGCAAAGAAATAAGAGATATTTTATAAAAGACAACACAGAAAACCCTATTAATTGAAGAGTAGGATGTAGTATCTGGCAGGCACCTTTAAAATTTAATTCCTAGATCAGCTATGTATTAACAACAGTTCAGTGACCGTTTATGGCAGGTGTCAATGCCACTGTCACTGAAGACTTATGTTTGGATGCTTTGCTCCATCTCACAGGGTTGTGCAAAAGGGAAGGTTGCCTTTCAGTTCAAATTTACATTGATTGGTCCCAAGACAGTTTGAATGTGGGGGGTCTCATCGGTAGTTTGCTCACTTTTCAATGAGAATGGAGAGCTCTCTGTGACTGAGCACTGACTGGCAGGGGAGCTGCTCTGCAGGAAAGGACCTGGGGGTCCTGGTGGCTAACAGCCTTCTGGGCTGTGTGAGGAGGAGTGTCACCAGCAGGCCGAGGAGGGTGATCCGTCATCTCTGCTCAGCACTGGTGATGCCACACCTGGAGGACTGGGTCCAGTTCTGGGCTCACCAGTACAAGAGAGACATGGAGATACTGGAGCTAGTCCAGCAAAGGCCCCCAAGCTAGTTATGGACTGTAGCACAGGATGTCTGAGGAGAGGCTGAAGGAGCAGGGCCAATTCAATGTTAATAGCAGAAAGCTTGTGGCGATCCTACTGCTGCCCGTAACTACCTAATGCGAGGGTCTAGGGAAGGCAGAGCCAGGCTCCTCTCAGAGGTCCACAGCAGAAGGAAAAGACACAACAAATACAAGTTGGAACACAGTAAACTGACCAGATATAAGGATTTTTTTAATGATTTTTTTTTTTAACCATGAGAACAGCCAAACACTAGAACAGGTGCCCAGAGATGAGGTAAAAACTCCATTCTTGGGGATATTCAAAATTTGACCAAAAAAGTACCTGAACAATGTCACTTAATTGGCCCTCCTTTGAGAAGGGAGTTGCTCAAGGTCACCGTCCAACCTAAATCATTTTGTGATTCAAAGTGTCTTTCCTTGAAGACTTAGAAGTGTTGTTGCAGTTGTTCAAAAAACAAACAAAAACCAGCCAACCAACCAACCAAAAATCCCAATTACAGAATGGATTGTCTTCCTGCAGCATGAATATCAAAATCCAATATAACATACTGGGGAGAGCAGTAGTAGTAAAAGCACAGCAACTCAATTCTGACTTCTATGATACTCTGCAGGGAAAACATACTTCCAGGAACCAAGAGTAGATTTTTAACTTGGATGGTTTCTGCCTTGATACAACCCAGACGTGCATCCTGCAGTGGGCTGGGAAGGAAAAGGTTGCATTGGAGTGGCGTAGATATTGGCCTCAAAGATTTTGTAGAGATTTCTCACGGTGCAGCTAGAGTTAGGGGTATTCCATATCTTGCTAATGAAATACCACAAGTAACCAGGAATAAAACAATGAAAGTGCTCAAAAATTTAGGAAATTTATTTCAAAATATTTTGTCTCTTGCATTCATTACATGTAAATTATATAATCAGAGTACTTAGGTTTGCATATTTTATTTGCAAGCATTTCATGCTGGCTAGCTAAAATTTCATGTAAGAAAATCTCTTCAGTATCCAGCTCTGTATCCAAAGACTCTCCAGTTTCCAGCCAGGATTAAGATGAAACACTAGGAGCAATGATCTTTAATGAGAATAGCTTGAGAGGAGTAACTAGAACAGAGCTCTATCTCTGTAGACTGAATCAGTGATTGAAAACTTTATTTAAGAAACTGACGGGGAGTAGATTTACCATTCTAACTGTAGTGTCTGTGTCAGTTTCTTAAATTAAGTTTTCAGGAGCTGATTTAGCCCAGGGAAATGCAGAAATCTGGTTGAAGGGTCTCTTGGGGCTGCTTATACTGAATTTTTTGTTTGTGTTTAGTGCTAATGCAGAATTAGAGGAACTCCACAGTCAAGATGTTAGAAGATCGATGCTTTTATTACTTTGAATTGGAAAGCTGGTATACACAATAGAACAGTCACAGGGGAAGAATGATACAAAGAGCTCTTCTTTGATTTCCTGGTGCTTAAGAATATTGCAAAACACTGGGAATTCAAAGAAGCAGAGGTTTTTTTTTGGGTCAAGGATAAACATAGTATATCTGGCTTATTAAATATAGAATGGGTAAAAATATTTTCAGGGAAAGATATATCTACCCAATGTTAAAATACATAGACTTTAATAAATAATCCATTTTTGCAGTATCTATATAATCACTTCACTATGGAGTGTCAGCAATAAACCACATGTGCTCTGTCTCTTTCCTTGGAGTAAAACTCTCATAAAATACTTGTAAGAGGGATCTTTTATTTACAAGACATATAGCTTTTACATCAACATTACTGATTTTTTTTTTCTTTCTTGAACAAAAGCATTGGAATTATTAAAATTTCCCTGAATTCCTAGTACCAGAGCAGTTTTCTATAATGTGCATTAGTGCAATTCTGACTTCACTGGGAGATGAAGTTGCCTGGAGAAGGTAGCAGTGACGCCCTATACGTTTCCAGCTGAAAAGTAATGCTTTAATTCAATCAGAAAGAATGATCTATAAAGTATTATTAAAATTAAGGCATACATCTCTTAAAAAAGAAAAAGTATTTGACCTCAGAAATGAATTACAGTTAGGCCTGAAAATAAAGATTGCGTAGTTTAAGCAGTCAAAGGTTAGGAAATGACAAACTCCTTGGTTCTGCCTTAATGCACCTCAGCACTACAATATAGTATTAATTACACACTATTTTAACACCTGAACTGAATGCAAAACATCTTATAAAAGTTCATCATTAAGTTACCCTTACATATTTTTCAGTCTTGTAACACGTGGAGACTTACAGCTTAATCCTAGATAACTTCAGACTTTATTTCATTTTTTTGTACTGCAAATAATTCCATTAAATCAATGGGCCTCTCAAAGTATGTGATATTGTTTGTTACACTGAGCCTAGACAATCAGACAAACACTTTCCAAGATGTACACCTAACCCATTAACATATATTTCCATACTGATGGTGACATGGATATCTTTTTCATTTTGAGTATGGTTTTCCTGCTGATTTTGGTAAATATACTGTGATTCCTTAGCATATTGAACAGAATGTCATGTAAGACAAAGTTTAATGTTGTCAAAACCAAGACATATTACATCTCTTTTCTGACCTACCCATGAGGCATCCTGCAAAAGAGAAAACAATATCCAGAGAGAAATTTCAATAGTTCATGATCATAGTGGGAAGAAGTATCAAGTGATGCTATGCTGTGGTGTGTTGTGGGTCCAATACTACTGTATTTTGATTAATTACATGAATGATTGAATAGAGAAAAGACTTATTAAGCATATACTGAGAGATTGCAAGTATGTCTGAGGACAGGAGTAACATTCAAAATAATCTTGAGAAATCTGAGATTTGTCCTGGGAAGTAAACACTTAGGTTGAAATAACCAAATACTCAAACACACCTTGGGCAACAGCAGCCTGGGCATTGCTCTCTCACAAGGGAGTGGAAGGCTGTCACAGTTCACAACTTGAATAGAAGTCAATGCTGTCGTGTTGCTGCAGAAAAGCAGTCATCCTTCTGGGCTGTATAAACGGGAGGGGAGTCTGCAGCACTGATACAATTCATGTTAACTTAGTATTGGCAAGGCTTCAACTCAAAAGACTTCAAGAAAAACTGCGGACTGACTAGAGAGGAGTCAAACGGGAGCAATTAGAATGAGCAGATGTCTGAAAACAAGACCTGTGAAGAAATGTAGAAGGAACTGGGGTTTCCTAGCTCAGATCAGAGAAGACTGAGAGTATAACTGGCTGTTGAAAAGAAATGAGTAACCTGTTTCCCTGCCTATAATGGAGAGACATCCATCATTGGCCCAGGAACTAGACAACATTGCAAAAAGGATACAAATTAGATCTTGGGGGAAGAAGTTTCTGAAGCCAAGGGAGAGGAAATAACTGGAAGGGACTGCCTGGGGAGTCTGTGGGATCTATTGTTGCTGGCATTTAAAGACAAGATAGACAAATTTCTGTCACATTTTAATACATACTTAGGCTGGGGACATGGACTAATTGACCTACTGAGTCATTCAGCAACGTGAATCTATGATTCTAATGACTGAAAGCACAGTTCTGGGAATACATAATATTTATAAATATGTAACACTTATCACCAGTCATTCCACTGAGATTTGATATATTTAATGTAATAATTGGAAGTTACATTACCCAACATGTAAAGCATAAACATCACTGAATTTAAATACAACACTTTTCCCTGGAGTTTTCTAACAGATATGAGAAATTTTAACGCAAGAAAAGGGACCCTTATTTATACAAGTAATTTTAAGTGAATGACTCTCTATAAAAATTTTCTTCTTACTTAGGTTCCCAACTTTTGATAGGATGATTCCTATAGTACTGCACAGTCCATTCTGTGGAACTCTTGAAACAGAGTATGACCTGTAATGGCTGGGATGCATATTTCTATAACTTTGGTTGTCTACTTCGAAGCTAGTCATCTATATAGTCAGTGGAGCTGAAAAGGCACTTTGAGGGTGAGAGTCATCTCACCAGATGGAGAAGTCTTCTTCAGTATGATGTTAATCACACCTTAAAAATTCCTTTGGTTGCAAGTCCTTTGGCTTTAGAGCAGATCTAGATACTAATCCAAGGGTAGATACCTGCATTCAATTCAACTCCATATACTTAAGAAATAAAATCAGGAGTATAGATACCCTGGAATACAAATAAATCAGATGAAAAAGAAATAATATTTTATCTGTACATAACCTGTGAACGAACTGCATGTTTTGTGCAGTTAGATGGGCTAAGAAAGTACTTCAGTTAGAAATACCTGGTATTAGAACAACTATTTGATAAGTTGGAAATTCCTTCATGCATTAAAATAATTGTTTTGGTTAAATATGTAATGTGGAATTTCCTTTGGAAGAATACTGAAATTCTACTTGAAAATTAAGAAGATGATTTGCTTTGACATGAATGTAGGATTTCAAAACTTCTTGCGCTTTTTGGAAACTTGGCATCAACCAGCTATGAACTCATGTAGCTTGAGAAATTTGAGGACTCCGAGACAAGGCTTCTGGGGGGCTGTGATACTGGAAAACTGATTGTTGGGTCAATCAGCTAAGTGGTTGATTGTTGGGTGCCTGCGACCTCCAGGAAGTGCAGCAGTGCTGTAGTCAGTTCCCAGCCTTCTGCCAGCATTTTGCCATGGCTGTGCTGCTCTGGTTTAAAACTCCAAACTTCCAAACTTTCCCATTGGAACTAACCAGCGACTTCTCTGACAAGCACCTGATAACCCACCCCAAAACTGTAAAGAAGACAAGAGCGATACTGTATTTGTAATAATATCAAAACTTTCTGTAGAATTCGTATTTGGCATGACAAACTTGATTCAAGTAGCCACAAAAAAAGTAAAAAAATTTAAAAAGCAATAAATTTTGCAGGTAACTAACTTTTACCTAATTCTGTAAGGAGGAATTGGTTTGCAAACTGAAAACTACACACTCAGTAAAAGGAAGCAATATGGAAATTTAATGTAACTGGGATTTTTTTGACGGCGTTAGCTTGAACACAAATGTTAAATTGCCACAAAGAAAAAGAGTAAGTCATGAATGCTTAGTTATAAAAAGTCTCAGATACAGAAAAAAAAGACATTTAAGATATTAACAGTAGGCAGAAAAATAATGCTATTAACAAGTATTTAAGCATTCAGAGAGATGAAAAGGACAAATTTTATTTGAGACACAGTCAGACTTTAAAAAATAAAGAGCAACAAGTTTGATAAGGTGTTCTTATTAAATGGGCAGAATAGGGATAAAATAGGTTCCAGAAATTTTTTTCTCCACCTAAACCTGAAACCAGTGGAATTTCCGAATCTTAGCTTCTCTTCATTTTCACCATAATCTTAAAATGATTTGTTGAAATATAGTAGCACAAATGACAAATTTTGGAATCAGAAATAGCTTGTGGTGGTATTGAGCATGTTTGGTTCGTATTTTATTCAGAAGATTAAAATATGATATTACTTGATTTGAATCTTTAAATCTAAATCTGCTTGCAAACAAAGTGGCCCCTTGATATCTTCTAGATGTTGCAAAGGTGAGCCTACCTGTATTAAAAATTAGTCTGTGGTTAGTGAGACTTGTAACCATGTAATTTTTGCTTTCTTTGTATGAACCTGAAAGTAATTTTCCTAGTTTCCATTTTCAGATGGTGATTTTCATATCTGTTAAGTCCTAATTTCCTGTTCAGTATTATTCCACTTCTTAGCTGCCATCATACCTGTTGTGATCTTTATCCTGAATAAGTCTGGTCTCTGCTTAACATCCTTTGTTACCGGCTGTAATTATCAGCCAATACTCATGTAACATGCCTATGGATGCATTAGATCCAGTGGCTCTTGATTCCTGCACAGAGTTCATATGCTTTTGAAATACCAGCAGGTAAGGGTCCTGTTTCTAGCTTCAAACTAGATACTAATCTTTGGACTAAAACATAATATGTCCTCCTGATAAAGAGCAGATCAAAGTTTATGATTCCTGTTCTATGTGCAAGGGCCAAGTTCTGTTCAATATTGCAACTCTCTGAATCAGTCGTTAGTGGCAGTGTTTGCTCAGAAGTGATAAACACTTTTACTGGATCTCTGGATATAATTCTGTGAAATAGAGTTTCTGGTATTACCACTGAATGATGAATCAAAGTGAACAATTGTACTTTACATTTCCTATTAAAATCGAGTTACTACTTTCTTAGAGGTATATTATTCCTCTGGTACAGAGCAGACAGTTTGACTAAACATGGAAATGATCTATAACAAGATAGAACTAAATCTTTGATAAAACCTGAACGGAAGATTGTAAACTCCTTGATCAGACGAGATGGAAAATCTTATCTGTGAGGGGATACTTATTGGATATATTTTATAAAGTTAGAGCTTCATTTATTTATCAAGCCCTGCATGTTGTTTAATCATTCACACCAAAACTGTGGACTGCAGAAATAGGATATGAGAAGGTCTCTGCCCATTGCCAGAAAATGGCAACAAGTTCTTTAAACTGCCATCTTTACATTGCTTAATATAACTGAAAATCCGCCTGGGTCTGTCTCAATGCCATTAAGAATAAACATCCTTAGTAGAAACACTCAGAACTGAACTGATGCAGAGATACATGCACATTGATATGTATCTCTGCCTATATACATGTTTGTGAGCATGTGTATACATACTTACACTGACTTTCTCTCTATATGTAAGGAAGAGCAATAAGTGAAATTAGTGGACCATGAGCCCTGTCGTATGTCAATGATGTCAGCCTCTTGGTACGATAATCTATATCAGGGAACAGATTGCAGTCTCTTGTTGGGGCTTCTCTTACTTATATCTTAATTACATCTTTTACTAGATACGATTCCATTTTGTATAACTTATGTACTAGGCTACCGATGAGCATAGAAATACAGTAAACACCCCTAAAATTTACAATAGTAAAAGTCAGGGCAGTGTTAAACTCACTTAACTTTATCCTTTTAAAAGTTAACTATCTAGTCAAAGTTACCTCCCTGGTTGAGTTATAGTCAATGGAGAGGAGCAGGTAGCACTAGAAGGCAACCACTAATCCTTCTCTTTTTACAGGTGCCAAAGATACTTGTGATAAAGTGTCTTGTAAGGAAACAACAATTTTCCACTGGCCTAGATGACTACCATAATCTAAATGCCTGAATTTCGAGTAGGTACAAGATAATTTGGGTTATTTACTGTTTTTCTTAATATTCCTGAAGCTGGAAGAGAGCCTTACCCAAGGTCTACTGATACGAGGGGAAAAGTTCATGTTAATGTAAATGTACTTGAATTAAGCTCCACACATTGCAATATTGAAATCTCTTCCTTGTCCTCCTAAATGCATACTTTTTGCTAATTTCCTGAAATTAAAACAAAATAAATGACATGTATCCTAACAGATATGTATATGGTTACCTGTGTCTGAGTACCTGGCTACATATACACACTTTGCTAATTTAAGGATATTTTTTATATCCATGTGTGTATGTTGTGTGTTCAATATTCAACTTGTAAAGGTAACAGCCGCTACTGTTCTGTCGCATGCGTTAATACATAAAGGTTACACTGGGACAAACATTAAAATTCTGTTTTCACTTGCTTATGGTTCTCTGAGAGCAAAAGAGATGGCTTTATCTAATCTTATATAAATTTGATACTCTCCTTTAAAGCCCCATTGATGCTATTCACCAGTGAACACCAACCCTAAAGTCTCTATGACTGGTCTTAATCTGCCTATACAAGGAAAAGACAAGTACATATTCATTTGTCTTAAATAAAAAATGAACAATAATTCCTTTGATCAAGAGCATATCTGATACATTTTCATTCAGTGTATCAAGGTTTTTAAAAAATGTGTAGAAAAGGATGAACACTGGAACCTGTGAAAAGTTTAATCTCTTAATATGTTACTTACTGTATTATTGTCAGCAAATCATAGTCAAAGCTATCTTTTTTACCTCATGTCTGAGTTAGAAATCTATTTCAAATTAATCTATCAAGATAATGAATTTTTCCCTAGTTTAGTATGCAGAAAGACTATAAAGCTTATTGAAAATACTTATTAGCAAACTCTCTGATGTTAATATGTTGTTCAAATCATCACAATTGGATCAGTAAAAAGAAAACTGTCTAATTTAATGGGAAGTATCTTTAAAATAGGACTTCTCTGTCTGCTTCATTAATTTTAGTAACATTTGAGTATAGGAATATGCATTGGCCTGGAAAACTACAAGTCTGATAAAATGACATTGCAATCTGACCAAGAAGAGGAACGTAACGGATCATACTGATACATATGTTATACATGCAATATGTACACTGAAAATAAAGAGTAGAAGGACCAGTCAGATATACATAAAAGAATTATGGACAGGAAAAAATAACATTGGTATATAATGTTTGCTTCAATACATCTGATAAATTCAGAGCAGAATCTTTACTATTCAACCCTCCTTTCAACACCATTAGCACCATATTGCATAAGCAGTATTTATTTTCAGAAATCTTCAGTACACCTTATAGATTGCTCTGTAATCAGGAAATTATATATTAAAAAACAAGTAAATTCTATTTTAACCGATCCAGACCCTGAGTTTTCTTAGATAACCACACTGCAATTGGTCTAATGAATCTTTTAGTTTTATAATCTCTTCTGGAATCCCATCTATCTTCCAGTCATTCTGAAAATTATGTTACAAACTGACATATGAGTTATTTCAGTGTGGGCTTTGTATGAGGGCTCACGCGAACTGAATCACCCAAAGAGGAAAAATTTGTCATGTGACACTGAAATTCAGGGTGAGTTTTCAGCTTAGATATATGAGCCTTGGTTAGCTTTAATTGAACTAATTTTACACAACAATATTAATTAAGAAGGTGCACAAAATAATTCAGCCACTTGCTTAGAGGCCCTGGATGGGCTTGTGCTGTAAGACCCACATTGCTCTGACTATATGGCTACCAGTACTTAATCTAAACAAAATAAAGTTGTCATGGTTCTGACTACATAAAATGCCATCTTACATCTTCCTTGCAATTAAAATGATATTTTAGGGTCATAGAATCATAGAATGGTTTAGGTTGGAAGGGACCTTAAAGATCATCTAGTTCCAACCCCCTTGCCATGGGCAAGGACACCTCATACTAGACCAGACTGCTCAAAGTCTCATCCAACCTGGCCTTGACCATACTTAATTTTCTACTTCCTTTGTTTGGGCATATGGTATAATACTACCCTTTTCCTGGTAGAAAGAGTGGGTGAAACAACTTGACTATGTATTTGAGCCAATGCGCTTGGTAAGGAGGAAACAAAAGGCCTAATGTCTTGCCTTTTCTCTTTCAATCTCCTCCCTTTTTGATAGCCATCCACCGAGGCAGAAGTAGTGGATTTTGAATAGCATAAAATAACTATATGACAAGACACTTAGTGAACAAAGAGGAAAAAGAAGAACAGGTGAGCATTACGTTAACGCTCTGCACGTTGTGTGAACAGAGGTGTGAGACATAACTTTTCAGGAAAGGGTAGGATGTGAACATTACACGAGAACCATATTATAATGCTTAGGTACAAGAAGGTATGAACTGCAGCTGTGTTACAAACTTAATTCTGAGGTTTCTGAAGATGCAACACTTCAACTTCCCAAGTATTTTTCCAATGGATGTAGGTTGTGAATAGTCCTACGTGTTTACTATACAAACTTCTGCAAACATTTGCTAGACTTTCTTGGTTGTTCGTCAACTATAGGGATAGAAACTAAACTACAGATATTGTTGCAGAAAAGTCCTTGTACATTTTCACATAGGCCAGTTTATTTTTTTTTTTCATTTGTTTAAAGGTACTGATTCCAAACTTGCCTCCTCTGGTACATCAAGATCATAAAGTGCATTGCTATGGTTGCTACTATTTTTAAACATTGATCCCTCTGGCAGGTTGTTTCTAGTGTTCTTTTATGGGATTTAAACTAGATCTATCTGGCTTCAAGAGGCTGTGCTCATTTATTTTTACTCACTAGAAAACCCTCCAAGCTTTTGAGCCAGTTTTTTCGTTTGAAACTAATAAATTTGACTTGAACATACACAATGCTAAAAGGCTTAGTTTGCTGTGGCTTGACCTAGCTTACTCTGTCATCTAAACCCCTAAGCTTTATTTGTAAAGGCTGTTAATGCCACATCAGTATTCAGTTCAGAACTTCATGTAATAGTTCCTTCTTCAGGCACAATTCTATGAAACATGTGAAATTAATCTGAGATAATGTAACTCACAACAGAGATAGAGAAGAATATTCCCTTATTACTGAGCAGTATCCAGAAAACCAGGAGGTGACTAATAAATGGGACAAAATGGATTCTTTTATTTCTGCCCATCCTTTTGTATTTCACAGAGTGTGCACATTCTAGACAGGATGATACAGTGCAAGAGGGCTGAGCTGGCATGGGTTACTATGACTTCTTTATGCTTTTAGTCAGTACATTTGATCATTCATTCGTATAGTAGCATTAGTGTTCTTGATGTTATTATGCTTCTTGAAGCTGTAATGCACTTTGTCCTAATGCTTTTCAGAGACTGCATTTCAAGAGGGAAGCTTAATAAAGGATTTTATTTATACTTACCTTAAAACTTTGATTATTTATGGTTTGTTTGGGTTTTTTTACAAATGAAAATTAAAAATGTTCAGCTGCATGCACCTGAAAGCTTCAAAAATATCTTAGAACTCAGTCAATTTAATTCAGTCAATTATGTCAAGTCTAGTAACAAAATAAACAAGTAAGGTAAGTTTCAGATACACATTTTTTTCCACTGGATCTGGGCTGGCTGAAGACCTCCTCACTTCCACAGTGTATTAGAGGTTACCAACTTCTCAGATCTGTCATTTAGTCAAACCAATTCTGCTGATATCACTCAGTTTACCAAAGACTGACTAGTTACATTCTTTAAACTTACCTGTCTCTCTTAAACTGAAACAGGTGAAGTACTTCATCAGGATACAATAAACTTTGGCAGCTGGTTGGATGATGGAGCATATTTGGGCAGCTGAGACCCATGTGGTATAACCATGGCTGAACGAGGATGGTTAAGCAAAGCCAGTCAACATTGTGCAGCCCTTAAGCCAAATAATAAGAGGATGCAGCCTTGACTAGTGTCTGTCTTTTAATTTGTAAAGAAAATAAGTATGTCTTGAGTGCTCTGACCAGTTATCAGACAACTACCAGCATCTGTCAATCAGCAATGACAGGCAGTTTCCTAGAGGGCTGGCTTGGCCCTGAAGAGATAGTGTATCCAGCAAATGCATTGGTTGCCTCTTACAGGTCATTATAAGGTTCCTTCAGTGGCTTCCAACAGTCTATTCCTACTGCTAGCTCTTGCCTTTCCCCTGTGCTACCTCACTCATGACTGCATGCCTTCCCCAAGACGTATTTCTGACCACAGCTTTTCACCTGTCTGGCATCTTGCTCTGTAACCTGGATGCCAGACCTGCATTTTCACTTGTAGCCCTGCTCTGCACTGACTTTTGCTGTCTCCCTTGGATAATGCATTGAGATTCCCTCCATTGCCTTGAGTTTTCTCTGCCTAATCACTTCACTGGTGTGCTTACTGGTTCTCACTGCCCAGGCTGGGACCATCTACATGGTATGATTCAACACCCTAAAAAACTCGGGGGAGCTCATCTCTATATATCTTCTGCTAGTCTCTAGAGTAACTGGCAAACTACTCAAAATTGAGACTTCAGATCATAATCATTCATCTAAGAGTTCTTGTTAAATCATGTGCTTTTCTCATTAAAAAGTACTAATATTTCTTGTTTGTTTCTTGGGATTTGTAAGTAATAGCTCATTTGTGCTAACATCTAAATATTCTTGAAATCTTTCCTGAGATTCCCTGGGTTGTTTAATTAAATGATCAAACACACTTTCATTAGGATATCTCAGAGAAAATATTTAGAGTATTTATATCACTTATGAAAATGAGACTTTTGTCAATAGGTCATATGAGTGTTTTTGTGAAATTACACCATTTTTTATGGGCCTTCACTTGGTTATATCTGTGACGGGCAACTAATATAGATTTTAATATTTTATTTTAAGAAATGACATCACGTTTTGTTTTGTCCAATATTTTTATCTCGTGTTGATGATCAGGTCTATTCATCAAATAATTTCCTTTTCAGTATTTTTGAAGCTACCCTACCTGAAAATACAGTCTGGAGAAGTCTTGTTGCATTGCTTCCACTCCCCACGGCACCCAAAGCAAGAAACCTTTTTTCTGTTGCTTGTTTGTTTTTATGTGCTTAATGATGACACAACAATCTGGAAAAGCTTCTAAAAGAGAAAACACATTGCGAATTGAATGCCTCCTCCACATGCCTAATTTTTGGTGAGAAGTCAGCAGACTGGTGCCTGTATAAAGCAGCTCATTTGAATTTCCTGCAGCCTGACTCTATATGAGAACTATGTAGTATTTGCATCTCTTTATTGACATTGCAGCTCCGTGGTATGTCTATTGTTTGGGACAGCACAGAACTATTGGTATTTTCAAGTTTACTGCAGAGAAAAGCATGCGATTCTGCGACTTCACCTATTTTAGGTAGCATTGTTTTGTCTGAATAAATCAAGATAGTGTACTTATGTTCACAGTTTCCTGTCTCTATAGAATATTCTTATCACACTTTTCTCTGTGGGGAAGTGAGAATTACAAAGACAATTGCTCAGGACTTCCATGGCATTTAGATGCCTATATCCATTTTGATGGGCATTTAAATCCATTGAAAAATCTGGGCCTAAAAGACTTTGACTGATGAAGTTTGCAGCAAAGCATGGATCTGAACCTGCCTCTCAGACCCCAGCTTGCTGATTTAGACACTTGATGGATTTTACTTTCAAACTAGACTTCCTAGGAATAATCTCTAATTCTGTAAATATATATGTTATACTTTACTACTGCCTTCAATAGGATAATTCAAAGAGGTCACCACACCCATGCAGAAAATCACACCCGTTTTTTGTCCAAAGATAATTGGTCTTTTCATTTTAAGGGAATAATAACTGAGATAGTTGTTGGGTTTTCTTTCAGAGTTGCAGGTCATATCTTCATTTTTTTTTTCTTCTTCTGTCAATACAACCATTGCAATGATATGGTGTTGAACAGTCTACCTGCCTACTTATAAACTGTAAAAGCACATATTTCTAAAATAAATGTCATATTTTGCCCAGAGGTGCCAGATACAATTCCCAGTGACTTCCATTGACATCTGAACACATATAGCTAAAGGGAATATTTGGTTTTAGGAACAGACAGATTAAAGATATGTTACAGATCTTGTACTACCTATATATCCTAACAAGCTATGACTGACACTGATGAAATTGCTGGAGGCTTCCATTTCATTGATATGGAAGGAGTTTCTGCTTGATCATGTAGAGCTGAAGCTGAACAACAAAATTCATTTGTAAATAGAAGGGAAAATGATTTTCAGAGTCTTAAATCTGATCATTTAATGAGTCAAAACTGTATTTAGAAGTCGGGTGCATTTTGAGGAATTGAAACTTACATAAGTTTTCACTCTTGCTTATTTCTTCTCTACTCAGATGGCTTCTACATTCTCCTAGTTTTGCTCTCATCATCACACTGCACAGATAACAGCATCCTGTTTAATTGCTAATTATTCTTTGTAATTCTGTTTAGACAGTTTAATTATTTTGTTTAGTGATTTAATAACAACATTTAACTCCTTATATTTTCAAAGCACTTAAGGATTAATGAATAGGATGAGGTATATAGTGGCAATAGCAAAACCATTACAGGTGGAGAAACTGAGACAGGAAAGTGATTTGATTTTGCTAAATTAGGCCTAAAGAGTTATTCTTTTCCAGCTTTGTTTTTGGACCATTAGACCAAAGTGCCTCTCTCCCTTATTTTGCTTAATGAAAATACAGGATTAGAATTTGCTTTAGTTAACAATAGCCTAGAAATTCCCTTCAGAAGACAAAGACGAGAACAGTTTATCTATTTCATATATTAACAATTAATATAAGTGAACAAGGAGTAGATCCAAAATATATTTTATGCAATTAGAAGCCTTTTTTTTTTCAGCAGCCTGATTGGGTTGGGAATTAAACTTTTAATGCAATTTCTATTACCTTTTATGATGCTGTAAATGAAATGCTTTTAAAAAAGTACACTCTGCACGGGAAGTTTTGACTTATTTTTAAATCCTCACCTCTGAGAATGCCAGTGAATACATAAGTATTTAATATTGTACATTTCTAGATTTTGTCACTAATGGCTAGATAGCCATAAGAGTAACTAAATTGCCCTTTGCAGTATTTCTGCTAATGTTAAAGGAATTAACTTTGCTCCAAAGGCGAATATCCTGTCTGAATTTACTCCAACATTTCTGACAAAATATTTTTCTAGAGAAAAGCCCTCCTTAAAAAAACCAAAACCTCAAACCACAGCCCACTGTACTAACTTTTGTATGTTTGTGAGTTACCCCATTTAGATCCCAGACCACGTTGCATTTTAAGCTGTCAAATGACTTGAAAAATATATACCATCGCAAGTATACATAATTGTTGTAAATTCTTATGTACAGTATGCAGTAGGTTGTTTCTTCAATAGCACTTCACTTATAGTTCAGAAAAAGGAAAGTTTTCTATATCGAGACTGTTTTATACTCCATGTTGCTTATAAAGTAACAGATGACATCTCAATTTAATATATTATCAATCTGTGGCTACAAGTGTCAGTTGTCAGCCCACAGGCTTCTAGCCCCCAAATTCATCTTCCTCCAAGTAAACCACAACAACAAATACTTCAAAGGGATAGATACTTAGAGCTTATAAAAACTTCCTCCTCTGGTGGTAACATCACAACCATAAGCAATTCCCACCCCTCCTTCCTGATGAGCAGTTCTGCTCCATCAATAGTCCTGAATGCCAAATGAGTTGTATCTGTACCATGTACTAACTAAGTGTATGAAAACCCTCGCTATGGAGGAAATGAGAACAATAATCAATGTTTTACCATTCCAGATCAATTACTAGCTATATTCACAAGATAAATTTAACAACCTTATCAAGTTGTAAACCATTAATGTAACCTCCATGTGGTTAACAGTTTTCTCAATTGCATACCACCACAGCAGCCTAAAAATGATTTAGATAACACCAGTGAAAACTCCATGTGAAGCTGTGAAAAAACTCCATATATAATGTTAAAAAAGAATTCCAAGTTTAAGGATTTTTGGTTTTTTAATCTACCTTGTATTATTAGCTCATTCCTTAAAAAGACATGGATATTTTTGATGGAAATACACCTCACAGTACTTGTTTTGGCATGCATAGATATTGCCAGACATCTGCTGCTGAGTCTGCTAAAAAATCTTCTGCGTTTTTTCAGAATTACATGAATTTTGGCAACAAATGTAAAGAAGATAAAAAATTAAATGAAATGCAGCTTCTGACAATTTTCATAGTTTTTCCAAGTTACGGTGGTGTAACCATGAAATCTAAGAGAAAAGTTCTAAACTCATAAAGCTGGGTGGGTTTGTCTCAATAGTTTACAGCATGTGTTCTAAAATGGACCAGAAATCTAGTTTTGCTCTGGTATGTTTATTCGTTCTGCAGATTTTTTTTCTTTTGCTGTACAAATCCAATTTTATGGGTGGATTCATGGAATCATGTCTGAACGTTGCCTTTTCTAGAGTTTACAGAAACCAATGAGTAATTGTGAAATTAACACTGGATGCCCAGTCCAGGACATTGTTCCTCTTCTAGGCACAGTGTTTACTTACTCCTATGCTACTAGCATGCATGCTGATCACTTTGCCGGTCCCAACTCAGTTTATAACATCACTATGGAATCCAGATTTTTGACATGTGGCAGCTAGTTGTGTCATCAGTTGTATAACATAGGCAAAGCATATGATCTCCCTGTTGCACGCTTTAGAAATATATTTACTAAGAGATGATTGTTCAGCTTTTTTCCAACTGTTTCTTTCCATTCTAATTACCTTTCTACCTACCAAGGAAAAACATCTGGCAACCCTGCCTAAATAATAAGAAGTATGATTAGAAATGGAGTCATATTCTTCACCTCTGTGTGAAAAGGAATAAAAGATCCATTTTTTTATAGATCTTAGACCCTTTTCAGAATTGATTAAGTGCATTTAGGGCCAGACTTTAAAAAGTGTTTACAAGGGCTATAACTAGCCAGGATGTGGATGGGAACAAAGGCTTTGCAGTTGATGGAAATATGCACCAGGTCAGCTGGAGCTAACAACATTCCCTCCTGTTTAGTAACAGTGCTACTGCTTAAGCACCCACAAATGTCAACAGACCCCTATAAAATAAGCTGTGTAAGGGCATTTGGAAAGTCCACAATAAGACTGATATTTTAAAGATTTATAATTGCGTGCTGGTCAGTTTGGAGCTTTTGATCTGTTGGAGCCAGAAGCCTTGTGCTGCCGTCACCCCACTAATGAGAAATTCTCCCTTTCTCAGACCAAACCTAAGATGAAAAGGCAGATCACCTTTGTGAGAGGAGGGTTTAGCACTAGCAGCAGGCAGAGACCAGATGCAGGTGCTCTGACTACTGCGATCATTTGGGGAATGTTAACGTGCTGCTCCTAAGATTAATGGTGCTGCATTCCGTAAGGTGACAGCCTTAGCAAATTACTGACACAAAAGTGCACTTGCATGACAAAACCTGCTGGAATGGTACTTTCTGCACAAACCTCACAGGCAGAACTAGGATGCGAGGCACAATAAAATGCCTCATGGCACATTTGTAGCCGAAGTGTGATGTAGCAATTATGTTTATGAGATGCAGTATTCCCTTAGTTCTCATTTTTTAAGTTTTGCTTTTCTCTTGCTCATTTGTTTCCTCAGTACAGTTGAGTGCATTCAGAGAATAAAGTGAGCCTTTCCAGTCTATTTGGTAAGAGGCTTAAGATCCCAAACTCTCCTTCTAAATTGAGGGTCCTCTGTACCCAATTTCTGACAGCGGTCATGGTAAAACTAACCTTACCCTCCTCGCTATGAGGCTGAACAGTATGTTGGCACAAGCACACTAAAAACAGAGATAAATTATTGTGCTCATTAATATATTTTTTTGGCTTATTCTTCATAGGACTGAAATTTATTGCTTTTCTATCATACCCCTCCTTGAAAAAAAACACAACAGGTACTATTTTTAACTTTTCTACTGGAGATTTCTTTGTAATATTATTCCAACTACATAACTCATTCAATGGCTTTAATAAGGAACAAAACTTTGCTATTATATCAAGCTTAATTATATGCCCACTATAGGGATAAAAGCAAGTAAGTCTATAGTAATGAAATAATTAAAAAAACTCCATATCATCCTTCTGTGAAAAAGGAAGCTACACTACCTTATAGATTACGAGGTATCTCTCCTTACTTACGAGAGATTTGCAGAGATTTCACAGTAGCAATAGAATAAGAATGAAGTTAAGACTGTGAGTACTACAGAAAATTTTCAAAAGCTTATCTATTGTTACTTAATACTAGGGAGAAAGTATGCACAAATGTGTTAAGGGGAAGTTCCTTATTTTCTTGTTTTACAATCTGCAAGGAAGAGACTTCAGCTGAAAGATCTTCATTGTTACTTGGTGAAAGAACACAAAGATGGGTCAAAGCTCATGCTTTCATTCCAAGGGTCCTCCACAAGCCTTTCCAATGTACTATATTTACTGCAGGCTGTGAGCGATTGAAACAAATTTTAAATTTCTGAGTCATATAAGGGACAAGTATTCAACCACTTGTTTCATCTCCTGCAGCTACTGCATGCTGTGGGACTGGGGAGTATCTACCCCTGCTTCAGATGCAAATTCCCTTCATATGGCCCTGGGCAGGGTTGGACATGCTATTCAATGGTCTCCATGGCTCCAGACATTTGATGCTGCTATTGTTATAGAAAAGATGCTGTGGTTGCCCATTACTTCGGCAATGAGAAGTGTTTAAGAACAATGAGTGCAAGGTTTGTTGCAGATCTGAGGGCCATGGGGAGGCAGGGTCAGGTGCCTGGGACGTATCCTTTTGTCAGGTCACTCCTGTCTCCTGAACAGTCCCAACCCCTCACAGACATCCTCTTTGGAGTCGGTGACATGCTGAAAAGCTTTGAGGGTTCATAGTGAAACATTACATTAAGAGACAAGGTAAGCTACAGACATTGCATAAAGTAAAATCAACTTCAGAAGTCCTATCATATGTGGGTTCCTCAAATTGTCATATTGGGCTTCTAGGTGAAAAGATCCCACCATAACAGACAACTCTCATAACATTAATGTGAGTCACAAGAGTAAAAATTTATGAAAAGGTTGGAAATCATGGGGAAAAGATCATGACCAATGATTACTGTCTTTTATGGTTTTAAATGAATTAGCAGTACACCCATGGTTTAGTACGGAGCACTCCCATGTCAGTTTACTTTTCCTTTGTAGACTCATACTGTACATACTTTCATATTTCCATGGCCAAGTATGTACTGTTGTATCTTATATCTTGAACATAAAAATTTAAATCTATACAGAGAGAACAAAACTCTTACTTCCAGCAAGGAAACAGTCAATGCTCTAAGGTAGCGTGCTTTAAATACATGGAATTACATCATACCTTTTTCATCAGCCAAAATACATGTAATTTTTGCTGCATTTTGGCCGTTGATCTGCCTGGTAGAGCCAAATAATGATGGCATAAACAAAAATTGTCCCCCAAGATTCGTAACTTGAAAACTTAGAATTATAGAATCATAGAATCGCTTAGGTTGGAAAAGACCTTTAAGATCATCCGGTCCAACCATTGACCCTACTCTACCAGGTCTGCCTGACCAAACAATCCTAATTCCTTCAGCTGCTCCTCATAAGACATGTTCTCCAGACTCCTCACCAGCTTCATTGCCCTTCTCTGGACACGCTCCAGCACCTCAATGTCCCTCCTACACTGTGGTGCCCAAAACTGAACACAGTACTCAAGCTGCGGCCTCACGAGTGCTGAGTACAGGGGCATGATCACTTCCCTACTCCTGCTGGCCACACCATTCTTGATACAGGCCAAGGTGCCATTGGCCTTCTTGGCTACCTGGGCACACTGCTGGCTCATGTTCAGCCGGCTGTCCACCAGGGCCCCCAGATCCTTTTCTGCCAGGCAGCTTTCCAGCCACTCCTCCCCAAGCCTGTAGCATTGCCTGGGGTTGTTGTGACCAAAGTGCAGGACCCGGCACTTGGCCTTGTTAAACCTCATGCAGTTGGCTTTGGCCCATCGATCCAGTCTGTCCAGATCTCTCTGCAGAGCCTTCCTACCCTCAAGCAGATCAACACTCCCGCTTAATTTGGTGTCATCTGCAAACTTACTGAGGGTGCACTCAATCACCTTGTCCAGATCATCAACAGAGATATTAAACAAGGCTGGCCCCAAAACTGAGCCCTGAGGAACACCACTTGAGACCTGCCGCCAGCTGGATTTAACGCCATTCACCACAACTCTCTGGACTCAAACATCCAGCCAGTTTTTAATCCAACTTGTCACATACTGTTGATTACTTCCAACGAAATGGCTAGAATTTAATCTTATTTACTTTGTAGAAAAAGTATTTAGAGAATGCCTTGAAAAATATAATAAATTTTTTGAGTTTACCAAAAAGTAAAAAGGAATCCAAAAGTTTTGTGATTTTTTTAGATCTCAAAAAGGAGTAATATTTTCCAGATACCAGATACCATGGGTCTACATGAAGTATATCAACATATGAATAAGATACACTAATAGAGAGCCTACACCAAAATGTGTGACAGTTATTCATAACATCGGAACTGCCTAAAACTGTTTTGCACCACTAAATTATAAACACTTTTTACACCTTCAGCTTTTCAAAATTATTTAGGCTGATCTTTTAGAGTATAATCTATGACTAAATTCATCTGAATGTAAAGTTAACACTTTTCATCATAGGGATAAAACTCCTTGAAATAATTAAAATATCAACTTATACTTAAAAATATTCAGAATTAAGATTTGTTCTATATTTGTGTTTGTTGTTCCATTTCTGGAGCTCCTTTCTCCTATCCAAGAAAAAAATAAAATATACCATTTTATCATTTGATCTCAGAGAAATCCAGAAGTAACGTTACTAAGATGTCTTCAGTGACAATAAAAATAATGAATTGGACCTTATCTTCTCAGCAACTCATTTGACCATTTGCTCCATATTTCATTTGTATCTGTTCTCCGAATACAATACAGTCATATTCTTTAGCTCAGCTGACTTTACCCCATGCAGAACTTAAAGAATGAATCACATAAATTTCAACAGCACCATGTGCTCAGCTTAGCGAATAATAAGGATTTTTCTGAAAATCCTACACACAATTGATTTGAAACTCAGTAGGAATATATTCTAGACACATGGTCTGGTATTGTCTTTTTATCATTTTGGAGGTGCTTGTTTCTGTATAAGTCTGGGAAAAATGTGCCTATCCGCAAAGCCTAGATATCTGCAAAGCCTAGATATCTGCAAATCCAACTCTCTGATGCAAACACTTTACTGAAGACCACTTTAATTTCTTAGAAAAGTAAAGGATTAGAGAATAATAACATGCTGCAAAGGGAATTCAAAGAGTTAACCATTATATGCAAATTCAGACATTCACTGTGAATGAAAATCTACAAAGCACTATAAAGCCAGCAAATCATGTCATAGTAGCCCCGGAGACTTGGTAAGAAAGTCCTGGTGTTTTAACAGCTCCTTTCTTCTCTCTGTAAGATGTTCTATAATATTATGAAATCTGTCTGTGTCTTGCATTTCAGTACAAAAAGATGTTTTTATTTTCTAAAAACAGGTGCTTTGCTTTTCTGTGTTTCTGTTAAGTCCTCCATTTATAGGTTGATGCTTTCATCAAAGTTCACGAAGTTTTTAAGAAACATGATGTAGACAGACTCTGAGTTTAACCTAAAACAAAGCAAAACAACTTGCCGCTGATACCAGCTATGGAGCTGAAACATGGCTGTGGATGCTTTTGTGACCATTTTGTTCCACCTTTCTCTGTGCTCAGTATAAGTCTCTTGAATTGCTGTCACAAATTCAGTCTCTCTGCTGTCGCTAAGCAATACCATTTCATTCAATATAGAGCCTTATACTGATCTCATCATTGTAATCTCTGGCTGTTCTCCAGTAGTGATGGAAAACAACATGACTCATATCTCTGATATGATATTTGTTTCTTCTCCTGCTCTTTTGAGGGAAAAAGGTTGGGTGCAAAGTAAGTTTTTGGTTCTCTATTTGCGTATATAAATCATTTTAATTGCATATTCTGTGACATGCTGTGTACTTTCTGGTCTTAGGATGCCTGACCGCAGCTATAATATTGCTTTGAACTTGGGATTTACAGTATGCTGTATTCCTTTTTCCAAGAGAAAATATTCCTGCTTTTACACATTTTGAGATGATCTGCAATCTTTTTTCCTAGGTGCTGCTCCATGCAATGATGAAAATCCTGCTCCACTAATTACTCAGAGTACCTCTGATAAAACCAGCCCTTAAAATATATTATGGCCAAGCAAGAGAAAGCAGAAGGTTTTGCCCAGTTTTATAGCGGATGCAGAAACCTGCCTCCCTGCTCTGACTCACTGTCAGCAGTTCTGAAATTGCAGGCAGATACTTTTTAAAGCACACTTGAACTTATACATGTTATTTATGATATTCTACTCGTTTCCCTGGGATTGACGGTTTTACTAAACACTTGAGAAGTTTTGCAATAATTTAGGCCAGTGCAGAACACATTCAAAATGGAGTGTGTTACTAAGCTTTTTAGAAGAGCTCATTATACTTTATAAAAATGTTGTTAATATTGCCTCTGCCCACATACAGTATGCTTTTTAAAGAAGAATAAAAACATTTTGGAAAATTACAGGGAGATGATGTGAACTTGTTTCAAGAAGCAAGTTCAAGTCTCTGCTTTGAGGACTGAAGTCTCCTGAGGCTTTTTACATCTCAAGATATGTGTTTATTGCAATGAAATGGAGGGGGAGACTTCAGAAATTGAGGTGTCCAGCTGATTCCAAATATCAGTCACTAGTCACTACCTGTCCTCTTCTGTTACCTGTGCAAAAAAGGCCACAAACTCAGCTGAGGGCTCATTGTGGTATTCAGAAAACACAGTGTAGGTTTACTTCATGTTTCTTTTTTGTAAAAGACAATGGGAATAGTTAACTTGCCATACCGGTAAAATAGAAAAACTCAGTATTGTGAGAAACTTTTTTTTTTTTTTGAGTATTTAATCGGTATGAGGAAGAGAGTGCCTCATTCCTCATTCTACCTTGGGTGTGAAGTTGGACACAAGTCAGAAATAACTAAAGCCAAGTATGTCTTTCCATACACTGCTGTACTTTGTCAAGTCCCAAAAGGCAAGATCTTGAGGGATGTAAAGTGTGAAAGTGAGCAGGATTTTTAAGAGAGCTCTTTGACTTTCTTTTCTAGGACCATAACTCTTGTACTTAAGCTGTGAACAAAGTGCTTGTGTAAATTTAGTTCATTTTGCACATTCACTGTGCTTGCTCATTTTAGTTACCACAAGGTCCTGAGACAAAGCTTACAGCAGTGCAGTTCTGAGGTAGAGGGTTTTGGGCTTTTGAAGGTGATTCAGGGGTCAGCAATACTGCTGAGAGGCTGAGTCAGGAGACAAGTGATCTTGGGCTTTTTGTTTCTTACTTGGTTTCCCTAACATCATCTCCTCAGAGGACAACTAAAACAAAGCCCAGGATCCAGCAATGAAGAATATTTTGGTTCCTTTTGTCATATGACTTTGTAAGTCTTCACAAAACTATACCAATTTCTTTAAGCGTTGCCAAGGTTGTTAGTATAACTGCACAGACTGTGCGAAAAATAGCTCTAAACCTAAATTTTGTTGTTGGTATTTTTTTGTTGGAGAAAAGAAAAGATAGGATCAGAGGCACTGGAAAATGGCTGCAGGGCAACAAAAGAACCTCTAGAACTGAATATCTCCTATTATCCCTATCTCTCTATGGAAAGAAGCTTTCAGCTGTTTGGTACTCTCTGCCCCTGAAGGAGCACTGTGGGCACTCCCTCCAACATCCCAACCTGGAACCAACTCCAACTGGGGACACATCTGGATAATCCCAACTTTTTATGCCAGTCAAAACCAAATGTATATAAAGACTCTTTGCTAATTTTTACTTAGCCATTTGATCTTCAAAAAGCAGAGCATTCTCAGTTAAGAATTAGCAGGTTTATTTCTTGACAGGATCTTCTTGAAAAGATTCACTTTCTTTTACAGTTCCCTGGCTAAGTAGAGAAAATTTGCCATGGGGTGATGGAGTGACAGCCTCAGATCTTCCAGCAAAGAGTTTCTTTAATTTCTTGGGTTTGGGTTTTTTTTTGATATACAGCAGCATTGTTTGCTGTCTGCCTACAACATGGTAGGCGACAGGAGCTCCTATAAAATCGGGAAGAGAGTTGAAGGTATAGATCTGTAATCTATTACTCCTAGAAAAGCTAGACCTACATACAAACAGGAATTCTGGCTCACAACTCACTGTTGCCCTGGGCCACATGCAAAGGATCTGCTGATCCCAAGCTTCTTTGCTTCTGGACATGTGCTCTGTTCCTGGGAGGGCTCTGGTGGACTCAGTGCAGTTGGCACACTGTGAGACCAAAACAAGAGCGAGGTGCCAGGATCACCCACAGAGGATCGCTGGCAAATCCTGGGAACACCCACTGAACAAGTGCACCAGAAAATTTTAAGACTCTGTTAATTTGGCCAAAACTGACTTTCAAATGGAGAAGAGATGCGTATCTCCAACGCCAGCCTTCATTTCTCTTGCCAAAATGCTGTTCTAAACTATGAATAGTTCAGAACGCATCAGACAAATACCTGGGAATTCGTTTTGGTAAAACTACCATCTACTCTCATTCTTTGAAGTACCTGAACCTCTGCTGAAATTTGACACCCATCTCCCCAAAAGAAAAAGAAAAGCCTAAAGCTGAGAGCAAATATGGAAAAGTTCAGCATGAAAAGTTGACCTAAGGCAAAGTCATAAGCTGCTGAAAAATGGGATTTCTTAGTGGAATGTATTAGGCAGCTTCAGATATAAATTTCTAACACTATCCAGTGCCAGAGAAAGTCTCACTTTCATTTACTTTCAGTAGCTTATTAATGATACAGATTTTATGTTAGAATTTCCTGCTGAGGAGGCAGTACAGAAAGACAACACTTTAATTACACAACCTGTGCTACAACTAAAGGATACAACTTTTAATCAAATGTTGACAGTCTGACAACAAAATACCATAGCACTCTAATTCTTGACAGGTGGTAACCAATGGGCCAAAATATTAGCTGCTTTACACAGTTTCCCACTGAACTATTGTTTATAGAAGTTGCTTTGACCACAGTTCAGAAACACCAGTTAACAGAGCTTCTGGTCAGAAATGTTAATTGCAGCATGTTTCAGGATTTGTTTTCAAGTAAGAGCTTGTAAAAAGACTTTTATAAAGTGGGATTTTTCCGCATATTTTTCAGAAACTTTTGTTTGTGAAGAAGGCTAGGAAGCTTGAAGTTAGATGTTTTGCAACAGAAAAGGAATGACTGCTTGACAGGTTTAAAAAGTCACGCCTGACAGAGTAGTTATAGCTGTTTGATAGTAAGACTTAAATGTTCTGCTTTATTGGATGACAGGAAGAACTGAAAGACTATCAAAATAAAACTTTTTTTATATATACTCATTTTTTTTTCCTACTTAATAATCCAAGGTCAAACATGGATTATAATCAAGAAACCTCTGAACTTTTCTGCTGGGTCAGGGAAAACAACAAATTTGATGTTCTTTTCAATGCATTTGTCAGTCTACACACAGAAAGTACATTGCACAGTTGTGTTAGCAAAGGCAAAGCTTTTCCTTGATTATCCAGGGAAATTGCCTTTGGACAAAAGCCATGCTTTTAAATGGGAATTTTAGACTTTGTAAGATAACCAGGGATGTGCATTTCAATAATATCTCAAAGCTTTCTCTCACATTTGCATTTATTAAAGCATTTGGAGACAATATAAAGTTATCTCAAATTCTGGGTTTTTTGGTTTGATATTTCTACACATTCAATAAAATCATAAAGCACATTTCCACCCACTTTTGTCAACATGTCCAATTCTTTGTAGGAGTTCTTTTTTTTTTCTTCTTATGTTAATGGAGAGCTCAGCCTTGATCAGCCTGACAAATGGATTAAATTACATGAATTTCTTTCAAAAGGAAGAATTGTTCAGGATGAAGTAAGGACACTAAACTCAGATTATTGACAGTTACATGTTATTCCTCAATAATTTTTTCATATTTTAAAGCTTTTGCTGTATTCCTCCTGTATCAATCAATAAATATGGCAGATTTCTTGAACTGCAGTTTAAGGCTTCAAAAGAAGAGTTTTTATTTTAGTATATTTTAGTGTCTTTTATATTAATATTGATATTACTTTTAGTATAATTATTGTACCTATATATCTCAAATCTAAGTTTTTGTTTGTCCTTCAGTACAAATCACTAATTCACACCAAGCTGAAAAAAATTTACTATGAGGTTATATTTAGAAAAATAAATTTCATCTCCACTTTTTCTCAGCTATATGGGGAGGTTTTTGTCAATGATAATATTTCTACCTTAGTGCTTATTCCTATATATTGATTAGAAAGCTACATTTACATATTCAGGGACTATTGATTGTACAGAAAAAGGTCATTCATTTGATTTTAAAATTATCTTTAAAATGAACAGAGAAAAAAAATTATTTCTTGAATTTGAAAAATAACTTTAAAAGCACAGTCTTTCAAGTCCATCCCCTATGCTGTTTCTAAGGTTTATTATCAAAACCTCTGTGGTTCCATTTTTTTCTCTTTTTATTTTCTCAGTCACTTTGCATTAGGGGAGAAATACTCTCCTTTGCAACTCCCATTATTCTTTATCTATGCCACAAATAAAGCCCTAGACCAGGAAATCCTTTTTTTCCAAGTGGGTTCAAAATATCAGTGCGTCTTCCCTTCAATCTACGTCAAATTTTGTATACCTTTATATATTGAAATGCATATAACCATTAGAATACATTTTATTACAAAACTGCATCATTAAGTGTTTGGTACAATTAAATAATTAAAATCTCTACATGAGGAATAAACTGATCTATGCAGAAAAAAATAATAATTAAATCCCAGGTAACAGTGTTAAAGATTTATTTTAGTGATCCAAGTACAGTGCCTGAAATCCCAGCAGATTCTACTGAGTTTACCACAATTTCAGAATAAAAACAATGAATTCTAGGCATAATTATGGACCGAGTGTATAAGTCTTTCCTTCAGCTAGATTTATAATTAGCTCGTTATTTCTCCTACAACTTAAGACAAATGACCTTTCAAGAGTCAAGATATCCTTTCTCATGATAGCATCAGAGTTGTGACAGTAAAAAATTACTACATTACTTTGTTTATTGGTCTTGTGGTCAATTACGATTTTGCTTGTTAATATAGGATTATTTTTTAAAGTCAAATTATTAAAGAGTTAGAGAGTATGTTTATGAGAATAATATCATCCATGAAAGAAACTACGCAGCATATCACATCTGCTATCCCAGGCAGACATTCACGCCACTAGATTTTTGTTTACAAATGTGTAAACATTTCACCTAAAGATCAAAAGGAACTGTATCGCTGGAGAAAAGAGGATTAGCTGCATCAGAAAAACAATACTAATTTGTTAGTGATTTTGCTAAAATCTTTAAGGAAATCTCTGGCAACTTTCTCCACCGTCTTTAACTACTGCAGATGGCCAATGGTGACTCCCACAGAAACTGAGAAGATCAAAACCATACATGAGGATCTGGCATTCTGTAAGCTTGAATTATTGTTATAAAAACTATTATATTATAAAAAAATGTTCAGAGCCTTAGATAACCAAGGTACTTAGGACTCCAACAAACCTCAGCCTGACCTGTAGTCTAATGTTTTTCAGTGGCAAAAGTTAGGCATAAGCCTAAACATCCTGATGAATTAGCGTCAGAAGAATGAGAATTTTGTTGATTTGGGGTTTGTTTTTTTTTCAAACACATTGATAGCTTCTTTCCAGTGTAATATTAATGTTTCTGAAATTGCAAACAAAACCAAAAACAATAACTGGGAGGAAGAGGAGATACAGGCTCCAGAGAGAACTGCACAATTTTCACAATTTTCCTTATAGAGTTTGTTGATAGGGTTTTCTTAAAGGACTTACATATATCAGAAGTCAATCCATCTGGAATTCTCTCCTTTTTTCTTTCTTGCTTTTTTTTTTTTAAACTTAAGTGATCAAAATCTGTTTAATGCACTTGAAATGAATCAGAGTTTTTTGTAAATCCTCACATCCCATTGTATCCAATGTACAGAAAAAGAAGGTACAATTAATATGCCTTTGCAAGAAAAAAAATAGAAATGAAGAGGCACGTAGAACATTACTTAACATAACAGCAAAGTATTTAATAAGAATTATATCTACTGGTGCAAAATAAAATACTTCTCTTAACTTCATAAGACCTGTCGGATGGTGAACAATGCTTTTGTCAAGAAAGGAAATGTTTTTCCAGTGGTTGCACAAACAGAATAAACCAGAAAAAGAACATTATTTTATATAAATGATCAATCTCTTCATGGTCCTTGAGGCTCATTTCAGAACAGATTTCTGCAGGGTTACACTAGGGAGTCGGTGATGCATGTAATAGAATCAAAGAGCTCCAATACAATTCCAGACTGGTAGGATCTCTGTTTATCTCCAAACTCGCTTTTTCTAACATCAGGTCTAGATTTAATGACCTCAGTAACTTACAAAAGACCACCAAGCTGATGTTTGAAAATAGATTTTACCTGTAGCTCTCTCTGGTAGCTCATATAGGTAGTATTTTACTTTAGGAAACTGATGGAAATGACAAAGTTGTATTACATATAAAGGTTCTTAACCTATAAGCAGATTTGACTATTCCTATTCTAATATTTTTCCAAAACTTTAAAGTGCAGGAGGCAGTTGCAAAACACTCTAAAAGAAAACACCTTGAATTGCATTAAACTACCTTGAGCTGTAATAAAAAAGCTCTTTCTGGATATCTCAGTGGAAGCTAAGTAGTGCTATGTAGCTCTACAAATTAATGCAGAAAGACATAATAGGTTTCTTTAAGCAGACAGTTCAGCTCTGCTCCGCTGCTCGTTCTTATCCTTCCCCACACAGACACTTTCAGTATTCACAGAAACTTTGCAGTACATGTAGATGCTCACAACCATGCAGCATGTAGATGCCCAATATCCCAACAGAAATTAATACTTTCTGGAAATTAATAACAATGTTTCTCTTTGTTCTAAAATCAGCTTTTTTTAACCTTGACCTTGGAGTGACAGCATGACACGTATCAAAACATAGGTGAACTGTGCAATGTGTATGACAATGTAAAAAATAAAAGGCACTCTTCTTCTGACCTGCATGCCTGCACACATGGCAGACTTTTAAGTATGTGGAGAAGAAATCACACGAACAGATTCTTAATGAAGAACACACAGAAAAATGTAACAACTACCAAAAGAAAGAACATCAGCCTGTACTCGTAATAGCCTATGTACCACTTAATCTGTAATTTTTACCATCACCAATTCTTACCATTTTGGCTGATTTATCAAAGCAGCAAGAAGTCAGTAATAACAATAATAAAAAAAAGCAATTTCACAATGAAAAATATCCTTTTTATCCTTAGCGATTTTTCATTTCATTCAAACATGCCATTTTTCTACACTTGCTTAAAAACAAATTTGGGTTTTCAGAACAAATTACAGAAAGGATTGCATAATTTTCTTCATGTTCTCACTCCATTTTTGCCCCTGGAAAGCAAACGAGGAAAAGGAGCACAATGAAAAATATTGAAAACCTTTGGGGATTTGATTTCAGATGTGCATCCAAAACCAATACTTTTTTTCCCCAGAGATCATTTGAGAAAAGTCTGTTTGAAATTTAAAACTATCCACTAACTTAGGACATTTATACCAGTTCATGTATTCACCTGCATATCCAAGACAAATATTACAGAATTCAGTCTTATCAACACACTGTAATTAATAACAGAGCTCGGCTTTTTCCTACAGGTGTTGCCAGATGATGCAGACTGTGTGGCAAGACAGACAGCAGGGAAAAGGTTCATTTGACCTGGTAGTTGCTGGTAGTTGCCCAACAGGGTGTGGGACATGTCTGAGGGAAAATTACAGAGCAATACAGTAAGGCAGCGTGGTGTCAAAGGTTGACAACAGAGAGAAAAATAACCTAGCACTTACCATTGTTATTATTATTTTCTATTGCTGGGGGGAGATTATCTACAAATTTGAGCGGAGAAATCACTACTATATATCCCCATTTTAAGATCACTGGTTAAAAGAAATAAAATTTATGCACTTAAAAAAATTTGTCTGGACTCCCTGGCTCAGTCTGCCCAAGGATTTCCCCCCAGACTAGGAGAAGAGAAGCAGCTTGTTAGAAAAGCTGTGACTGCTGAGAGACTGATTTATAACTTTTTTAAGGACGATCACTGATAATTCCATTTAAAGACTGTAAAATGATCAGCTAACAAGACCCTGAGTTTTTCTTGCTAGCCTTCAGCAGCAAAATGCCAACCCCACAGAAAGTTCATGACTGAGAATAGACTAGACTAGACTAGACTAGACTAGACTAGAATAGTTCAGTTGGAAGGGACCTACAACAATCATCTATTCCAACTGCCTGACCAATTCAGGGCTGACCAAAAGTTAAAGCATGTTGTTAAGGGCATTGTCCAAATGACTCTCAAACTCTGACAGACTTGGGGTATCGACCACCTCTCTAGGAAGCCTGTTCCAGTGTTTGACCACCCCTCTCCAATCCAAACTTCCCCTGGTGCAGCTTTGAATCACTCTTGCTTTGAAATATCCTTGCACCTACTGCAGTGAAAGGTACCAGCTGGCATCTATCATCTTAAGGCACTCCGTGACTAAGCATAGCTTCTTACTAGATAGGAGTAATTTTATGTGCAGAGGTTAAGATTCATCTCACCTATCTTTGGCTGACTGATTGCTAAGTTTCTAGACTAAACTAGCTGTTTAGGCTCCTTTGACAGGACTGAGGAGTGACTGCCACCTCCGGTGGATGAATCATCCCACCTACCCAGATGATTACCTCAAGCTGATTAGCTTTGCCTTAGACAACTCACTGTCAGACAGCTGCAGCTGGTGACTCCTACTCAAAGTAATGCCAGACTTTCATAGCATTAGACTGCAACAAAAGAGGAGATTATATGGATTTTAGGCAATATTTACCCATTTTGAAAAGCCTACAGGCGGATCTTACAAGGAAACAGGAGGTTTATGTCCTTGCCACCTGTATAAGCAGGCACAACATTTCCATGTTCTTGTGCCAAAATGATCAGGTTCAGTCTGGGGATCCCACTGCCAGTGCTGTGGTTGTTTCTCCTGTCCCTGCTGCCTCATCCTCAGCTCTTCAGAAACCACAAACAGTGAAAAGGCGATTTAAGAGCAGCCTCTTGAGACCGTGAACAAAATACAGCTGTGAAGCGTAACAATACCAACTATCAAATGATCAATGGAGCTTCCTCAGTACATGCTGCTTGTTCACCAATTTCACTATCTATATGCCTTGCCTTACTTTCCAGGCTTCTAATGCCTTATTGTCTTGTTTAAACACAGTCCAAATATATTAAATAATTAGACCTCACTCATTTCCATTAAAATTTAATTTTATTGGTAGGAAATATTTTGTTTCACTTCATAATTTTAAATAGAATTAATTCACTAAGGACTAGAACTCACACAATATTTGGTACTCTTACACGCTGTACTGTTACATTAAATCATATTTCCTTCCTATTAAATATCTGAGTCTGTCCTGCAATTTGAGAAAAAAGAAAAGATTTTTCTTTAAATCTGTACAGATGCATGGAATAAAGGCACATACTGAACCAGGTTACTTGACTATAGGTGCACCAGGTAACCATGAGAAACTTTGAAACAGAGAAAAGTGACATTTTGGAGAGCAGCTCTAGAATTTGAGGCTTTCTTCAGAGGTTTTCTTCATTCCCACAGTTTTCAGGCTCATCCTTCTGAGGAAGGCGCCCCTGTACAGGTTATTCTCTGGGAAGATGAGCTTCATGTGCTCTGGGTTATAACTTCTGGGGCCAACAGGTTTGCCCAGAAGCTTTTACTAAAAGAGAGAATGATACTATGGAAACAAAGGCATTATGCCCAATGCAAAAGTTTTATTGACTTTTTTAGTTCTTTTTCACTTTTTCACGCTCTGGATGTTTATTATCTATTAGACTGTAGACTGTGTGAGTGATTGTGTGCTCCTCCCTGATTTTATTGTATGCAGCACTATCTGGCTCTGAACATGACTGTATTGATAAAATGCATAATGCTTTTGTGTTCAGCAAGACCTATCACACCCTTGAATAAACACCACCTGCTTTGTGACCTGACATGTATATAGATGCCTGCTGACAGAGAACTAAACCAGCTTTGTTCCCAAAGTTGAAAGCTAGACAACTCTTTCTTTTCCTTTCTTTGGCAGCAGCAGACATTGATGACTAAACACATCTTTCTATAATAACCAAGAACCATGCTGCAGGTTTCTTCAGGAAGATGAGTCATCATATCTTATATGAGGATCTGTCTTGGATGTTGGAATGACCTCAGTTGAAGCTGAATTGATGGTATTGACCTTTCCTTCATTTTCTGAGTACTACAGACATCAACACTAATTTTGATAAGGTTCAGTGAGATGTGAGAGATTTACAGCCCAAAATGTCTGAAATAAAATCCAGGTTATACAGATTCAGAAGCTGCCACAATTTGAAGCTGTGCTCTGGATGAACAATCTCAGACAAGGCTTAGTCTACAGTAAAATCTGAACTGGTAGCAGTTTCTATAATTTGCCCTGTCAGGTGTATGAAAGAAGGGGAGAAACAAGTTATTAAGCTGAGAAAAAAAAGAATTTTAAAGAATACCATCCTGAAATCCATGGGAAAAAAGTTCAGTTATTATTTATTTCTTTTAATTTTAATATTAATTCTTTGAAAATAAAAAGGCAATGAAAGAAATTCTGAGTTATTTTTATGGCTAAAACTGACCACCAAAGGCTTATTAAGAGCTGTACAGTGTCTCACTCTCCCTAGCACAGGCCACAAGAACAGAAAAACAAAGTCAGAAAGTCAGATAGTGGATTCCTTCTCTTTTTTGTTTAAACACTCGTAAAAAGATCTCTGGACGTGTCCATCCCACAAAAGCAAATAGGAAGGTGCGGACATGCCTATCCTTACTGTTAAATAACTGGAATAATCAATTAGGTATCATATATTTCATTGATACAAATTTGTAAAATTCACTTGTAACTTCCTATATGTTGAAGAGCTTTGGATGGCATTATTTGCCATTACGTGACAGAAAATGATATGTTAAAATATAGGCTGTGCCACAATAACAACTGTAATAATGACCCTGCGTTTTTCAGCATGAGAACTGCTCAGGCACTGCTAATGGCTGGATTTCTCCTGACTGCTAGGGGAATTGGACCAGATCCAGCAGCAAAATAAAATTGTACAACAGGGAAGTCACAACAACTAAACACTCTTGGTTTGGCAACACAAGAAGTAAGAATCCACTAAGATTTCAGAATATCCTTTAATAGTACATTAGGCTTGTACTAATCTATTTAAGGATAAAGATTTCTGAAAACATCTTCTTATTATTGATCTCTGCAACATGCTGTCACTGACTGCCTTTTTCTCTGAAAATTCCTGCATATAGAATGTGGATGGAGCACTATAAACTCTAATCAATGCTTGCTCAGATGAGCTGAATTGCATGCAGAAATCTACAGAGGTCTGGGAGGAATAAAAGTACTGCTACATGGTGCTTTAGGGCTGCCCATATCGCTCTCCTGCTCTCTTGAAATCAGAAGTTGGTATGCCTCTTTGAGGCTCTGGAAGAAATCAGTGGAAAATGAACATCTCCCCCCCCGCCCCTGAAATATGAGGCTTTAAAAAAAAGCCCAAATACTTTGCAAATGTGTGCAAGAGCTAAAATTCATGTTTGTAGCTATTGCACCAGTTCATTCCAGTGCTCTGTGGTGCTGGGAATCAGACAGCATGGACATGGTGGTGGAGATTCTCATTGTCCAGCACTGGGGGATCAGGCTGAAGCATCTAATTTAGAAGTCCGGTCTCTCTGCACTTCTGCAGTCATCAGACCGTGGCTGAAACCTCTAAAGGGACACACACAGCTGGAGATTAACTTAGGTGATACAACTACACTGTGGAAAAGCTTATGGTGATGTGTACAGGGCAGCCAAGCCAACTGGTTTGAGTGCTTGAAGTCCTGGGAACTCTCAAGACTTGACAGCTTACGCCTACGTTGTTTTGTACAGGCAGCCTTGGAGCAGCCTGTGTTTCTGCAATAAGCAGCACAGGGCTTCCCCAGGGCAAATCCTAGGACCGTATGACCATCTGATGTCAGTTGCATCAAAGCCCTAATAACAGAAGATGAGATGGATGAGGTCTGGAGCTTACCCGCATGACAGGTAAATACAACCTGAGGTGTATTGTAAGGCACGTAGCATTACCTCGATTTTCCCCAGATCTGGCAAGACCTTTCCAGGACTGGTTCCGCAATTGCTGAATCTGGCCACGAACTTGGCTTTGGAGCTGTTTCTGTGCAGCAAAGTAGCTTCAGCCTTTCTTTACCATTTCTTAAGTCCATTGGACACCTAAGTAAATATGGCTCCTAACTCTTCATGCACTAATTTTGTTGCCTAAAGATACATGAGGTGACTGACCACCCACTGTGATGTGTTTTGGCCTTTCATCAATGAATAATTTTCATCCATTGGTCTGACTTTATAGCTGCTGGCTGGTCATTTAAGTAAAATATCCGTTCATACTACTGCACTGTTAACAGGAGCATTCATGGTCAGCACCATGTGTTGATGTATTAGCACAATAAATCCAGTTCAGTGGGTCATTTCTGGTTTTGAGAATCTGAGTCTGAACTGATTTGCTTTGGTATTAGTCAGTCTAATGATTCATCTTCACTGAGATAACAAGAACAGACTAGAGCCTTTCAAACCGAGCATTTACATTCTGCTCCCAGATGCTTTTCTTTTTCTTTGAACATGAATCATAGTGGAGTATCTTTGGTGTGGCTTACCTTGCTTTTTGCTGACATCTGCCCTAAATGACACAAACCCATGAAAGGTCACTTGTCAAGATTTTAAAAAAAAATTATAGAAATGCTTCTTTATTTACAAGTACATTTAGAAGTAATTCATCAACTATGAGCACCATTATGCCAACTTACCAGGCACAATTCATTTTGGTAGAGAAACATGTGCTTACAGGGATGTACCTGAATTTGAAACAAACAAACAAGCAAAATACACACTCTGGACCAGACTTTGGGCATGTTAAAACGCATTAGGAGGAATTCTAGTGACAGGTGCACCAAAGCCAGTGAGAATTGCTAATTAGAACTTTTCAGGGGAGACAAAAGAATAGGCAAGATATTACATGAAAATCATAAACCAAATATAAATTTAAAAGTAAAATATGTTGAAAAAAAGACCAAAAGAGTCAATCTTTTCTTCTACTACATTATGTTAACTACCGCTTGCAATTGTTATAAATGTCACTTGCAGGCTTCCAGCTGTTCTGGAATGGGTTTGTTTTTAAAGAACTGACTGAATAGAATAATTGTTTTGCAATGTTGAACAGTATGGTATGTTGGTTTTCCTTCTGGTTTTTAATGTATTTAACTGAATAATCAAATTGTGTTCATGCCTCAGATACCTACAACATGATAGGAAATACTCACTTTAGGTATCTAAAGGCTTCATATTCACTTAAGTGATTTGTCTAAGCTGTTTGTTTCCATTGTGCAGTATATATAGGCCTATGCCTCTGATTAAGTTAAACCACTCATGATTCAAGACTCACGTGGGTTTTAGCTATTGCTCAACACTTGGATTTCTAGTAAAAGAAAAATTCGCTCTTTATGGTTTTGTACTGTGTGGTTATCTACATTGCAATCTCCAACTTCTGCAATCCACTTTCTTAATTAGTATAGCTATTTCAAGCTGCAAGTTTGGTTTTATGACCCTCTGTGTTGATATCATCCATAAATTCCCCTTCTCCCTTTTATTGTTGTATAAACTGGGTGGCCTGAGGCCTTGATTCTTTTCTCATGTTGGTTTTATTCTGCAAAATAAATCTAATGTCTTCAGGGATGTTACTTGTGATTTAAACCCACAGCAGAGGAAAGCCAAATCTTCAGGTTATAGCAGTACGATCAAACACAATTGAATTGTGGTGACTTAACAAGCTGAATCCTGTCAGCTGAGCAGCTACAAGAGTCTGTGAGCATGCTTTTAGCCCAATTAATTATGAGAGAGTATAACTTAGCTTAAATGAATCAATGAGGGAGAAGACAACAGAAGACATCAGAATAAATAACTTTTCTAGGTTATTTAATGCTTGACCATATGGTGTAGCTTTAGTCCGTAACCAAAAGCTGTGGACTTTATTCTGGGAACCAGGCATTTACAAGCCTGGTGCTCTCGCCCTGATGCTATGCTCCTCCTTCACTGCTACGTTATAGACTCCCATTTTACAACCAGTGGAGGCAAACATTCATTTTTAAGCTGTAATTTATATGACCTGTGTTAGATGATTACTCATAGATGAGATGAATTGTATCCTAGAGCCCATTACCTCTACTAAGTATAATTCCAATAATTGTCAATGGAGAAAAAGCTGATTTGAACATAGAGTTATGCATTGCCACGAGCTGAATCCCACCTGAGTGTCATATAGGCAGGTTTTATTTACTCAACGCAGTTACTGCAACTGAAGTAAGGTGCAGGTTTGCTTTGATCTAACTCTTTTCTAGGCACTTAGGGTGGGATTTGCCTCACCTATTTTTACACAGCTAAAATGTAATCATTTTTGGACTAGTAAAGTGAAGCTAAGCAAGATGTGTGGAATCCCTTTACAATCAAAGGAAATAGTCCCTTGTAGAGGTAAATACATTTTCTTCCTTTGTATATGTGTAGGTCTCTGCCCTATATAACATAGGGCAGAGAAATCACACTCCAAAGGTACCTTTTTCTACGCTGACTTAAAATGGTAATCTGGATAATCAGATCAGTTGGAGACACTAGGGAAGACAAATCTCTCAGCATGCAGTAACTGAGAAGCAACATGCTCCTCTTTCTCTTTATTTGTCATTTTTCTGCCTTTTCTGCTTTCGTGCAGATTCCTCTCTCTCCACGGGTGGAATCGAGGACCATAAGTTTTTCTCATCCAATGTAAAAATGAGAAAATGCACGCAGTTAGAAAAGTTTTTTTCAGGTAAGGAAAACTGTAATTGTAGTGATCAGAACATGGCACATAACAGCAATCTGGGATGCCCTGCTAAGTCCTTGCCCTGGTTAAAAAACCTTTCTCCTACATCCAGCTAGAACTTAGAGCAAAAGTAATAGTAAACTGGTAACAGACAAAGTCAACTGAATAACTGACCGTGCAGAGGAAAAAAGACATTGCAAGCAGCAAAAGTCCAAAATCAATAGAAAAAAATAGTGCACAATCCTGCATGCTTTACATCAGTAGTTTGCAAAGAAATCCAAGACCAACATTTGATTTTAAATTAATGACAACTCTTTAAATTTAAGCTTTATAGGCTCATTAAATCAGTAAACAAGAACTGTGTGTTGTGAAGAGGGAATTTGAATTGTTGCTTGAATTTTTAGTTTGCTCCATCACAAATAGCTTTAGACACAGCAGTAAAACGTATCACAATTTAATCTTTTCTCCATCTTAGTTGTCTGCTTTCAGTAATCTAGAAAAATTGCTTTTTTAGAGGGAGATGTACAGGGTAAAAACACGAATTTCCGTTCCTCAGTCTTACTTTGTGCTCAGATTCAGAAGGAAATGCAGACTATAGAAGAAAACCTGAGCTAAAATATATCATGCAGCTCTGTTTACCTGCCAGTGCAGAAATTATATTCTAGGGTTTTGTCCTGTTATGACTTTACTTTATGACTTGAAAATATTTGAATAAACTCTAAAGAAAAACATGAGAAGCTCACAGTGACAAAAATTATAATTAAAAATAAAACAACTTTTTCAGTGTTTGTTTTGTTTTAAACAAAGAGATAAAGTCATGTTGTATTTGTGTGTATTTGCATTTTTTATGTGTTTGTAAAGCACATAAGAAAAATGCAGCCTTCATGTTGATAGAGATTGATAGGTTATTACTATACCACTCGGGATATGAATAGTAGTAAAGGATTATCAGCAAACAACAGTCTAGCAGAACTGGTCTTGAATTAAATGGCATGCAAAGCTCTGAAGGAGACTATGAATATAGAAGGCAATCATTAAAGATGAGAAACTCTTTAATGGAGATGTTCATAGGAGAGGTTTCCTCATGTATGTTCTAACTTTCTGTTTTTAAATGTTCATCTGTGGTAAATAAAGCTTTCTCTCTTATTCATAAAATGTCACTGTTGCATTGTTCTTTTATTGGTAATAGTCAAGAATGAGAACGCAGTGAAAGAAACTGTAAACACTTGTGAAGAACTATGACTCCCACAGCATACCTGCGTGTGCGTATTTCCTTTTAGAAACACCACTCAGAGTTTAAACTTCTTCTTATGCAATTTATAATTTCATTCGAATTTTATATTTTCAATGTCTTACATTTTTAGGATGGTTCTTTCAGATAATAGCCAGTCTGTGCCTTGACTCAGGGATTTCACAGTTGCACATACCAATGTACTGCACTTTCAGGTTTGTAGCTCAGCTCAGATATGCATTTCTTTCTGCCTTGCTGCATATTATACTGGCTTTTAGGCTTGAATTGCAGTTGCCTAGAGTTAGAATAGGTCAAGGAGTTTATTTGGGACTGCTAGGATTGAATGTGTTTCTTAAGCAGCTCTCGAGCCACGCGGGAGTGCCTATTCCAGCAGATGTTATGGTGCTCTTTCTTCCACTCCAGGAACATCCCAGGAAAAAGATTATACTAATATTCTCCTCTTTCTCTGCTGAAAGCTAGCAACTTTCTGCTGGCCTACATTCACAGAAGTTTACTGTTCCCACTGTTTCTGTCACCTAGTTAACAGGTGTAGGCAAAACTCCCTAAATAGCTATTCCCCTCCTCTTTCTACATAGTGGCTAGACAGAGAAAATTCTGCCTAGGGAAGTTGTAAGATATGAATAACCTGCGCAAAATATCTTACTTTTGCATTTCTTTACTAGACTTTTTTCTTATTTGAAAGTAGTAAAGGAAAATATTTTGTGCTCTGAATTATTGCTATTGTTTGGGTTCGTTTATTGAAGTGTACAGGTCTCACAAGTATTTGTTGTCATGGTTAATTTCCAGGTGTGTTGGCAGAAGACAAACATCTTGTCCATAAAGAGGTAAAATATTCCAAAGTGCCCAAAGAAATCTGGACAGTTATGGTGCACTTTTTGTGGTGTTGTGCACTCTAACCTTTCTGCTGAATGGTGTGCAATGGCGGATCTGCCAAGTTATTCCTCTCTGCTTTCCTTTGTACTCACATAAATAATACATGTGAGGAGAGGAAGAAGGCTCAACTCTTAAGATCTACAGAGGACGTGCGCCTGTCTCAGAAAAGGATTCGGGCGTCCAGTATTTGAAAAGTGATTACAGACTCCTCAAAAGAAAAACTAAATAATAAAAAAGACCCTGATATTACTTTTGACTAAGGCTACAGGACTTAGAAGAACTCCTAAACAGATGAAGGTAAAGGAGAGAGAAGCAAGCTTTTCTGCTTATTTTACTGCTGTAACCCTGACAGCATCTTTTCCATTTCGTATGATAAAGGCCCAAATTCTCTGCAAACCTTGCTCTGCTACCTTCAGTAAAAGTACAAAAGTAGAATATTCTAATCCATTTCTCTTAGGTTAAGCTTTACCCATAAAGGAGAAAACATGATGGTAAATAGATAAATCAGTACAATTAGTAACCGCCCTCCCCCAAATTTCCCATCTGACAAAGCAGCACCCAGTTGCAAGTTAAATAGTAAGGCCTTCACCTTGAAATCCTCTTTTTCTTTTGAAACACAAAACTCCCTTCTCGCAACAGCTGTGCCTGTGCTCCGGAAAATGCTTGTCAGTGACTGGACCCAATCAATGCCCCTTAACAGCAACCAGTTGCTGAGCAGAATTGAGCCTGAATTGCACTGCTTGAACAGAGAAACCAAGCTGGGAATGAAGCTACAGACATAAATTGGCCGTGACAGCTGACTTGGCAGGTGAGAGCCTGAGGCTCTGACCCTGGGTCATGTATGCAATGTTAACGTAACCTTAGCAATCTTGAGAAGAGAAAGCCCATGTTTTCCTATTTTGCAGTGGGTGTTTATTATTAGATGTTTCAAATCTACATAAAACACATATTTGCTCATTGTTTTCAGAAGCATGGATTTTAGCTGAGATAAGTCTAATCACTGGCATGTCTGAATGCTCTGAAAAAGTCTCCTAAGTGTCCCCTGTAAGATTATATTTTGTAAAGACCTCCTTCTCCCAGAGTTCTAGGTACCCATAGTTCACCCCAAAATCCAGCAAAAGGAAGTAAAGAAATTCAAACTCCTTCAAAACTGGACCTTGCAGTGCAATAAATGATTGAGAACAACCCAAGCAATGCTTTCTTTGTTTCGTCTGTTGTCCCATATACAGTTCTTATAGACAGGCTCAAAAAAAGAAAAATAAAACAGAAAAAGAAAGGAGACATTACAGAGGTATCTATGTCAACAGAGACATTTTAATACTACTCTACATAGATGCTTTTAAGATCAAGTATTTTTTGTGAAAGAACAGGATTTGATTGTAGTGCGCTGAGAAATATATTTTTCTTTAAGGCGTGGTAATGCTGAATATTATTAGCAAAAACTCAAAATTGAATTTCAGTCTTGATTTTATGTAACTTTTACTGACATTGCTCTCCTTTATTGCTTTGGCAGTATCTCTTTATATACTGTTGTCATTTTGAACTTCTTCCATAAGCAGTAGTATTAGTGTCACCTAGCTGAATTGTTTAAAAGGCGTGCAAGTGCATGAGCAAACCCCAAACATACCTTAGATGGAGATTCCCTTTTGTGATGACTATGTAGTTATGTTTTGAGCAAATTCATCAAAAGAGATAATTCATTTTTTTAATTAAATACTGAAGACAGTGGGAAAATCATAAGGTCTTTTGAATCTTAGATAAATGTCATGTTAAGATGGAGCTTTAGCAGTACAAAAATCAAAATGTTTCGACACAAGGTTTTATAGCCTTCACCTAATTTTAAAATATAATTTTGTCTTTAAGGCATTGAACACTGAACGGTACTTACCAAGTTCTGTTCATGGGTCCGGGCAATGAAATAATAAGAAATCAAGTTTCTTTATTGTAACCTCAATCTTATATCAGTACAAAGTTGAAAGCATGTGATGCCAAAGAAGGTAGTTTTGTTATTTGGCTTGAAGCCACGAAGATCACCTGAGTAGCAGGGAGAGGAAATTCACCAACAGATATGACCCCCTTATCTTGTAGTTTTGCACTGGACACTTTATCTTGAAACATTTGCTGAAAAAAGCTAGCTAAAGGTTCGAATAACACAAACTGTAATTCAGATGTGGATCTTATTGCTGCGGGATATTGACCTCTGGGACAAGTTTACATAGGCTTAAAAGGCAAATGTAGAAATTAATGGAAAAATGTAAAGTCATGACAAGTACCTGAGGATTTCTGTAAGCAGCAGGCAGTGGGGGGCTAGGAGGGACTTCTGAAGAAATGTCAAAAGACATGTGCCTTATCCCTATTGCAAATTCAGGGTATTCAGTGCTGGCTCTTGTCACTATTGCTTTCCTCCATTAAAATTATCCTATCACTACTAAAAACCTCAGATCCGTTTTGAAGGTCTTTCTAAACGGATAAAAGAAGAAAAGAATATGAATGACTCAAATGGTTACAGAAGACGGTGTAATCATTTATGGGTGTTACAGAAGACCCTCGGATGTGGAGGCTGTAATTTAAAAAGGTGAAGGGAGAAGTGCAAAAGAGATTGAGGTGGAGCTGGATGAGAGGCTGCAACCTTGCTCGCTGAATACATGGATGGCTCTGGGCTCTCTCGCAACCCAGAAATTGTACAAGCCAGGAGCTGATGAACTACACCATGGACGTGCACCTTGTTTTATGAAAGGTTTCTGAGCAATGTCCTCAGGGCCAACTCAGCAGGCGGTCTGGCCCACGGGGCACCTCAGTCTCCCTCTGGCTGGCAAGAGGTCTCCTTACGCGAGGGAACACATCCTTCTGTAGATGACTGAGGCTGGAAGGGACCTCTGGAGGTCATCTGCTGCAAAGTGAGCCAGCTGAGAGTCTGAAATGTCATGATCCACTTTCACTAAAGGGGATACACTCTGTCACCTTTCTCCTTTTCAAATTTGAGCATTTCTGGATGAATGATTTCAATTTTATAAAAGTAAGGACAGCTATTACTCCTCTCTCTTCTTGTAAGCTTCTTAGATACATTTATTGTATGTTTTTCCTCTTGATTTGAATCCAAGCATTTTTTTGAACTTATAAATCTTCTGTGAAATAAAATCAATACACCTTGATCCTAAATCTTTTACCTCAGCTGTAGTGGCTTATTTTATTCTAATACGTGACAAAATAATTCCCTTGAATATTTACACAAGAGAGGGGAGTTTATAGATGTCTATGAAGCTGTTATCATCCAGGCAACTGTGGTCTTGCTCTCTTTTCCTTTAAGTTTCTCATGACTTGTAAGATCACGGACCAGTGAGAGATTTTCCCTCTCTCACATCTGTGCGACCGATTCAATTACCCTCTGCTGTAAGTAGACAGGGTAAAAAAAAGTCTTAATTTTCCTCTGCTGGGAGGCCATGGAGGCGATGTTTCCTCAGGGGCAAGAAGTGCACCAGTCACACTCTATCTCTGGAAAGCAGGTGTTGCTGAGCTGTTGCAAAGATGCAGTCTGGCTCCTACGAAAAGCTCAGAATTCCTGTCAGCATCCACTGCTTTGGACACAGGTTTATTTATTTATTTTTTAAATATAAGAATGCAGAAAACTCCGCCAAGTGTTATGCACTTAATAAATATTTCAAAAGTTAGCTATATGGAGGTTGTGACAAACATACAGGGATTTCAATGTTTTATTAATATAGATGTTGGCTTGCTTATTGGCATAGTGTATTCTGTGTTGCAGTTTAAGTATTTCTCTATAGGGATCTGTCAAACAGGAGGACGGGGAGAGTTCAAGACAGTCATCTGTCAGTGAACACTTGCAATTCCTTTATGTATAGGACAGGACACAACTAGTAACTCTGATCTGATCACTTTGGTCTGATCACTGCTGAGACCAGGAGAGTACTTTGAAGAGAAGGACTAAAGGTCTCTAGAGCTGTTAAGAAACACCCCTGACAGATTTCCAAGGAACTTTTTCAGGTGGAGAAGGCTGAAATCAGCCTCTTTTGAGTCTTGGACACAAAATCCCTTTGGACCTTTGGAGGCACTTAGATATGTTGAAGCTATCATCAGGTGGAAGTACTGCAAGTAATACATCTGTCTTTTAAAAAAAAAAAAAATGCATTTCCCTGTAAAAGTTTGCTGCACTGGCTGATTCAGGCGGTTTCCTGGATTTGCGAGCTCTTGGTTCTCAGCATCAGAAGGGGAGAAACTCATGCAGCTGCTAAGCCCAAACAAGTTACAAAAATAAGTTGTACAGGTTATACATACAAACTGGGGGATGAGAGGCTGGAGAGCTGCCCTGTGGGAAGAGATCTGGGCGTTTGGGTTGATGGCAAGTTGAATATGAGTCAACAGTGTGCCTTGTCAGCCAAAAGGGCCAACTGTGTCCTGGGGTGCATCAAGCACAGCATAGATAGGCAGTTGAAGGAGGCAATTCTCCCACTCTACACTGTACTGGTGAGGCCCCACCTTGACTTCTGTATGCAGTTTTGGGCACCCCCATATAAGAAGTACATCAAACTATTTGAGTGTGTTCAGAGGAGGGCCATCAAGATGGTGAAAGGCCTCGAGGGCAAGACTTACGAGGAGTGGCTGAGGTCACTTGGTTTGTTCAGCTTGGAGCAGAGAACATTGAGAGATTACTTTATTGCAGTCTACAACTTCCTCAAGGGGAGCAGTGGATGGGGAGGTGCTGATCTCCTCTCTCTGGTGACCAGTGATAGGACACAAGGAAATGGAATGAAGCTGCATCAGGGGAAGGTCAGATTGGGCATTAGGAAAAGGTCCTTCACTGAGAGCTTGGCTGGGCACTGGAACAGGCTCCTCAGGGAAGCGGTCACAGGACCAAGCCTGTCATAGTTCAAGGAGCATCTGGATGATGCTCTTAGTCATATGGTTTAGTTTTCAGGAGTCCTGCGAGGAGCAGCGAGTTGGACTCAATGATCCTTATGGGTCCCTTCCAACTTAAGATATTTTATAATTTTATGATTCTATGATCTAGGTGAGTGCCAGGAGGCTTCAGCTAGGGAATGTAGACAGACACAAGGAAAGACAGAAAGGGAGGTGCACTGGTGCACTCCCCTGTGAAAATGCAGCAAAAGTGAAAAAGACAAATTTCAACCCGGGAGTTTGGTACGGATCCTGCCAAAAGTACGAAGCAGTTCATGCTCCTATGAAATACTAGATTATTTTGCTGTAGGAATAAAGTTACAACAATTCACAGGGGTAAAGTTAGAGACTTAGGATTGAACTTTGGTTGCAGTCTCTGGTTTTAAATCAAATACCCACCTTTTCTTTAACTCGGTTGTACCTGAGCTGACTGAAAACCAAATGTGTCCCCTGCAAAGCCAGCTACATCATTGCTTGGTATGCTGATGTGTACAGGAATTGATTTGCCTTAAGAGTGGCAGCCCTATCATCCATCTAACCTCAGGACAGACCATTGAGTTTTTTCATTGTTATTTAATATTTACCTAAACTTTGGATTTAAAAGGATATTTTAAAAAGATACAGCATCTTGTCTGAAATGTCCTAAGAATGTTTTAAATGGCCATATTTACTCAGATAATCAATAGAGCAACTTTTACTTCCCCTTGTAGAGTGGCTGGCATTGCAGTGCCATGTACATAATTCCTCCAAGAGTACCACATAAAGTTATTTCAAATAAAAATAAAACATAGTTTAAAAAGTAATTTTAATTATTTATCAATACAATTAAGCTGTATTAATGCCCTTTATTACCTATATTAAAAATTCACAAGGATTTTCATCCCTTTCATCTTTATTAGATGTGTCATAACTTGTTATGTATTTTCATGAACTATTGATGAATATGAAATGCTCAAAAGCATTTTTTTCCTTTTAGTTATAATGACTATATGGGGAGTATATTAATATTTGAACAAGCAGTCATATTTGCTAGTTAGTAACATTTCTACCACTTTTCCTTAGTATGCACTACAAAGGCAACATCCTTAATACATAAAGCCTGCAACTTCTTGTAGATGAAAACCAAATCTTCTAAGTAGTATATATCATAATTATCTATGCCTTCTTATCTCATAAAAGTAATGGTATTTTGATAACATAAAGTGTCCAGAAGACATTGAACACATTGGTAAACATTATGATGAAATAGGCAGCAGCTTCAGTGTTAAAAACAAGTTTACAGAGAGACTGAGTTTTTGTATGAAAAATCTTCTCTCCTAAATGTCAGTATTTACTCTTTTAACTTAAACTCTTTTTTTTTCAGAGTTAATTACTTATGTGCAATAGAAAGATGACAGCATAAAAATAAAGTAGAATACATCCACACTTAAGAAACACTGGTGGGAGGAATTTGGTAGGCCGACCTGGGTAAAGTTTTTAATTTTAATATCTATTATTTTATGGTTTTTAGTTCAAGTTTTTTATCTCTTCTTATTTTATAACCTGGATATTGACAAAGGGTTTTTAGGCCATAGACATCTCCTAATACATTTGACTTCCAGTGTATCGAGAGCTCTAAAACATTTATGCCACCTTATGCTAACCAGGACTTTTCATTTAAAACTAGTAGGACTTGCATTCCCAAATCACTTAACTGCTTTGGGAAAACCCATCCTTTAACTGCCTAAATGAAGAGTGTGAATGTAGACTATTCTTGAATGCTAGTATTTCTACCTAGAAACTAAAAAATAAAAAAAATAAAAATTAATCAGTGTTTAGAAAGTGGAAGTAATTATGCCTCATTAACACCAAGGCAATTTGGTTTTTAAGTTACAAGGATGTTGAGCAACTAAGAGAAAAGAATGCAATAAAACTAGAATTGGAGCCTTCCAACAACAATATTCTTCACTGCTCAACCCAAATTTATTTGCAGATCAGTTGCCTTGTTTTGCAAAATTCAAAAGCATTTATGTCATTAAAATCTGCATTCATAATTTATTCATTAAATGCAGTAATGAAAAGCAGCAATGCACAAGTTTATGAAATTAGTTTTATAAAAGCATGTAGAAAAAAGAAACATAGGAGTAGTCACTGCTCATGTGCAGAAGAGCTAAGGTGTTACCCAACCACCTGCAGTATCAAACATTTCTTTTAAGGGGCCATTTCATTTCTCTGCCTCTAGATGTGTTGCAAAATTCAAAAGCATTTATGTCATTAAAATCTGCATTCATAATTTATTCATTAAATGCAGTAATGAAAAGCAGCAATGCACAAGTTTATGAAATTAGTTTTATAAAAGCTCATTCTGATTGGAATTAAAATAAATAATTTTAACAATGAAGTAAGTCTCTGACCTGAATTATTCCATACTGGTATAGGGAAAGACAGACCAAAATAAGACAGGAAGAAATTGGAAAATTGCATCACTGAGAAACCGGGAGCGTATTCTATAATTGTTTGGCATTGATCTAGTACAATAAAGCAGTTCTATAACTCAATTTAAAGGCCATCATGCTTTGCTTAGTCAGTAGTCTTCCAACATAGCTTAAAGTAGTCAGAACTAGCTGCTGAATTTAACTATGGAATTACCCAAATAATAAAAAGATAAATTTGAGCTTCCATCTCTTAAATTTTTACCACAGTATTCTATTTGTTTTTCTCTTAGAAAAATACCTCAGTGCAAACTTAATTAATTAATGCAAAAAAAAAAAAAGAGGAATAAGAAAAAGAAAAAGAATACTTTTGCTAGGCAAAAATTAGGCTAAAAAGTGGACAGTAACATCACTCAGAAACTCTGGCAGTAAAGAGAGGAGTAGAACCTAGTCCTCCAGGGCAGCAATAGATGTCTTAGTTTTTCCCTCTCTTGCAGGTTTCTGCCTTACTATTCCAACTTCAGCAAATGAGGTCCTTCAGACAATAGACATTCCATTGTGCAGTGAGCAAGGCAGATATCTTGAGGAAAAATAGTAAATGATAAAATAATTAAAGATGATATCATAAGCCACAGGCAGTAGAGCCAAGTGAAGGCTGCACAGAAAACATTACTATTTAGATATTTTGGAAAAATGAGAACATTTATTTTACCAACTGACAGATTTCATTGCCTATTTAGTCAGTTGTACATTATTAGTAATCAACTGAGAATTATTGGCTAACTCTCTCAGGCCAGAGAAAAACAGTAACTAAATACATTCTTTAATCTACAGAGTATTTTACAATACAGTAAGTATTGTTCAAAATAAAACTCTCTTGGGAAAATACAACACATTATAGTCTGCTCTTTGGATTCACAAAGAAAAGATGCTGCTACCAGTATTTTATTCAAAACATAAAATAGAATGGGTACAGCTCCCAGAAGACAGTACTTAGAAGCAGAAAATACTTAAAGTATCAAAATCAAAAGTACATCAAAAGTACATCAAAAGGCAAACTATTTGTCACAGCAGCCCATCAGTAACATAATTGCATGACAGATTCATCGAAAGGAAACTTGAAGGATGCTAACAGAAATGTCTGATGGGAGTCTTTTGGGAGACAGATGCCACTTTTGGAAAAACAGACTTTATGGCTAGAAATTGGACTCACTGTGATTGTTGTCCAGAGATAAGATGGCTGAAAATATGGTTGGGTGTTGTACAAACAGAAACCAATTTCTTCAGTAGTGGCAGCAATTTAACAATATGTTGACTGGGAGGATATGATGGCAATATAAAGCCTCCCAGACTCCTTTTGAAAAAGAATCATAAAAGGACTTTGCTAAGTCATTTAATTTTTAAGAGTACCATCTAGAACTTTTTGCCTATTTTTATGAATATGGTGAAGATAGTACATGCAGTCTCTAAAGGGCTTTGGAATCCTCTAACCTAAAGACATAAATGCATTATTACTAAGGAATCATTCTTTTTCAATAAAATTATCTTACCTTAGACATTTGGTTATCTTGAAAATTATTTTGTTTTGGTTTACCTTACACATACAGTTATTTGAGATGCTTTTCAATTAAATGCTGGCAGTTCCTCCATGGCCTCATCTTTATCATAAACATTTTTCCCAACAGATGAATTCTCAGAATTCTCAGTTGCATGATGAATCAGTGTTTGCAAAGTTCTTAATATATTTTTTTAAGCACGGTGAATACCATAAAAAGATATATGTGAAGATATGTCCCTGGCTGCTCATTAGAGCACTGGAAAGGAGCGGAGAGTTGGTGTTTGAAAACTTCATTTGCATTGTAGTTTACTAATTGCACCTTAAGAAAAAAACACAAGGCACTGGATAGGCAGGGTTTGCCCTCCACTTTTTCATAGCATAGGGATTAAAGAAAACCATACAATGAGGCAGATTGACTGGAATGAGTTAATTTTGAAGATGCACATTCTAGCCCCTTATGCGGCCTTCAAAGGGCCAAAAAGCCATTTATAATGGCTGTGAACTGAAATGAGAAAGGAAACTAGGATCACAGGGGGTCACTGACTGGGGCTGGCTGCATTTGCACAGAAGAAAGTTAGGGATGAGTGGGCTGGTCTGCAAGCTACATACCTTAATTGATCAACCCCTGACGTGTACGTTGCAAGACGTAGCCAGTTGCTGCTAAGTCCTGGAGGCTGTCTCACTGCATTACATTTTTTGTGCCTTCTGTGTAGGACCTCCCACTCCAACTCTTTCAACTCATGGTTGAAAGTCTTTGCATGGAGGGTAAAAGTACAGCCCTTAATCTGTGATCAGAAAAAGAGTAAATATCCCATGCCTACACAAGATAAGATTAAGGAACCTAAGCTTGTCACTGAGAATTTATCTGAAATCCAATTCACCCAACTTTTAAGCATGAGCATAAATTGTTTAAATTGGTTTCCACAAAGCCCACTGTATCCTGCTACAGTGTGCTTTCTGACAGCAGGTTTAATTTGCTTGGAAATCGAAAGTACAATCCACATCCTTTCTGCAATGGAAAACATTGTGCATATTTAATGAGCTAATTTTTATACCCTTACTGTGTAAACAGCACCTTTAAGGTTGATTGAAATATGATTTAAATGTAAATATTCCTACCACCACCACTGTTTTTATCTTTTAAAATAGCATTAAATACATTTTACAGCTATTCAGCCAAGTACATTCCCTAGTAGAGGTGAGATAATGAAATGTATTTTTCCTGTAAAATTTCATAAGACTACCTCATTTTCTGAGCAGTTGCAGCAGTATATATTAAAGTATATCAGAAATTATTCCCTTTGTTGCAACATAAGAGGAAACCCTGATATGACATTTGATAGCAAGACTTGGTTGGTGTTGGTTCCATATATCCTGCTCTAAGTTTGGAATGCAAAACAATTGAAAAGAAAGAACAACCCCAAAGTAATTCTGAGTGAATAAAGTGAGGCTTTGGCATGTGTTTGCTCAGCAGTGGGTACAGTTCAGCACAGTTGTTATTCTGAAAGTGGTCTCCATGGGATGTAGTGTGCCATGTTTGTTTTCTGCATCTTAAGTTTGTGCCTTATATTTAACCTTTCCAAATGCCTTCCCTTGAGCTTTGGGAAGACAGACACTTACGCATAAAAAAATAATTTAAAAACTGACTGGATTGCTGGGCCCAAAGAGTTGTGGTGAATGGAGTTAAATCCAGTTGGTAGCCAGTCACAAGTGGTGTTCCCCAGGGCTCGGTATTGGGGCCAGTTCTGTTTAATATCTTTATCAATGATCTGGACAAAGGGATCAAGTGCACCCTCAGAAAGTTTGCAGACGACAACAAGTTGGGTGGGAGTGTTGATCTGCTTGAGGGTAGGAAGGCTCTACTGAGGGATCTGGACAGACTGGATTGATGGGCCAAGGCCAATGGTATGAGGTTCAGCAAGGCCAAGTGCAAGGTCCTGCACTTGGGTCACAACAAACCCCTTGCAACAGTACAGGCTTGGGGAAGAGTGGCCGGAAAGCTGCCTGGCAGAAAAGGAGCTGGGGGAGTTGATTGACAGTCGACTGAATATGAGCCAGTGATGTGCCCAGGTGGCCAAGAAGGCCAATGGCATCCTGGCTTGTATCAGAAATAGTGTGGCCAGCAGGACTAAGGAAGTGATTGTCCTCCTGTACTCAGCACTGGTGAGGTCGCACCTCAAATACTGTGTTCATTTTTGGGCCTCTCACTACAAGACAGACATTGAGGTGCGGGAGCATGTCCAAAGAAGGGCAATGGAGCTGGTGAAGGGTCTCGAGCACAAGTCTTATGAGGAGTGGCTGAGGGAACTCGGGGTGTTTAGTCTGGAGAAAAGGAGGCTGAGGGGAGACACTATCGCTCCCTACAACTACCTGAAAGGAGGTTGTAGCAAGGTGTGGGTTAGTCTCTTCTCCCAAGTAACAAATGATAGGACAAGAGGAAATGGTCTCAAGTTGTGCCAGGGGAGGTTTAGATTGGATATTAGGAAAAATTTCTCCAGTTATCAAGCACTGGAACAGGCTGCCCAGGGAAGTGGTGGAGTCACCATCCCTGGACGTATTTAAAAGATGGGTAGACATGATGCTTAGGGACATGGTTTAGTGGTGGTTTTGGCAGTGTTAGGTTAATGGTTGGACTCGAGGGTCTTAAAGGTCCCTTCCAACCTAGACGATTCAATGACTCTATTCTAGATTCTATATAAATGAAACAAAATTGCTCCCTGCACGTTACTTAGCATATCAGTAACAACCCATACTTTGGAGGTTAAGGTAGATTTGAATGCAGTAAGTGACTTTTGTTTACAGACTGCCTGAAGCAGTGAATTTCATCCATTCTGAAACTAACGAATCGGCCCTGTCATGAGTGAACCCCTGAAAATCCAACATCTGGAATGCAGAACCCTCTTTTTGTCCTGTTATGCCTCTACAGATTGGTCTTACAGGAGAAGGCACACCATTTCTTCAGAGGTAGTGAACAGTCTTCCCAGTGTGAAATAATACAGACACCTTACAGGTAGTCTTGAAAAACCTTTGCTACTTCAGATATGGATGTTTGCAGTTTCGGCATTTTTCTTCTGTTTAGATACTTCATATTAGAGTTGGTCTTGAAAATTTCCGTAGAGATAAATGAACATTGCAAAATAATTGATAGTATACTTTACTGTTATCAAAGCTTTTAATAAAATATATGTTATAAAAGAAATTGTGCCTAAATCCTAGTGGAATAAATATAATTCTTAAAAATAGATTCAGTACTTTTTCTGATTCTGTCAGCTTCTGCAAAAATTTTTTTTTGTAAGGTAAACAGAAGATATGTGTCGCTATAAAATAGTTTCTCATTACTTTTGCGTGTGGAGGAGCATAAAATATCAGCCACAGACTTCACTAATAATTGCACACTCTATATAAGAATGAGGAATACAGAAACAGATGCATTGCTGACTTTGGAACAGGTTGAACCATTTAAGAGAAGGAACAGATATCAAAACACTCATCAGTGGCATGGACTTGCAATAAAATGATCAGAAATAAATAACCCTCTTCAAAGAATATTTTTTAAAGATCTTTCCTGACAGTTATAAAAAACAAACATAAAGAGCATCAATATTTTTTCCCCTTCTGCTTGCTCCTTTTTAGCTCAGTCCTTTCAGGCTTTCCAGAAGATGTTCAGCATGCCTATAAGCCTTCCTAAAATATTTTATCCTGAACATTGTGCCTACAGGCTTCTTTTGTCCACCTCTATCAGCAGCCAGCCAGAGTTTCTGGGTGTCACTATGTTTCCACCCACTCAGCAAAGAGTAATTTTCAACCCTTGTTTGATAAATATCTGCAAGCTAACATACAATAGAGAGCAACAAAATTGTTCTGGTCATACTAAATTGAATAAATATTATTTGAAGACATAACACAAGATATTCAATTAACAAATGTAGCAGAAATAGGATTCAAAAGTCCCTTGAAATAATGCTGCAAACCTCTAGCTAAACATGTGCAGGAGTATTGAAGAGACCTTATCGATGTGAGTGGAACGTGAAAGGTATTTTTTCGCTAGGCAAAAAAACTACACAGCAACATAGATGTTAATACCCACCTGAGCAGGTATATCCACACAGCAAGGAGCCTTGTGGCATGGTGCATCGCCTGGGACAATGAGCTTCATCTCTCACAGAGAGCATTAGCTGGTGCTCAGCATCTCAGTGGCAGGAGCTGATGCTCCTGCTTCCTATTCTGCTGCCCAGTGTAGACCTGACATCCACCACTGAGAAATATATCATAAAACCATAGAATCACAGAATGGTTTAGGTTGGAAGAGACCTTAAAGATCATCTAGTTCCACCCCCCTTGCCATGGGCAGGGACACCTCCCACTAGACCAGGTTGCTCAAAGCCCCATCCAGCCTAGTCTTGAACACTTCCAGGGATGGGGCCTCAATAACTTCACTGCGCAAGCTGTTCCAGTGCCTCGCTACCCTCAGAGAGAAAAATTTCTTCTTGAAATCTAATCTAAGTGGCTTTCTCTTCCGGTTTGAAGCCAGTACCCCTCATCCTATCGCTATATGCCCTTGTAAAAAGTGCCTCTCCAGCTTTCCTGTAGGCCCCTTTCAGATACTGGAAGGCTGCTATAAGGTCTCCCTGGAGCTTTCTCTTCTCCAGGCTGAACAACCCCAACTCTCTCAGCCTGTCCTCATAGGAGAGGTGCTCTAACCCTCTGATCATCTTTGTAGTCCTCCTCTGGACCCAATCCAACAGGTCCACATCTTTCTTGTGCTGAGAACTCCAAAGCTGGATGCAGTACTCCAGGTCGGGTCTCACAAGAGTGGAGTAGAGGGGCAGAATCACCTCCCTCGACCTGCAGGCCATGATTCTTCTGATGCAGCCCAGGATACGGTTGGCCTTCTGGGCTGCAAGTGCACATTGCTGGCTCATGTTGAGCTTCTCATCCACCAACACCCCAAGTCCCTCTCCTCAGGGCTGCTCTTGATCCATTCTCTGCCCAGCCTGTGTTTGTGCTTGGGATTGCCCCGACCCACGTGCAGGACCTTGCACTTGGCGTGGTTGAACTTCATGAGATTGGCATGGGCCCACCTCTCAAGCCTGCCCAGGTCCCTCTGGATGACATCCCTTCCCTCCAGTGTGTTGACCACTCCACACAACTTGGTGTCGTTGGCAAACTTGCTGAGGGTGCACTCAATCCTGCTGTCTATGTTGCTGACAAAGACATTAAACAACACTGGTCCCAATACCGACCTCTGAGGAGCTCCACTTCTCACTGGTCTCTGCTTGGACATCGAGCCATTGACTGCAACTCTTTGAGTGTGACCATCCGGCCAGTTCCTTATCCACCGAGTGGTCCATCCATCAAATCCATGTCTCTCCAATTTAGAGACAAGGATGTCGTGCGGGATTTATGCTTTGCATAAGTTCAGGTAGATGATGTCTGTTGCTCTCGGCTCATCCACCAATGCTGTAACCCCATCATAGAAGGTCACCAAATTTGTCAGGCATGACTTGCACTTGGTGAAGCCATGTTGGCTGTCATCAATCACCTCCTTATTTTCCACGTGCCTTAGCAGAGTTTCCAGGAGGATCTGCTCCATGATCTTGTTGGGCACAGAGGTGAGACTGACTGGCCTGTAGTTCCCCGTGTCTTCCTTTTTTCCCTTTTTGAAAATGAGGGTTATGTTTCCACTTTTCCAGTCAGTGGGAATGTCACCAGACTACCACAACTTCTCAAATGTGATGGATATTGGCTTAGCAACTTCATCTGCCAGTTCCCTCAGGACTCGTGGATGAATCTCATCAGGTCCCATGGACTTGTGTAACTGCAGGTTCCTTAGACGGTCTTGAACCTAATCTTCACCTACAGTGGGTGGTTTCTCATTCTCCCAGTCCTTGCCTTTGCCTTCTGCAACTTGGGCGGTGTGGTTAGAGCACTTGCCGGTGAAGACTGAGGCGAAAAATGTCCTTGAGTACCTCAGCATTTTCCATATCCTGGGTGACCAGGTCTCCTGTTTCCTTCCGGAGAGGAGGAAGGGCCCATATCTTCTGTAGTCTTCCTTTTACCACTGACATACTTACAGAAGTTTTTCTTGTTGCCTTTGACATCCCTGCCCAGATTTAACTCCATCTGGGCTTTAGCTTGCCTAACCTGGTCCCTGGCTACTCAAACAGTTTTTTTGTATTCCTCCCAGGCCACCCATCATTGCTTCCACCTTCTGTAGGCCTTCTTTTTGCTTTTGAGTGTGTCCAGAAGCTCCCTGTTCATTCATGCAAGCCTCCTGGCTTTTTTGCCTGACTTCATCTTTGTTGGGATAAAACGCTCCTAAGCTTAGAGTAAGCAATCCTTGAATACTAACTAGCTTCCTTGCGCCCCTCTCCCCTCCAGTGCATTATCCCATGATGCCCTACCAAGCAGATCCTTCAAGAGATCAAAGTCTGCTCTCCTGAAAATCAGGGTAGCGAGCTTGCTGCACACCCTCCTCGCTGCCCAAGGATCTTGAACTCTACAATTTCATGGTCGCTGCAGCCAAGGCTACCCCTTGAGCTTCACATTCCCTACCAGCCCTTCCTTGTTCATAAGGACAAGGTCCAGAATGACACCTCTCCTTGTTAGCTCCTCTGTCACCTGGAGAAGGAAGTTATCATCAACACATTCCAGGAACCTCCTGAATTGTTTGTGCCCTGCTGTGTTGTCCCTCCAACAGATATCAGGGTGGTTGAAGTCCCCCATGAGGACCAGGGCTTGTGAACGTGAGGCTGCTCCTACGTGGCTAGAGAGGGCTTCATCCACTCGGTCTTCCTGGTTGGGTGGCCTGTAGCAGATCCCTGCTGTAACATCACCTGTCCCTGCCCTCCCTCTAATCCTGACCCATTTAGGCCATCCCATTATCAAAAAACCCAAAATTGTGGTGGTGACACCAGCCACGGACCCATGTATTAACAGACCCAGTATCACTGCCCGCAAGTAGAAGGAGAGAAGAAAAAACAACCTGTACCCCAGATTCCCTTACTAACTGTCCCAAGGCCCCGAAGTCTTCTTTAATCCCTCTTGGTCTATGTGTTGCGACTTCATCGCTGCCCACGTGGAAGAGCAGCAGTGGGTAATAGTCTGAGGGCTGTACCAGACTAGGAAGTTTCCTAGTGATGTCTCTCTGCCCCAGGGAGGCAGCATACTTCCCTAAGAGGAGGATCTCCCCGGCATATTGGACCCTCTGTTCCCCTCAAAAGGGAGTCGTCTACAGCTGCAACACATCTTTTCTTCCCGTGGAGGTGGTCATTTTATGGGGGCTAGGCCTTTCTGGTTCTGGTGACTTCTCTGATGTAGTCAGACTGTCATCCACATTGTCCATTGGCTGGTCTTTGACATCCAGAGCCTGATACCTATTGTACAGAGGCACCTGGGTAGGCAAGGTGGGGAAAGAGGGGGTTCGCTTGCCACCCCTATCACAAACTTGGCACCATTCATAGCTTTCCGTTAAGCCACCACCTTCCACCTTGTGGGGGGAGGATATGGGATCCCCTTGATCTTTTTTCTGGTGTCTATCCCTGTTTCTCTCTCAGGGAGGCCAGAGCACGATTTCACCTGTCTATTTCTTTCTTGCACTCTCTGCTGCTCCTTAGCCTTCCTACCTCCTCTTTTAGCTCTGCCACCAGGCTGAGCAGATTGTCCACCTGGTCACACCTCACACAGCTGTCATCCCTATTACTGTCCATTAGCCATGTAAGGTTGTGGCATTCCCTGCAGCCTGTGGCCTGGGTGGCTGCATGTTTCTGTGTGAGCTCTGTCTGTGTGGCTACATCTATTCTGGCAAGTGCAGAGGACATAGCTTTGTGCCAGGTGGAGACCATAGCTAAACTCCCTCTTACCAGCCGAACTCCCCTCTTGAGCTGGCAGAGCTTTCCATGCCCTTCCTGGGTGCCCTTCCACGCAAACTGCCATGCAAACTGCCACACCACACCCTGGAGGAGTGCGTCTCTGCACCTCCCCGTAGCAATTGACCACCAAGCATAAGGTTTCTACTGCTTACAGTCTAAAAGACAAAATGCAATCAGCGCAGGAGACAAGCACGTGACACCAAGACAGGGGTAAGCTGGGCATGAGTCTCTCTGCTTGGAAATTAGCTGGAGATCTACTACTGGATGCAGTGTTATTAAGTGGACTTCTAGGCCCTCCAAGGGTACGTCAGAGGTGCAGCTGCAGTGCATGCACAGATTTGAGCATTGAGCTGCAGCACCATAGCACTCAGTGTGGGTAACTCAGCCAAACGCAGGCTGTGGGAGAGGCGTACACCCTCCCAGTAAAGCTACATTGCTATGGGTACATTCATCTTTTTCTGGAAGCACAAACATTTGCTAAGTTACGAGAGTCATGATAAGGTTGATGAAGACCTAGGTGTTCCTTCCAATTTTGAGTTCAGATCCACAACTTGCAAATTACAAACCAATATTTTGTAGGATATTTGGACAAAATAACGGATGTTCTTCTCCCTCCCCCCCATTTTCTGAAAGCACATCCATCCTCCAGGCTTAATTGGGTAGGATACTGATGTAGTACAGAGGAAAACTTATAGAGAAACTTAATCAATGTTAGCATTTGATCATAAGAGCCTCTCTACTGACTATTTCACCAGAGCTGTAGTACTGTGAATACTCATAAGCAATTATCTAAACCCACACAGCTATTTAAGCTGTTGGGTGCAGAATTCATAGTTTTTTTAAGAAATGTATCTAGGAATTCTTCAATACCTCTTCTGCATAAACTCATTCCTGTTTAATAAAAATGAATTAACCCATCTCAATGAGCGTTACAGATATTTGGGCAGAAAAAAATGAGACTTCATGTGCCAGATTTGCTCTGGCTTTCTGAAAGATAATCAAAGGTCTTATTTTTCACTCTATTAAAAATCCCTTAAAAATATCTTGCTGCATTATTTGAAAATGTATATGGTAATTACATACAGAATACCATCCTTCTCTTCCTAACTGAAAGTAGGATCACAGTAGTACATTATTTGATGTCCAGATGCTTTCTAAATGAAGAAACATTTTTTCCTGTTGAATAATCGGGGATTTATGCAGATAGCTATCAATACCATTAATAGAATTACCTGCATAAATCCTTTTATTTGAACAGGACTCCACAATTTATATAGATTTAATGTAATTTTTAGCTCAGTATCTTATTTACCATATAAAGAATTTTTTAAAAAAGATCTTTACTCAGCTAGGAGAATTTAGTACATTTTGTTTGCTACATAAGTCTGATACATCTATTTAAATAACTTCCTTAGTCTCCTCTCTTATTAACGCTATTCCACATAGACTCAGAAACCAAGTTTGAGCAAAAAGTGGTATTTAAAGAGCTTTCTGTTGAGTGAGTGCTAACACGATAGATCCCACCCCTGTAAGAAAGCCTGTGTCTCATCTTGGGTGCTCCTCATCTCCCCACTGCAGGGCCAAAGCTCTTGGAGGTCTGACTTTTCATCATAGCTGGAAACCATGAATAAGATCTCACCACAGCAGCTTAAAAAGGTGCTACGTAGATCAGGTCCTTTTGGTGTCAAAGAAAGACAGGAAAGTTGCACTGCTTTCTTCTGGCTGAGGCCATTGATTCACGTCCTGGGGAAGCAAAAGGAGGTAGGCAGAGGGGAGGAGGGAGTCCTGTGTCCTGCGATCTGTTTTTTTTACACCTGCTCCTGTTCCTTCTTTTAATCCAACCAACAACAACAACAACAAAAGGCTGCTGTCAATGCAATAGTATGAGCACTAGACACCTATCAACAATAAATGAACTTTCATCCAGCTCATAATTAAATGACAATTATTTCAAATTGCTGATGGTATCACTGTTTTTCCCTGTAGACAGACAAATGCGGGTGACAGGGGGATTGATTAAATATCTGTCTTGTGTGCAGTAAGTGCAAATACCATATACCTTTTTTTTTTTTTTTTCTGGGAAATCTATAAATCCAAATAATACTGCATGGTTTTTAATTAAATCAAAAACTTAAAACACTAAAATCTGCTAAGTGCCAGTATCAGTCACAAATGAAACATTTCTGCCTTTTTATATGAAATGCAGACTTTGTCTAACAGCAGTGAGTCAATCTCTTCTTTGTATTTTCATTTTCTGTGTTCCTCTTGTTTTGTGCCTTCCAATAGTCAGGGCTCTTCACACAAGACCTGAGCACTAAAACAGCTTTTTCATGGATCTTGAATCAAGCCCAAAGAGATGTGTGTAGGAGTTTTCATGTGGACAGTCTGCAAATGGTGTTTTGCCATCACCATTTTCCCAAATAAATCATTTCATGATACTGCTTAAAGCCTAGGCTCTGGCTTTGAAGTATATCGTGCAATGTCATGTCCATTGAACAGGGTTTTAATAGGTGGACAGCACACGACTGAACAAAAATACAAGAAAACCTGCTGAGTTTCTGTAGTCTTCTAATGTAATTGCGTTTCTTGCTTTGGAAGATTTTGGGAGATCCAATTTAGTATGGTCGTCTCTCCCTGAACTATTAGCAAAACACAGCTGTTCTTATATCTCATGTGTCAAATGGATTTGGTTGTTTATTGGCACCAAAAAAAAAGAAAAAATATTAACACAAGATACCACTCCCATCATTCAATATTCAGCTTCACAGAAAATGGGTTTTTAGCCTTAGTGTATAAAACATCTTCCCGACACACTTAAATCCTGCCACTGGCATAGCTGCTCACAAAGGAGGCATCGCATCCGTTCCCACTCTGTTGCACAGCACTCAACCCTATAAAGAGCTGCAAAATGCAGAGCAGGGAGCAAACACAGCATCAGAAAGTAAGGAACAAGTAAGAAAATAACATCTCTTTTGTGTCTCTGACTGTATCTGGCAGAACCATGACACAATTTTATTTGTTGTTAGTACTGTGGTTTGTTTCCATTTTGTATTTTCTTTTAGTGGAGTCATGGCTTTGCCTGTTTTAAACTATCTACACATGCCTGCAGAAAGCAAGGAAAAATATATTCCTGTACCACTTAATCTAGCTGAGACTCTGATCCTACTAGAAAGGCAAAAAATTGCTTCCCCATTACTCTTCACCTCTTACTTTTCCCTGGAGAGCAGGGAAAACTGTTCTGCAGAGCTGCTATTTTGCTTTTGCTCTACACCCGTGACCATGAAGAGGCTGGGACGAGGAAGACTTTTATTTCTGCCCTCTCTTCCTTGCGTCTCTTTGCACTGTGCTGTCCTGCAAAAGGAGTCATGCTGCTTTGCAAAGGGCCCAAACCCAGCTCGCTCCTTCTCAGAGGTCGTGGGAATATGGGAGGAGCATCTGGACTGCCAGGGCACGACTACACCCTGCAATGGGATGGTCTGCAGGGGCTCCCAGGGCAAAGCCAAGCGAGGTGCAGCTGGATGAAGGTCCTGGATGTCAGCAGAGGGCTGACCCAGGACATGTCCTGCCCAGTGGGGAAGAAAGGGTGCTTCGTCCCTTCTAACTTTGGGGCTGACACCAGCGTGGGTCTTTGGCAACCTGAGCTCGGTGCCATTTTGTGTAAATACAACACGGAGCCAATGCAGGCACTGCTGACAGTAAACAAGGAAACTGTGTGTAGGAGAGGCAGGAGTTTCAAAACAAGACCGCTCTAACCCAAACCCGAAAATTTGCTGTAGCCACACAAGGTGTGGCTAAGCTAATTTGGGCCTTGCATCAGATGATCACATCTATTTTGAGTGGGGAGGGTTTGACCAGCACAGGTAAATGGGTGCATGTTTTATGCCACCAGCCGCCACCAGGCTGCTCCGTGGGGAGCGCAGCAACACTTTGCTGTTCATCGGAAAGGACAGGGCACCCTGTCCAGCCCTCTACTAGACTTTTTCCCTTTGAAAGCGCTGATAAAGAAATATTTTCTGTCACTTGCCTAAGGGCCAATTAAAATAGTTACAGAATGGCAGTACCTTACTTAGTACAGATAAAGATTGAGTATACTAGTCTACATATCATATTAAATCATATTCTTTCCTTCTATCATACAGTACAAGATAAAATGTGTATTTCTGGCACAGGGTACCTCAAAATGCCAGATGCTATATTAGAGTGGTGCAAAAATGTACTAGAAACTATACAGAGAAGAAAGAAGAGAGTATTTGTCCCAAGCAATTTATAAAAAAGTGCAATCATGATAATGGAATACATCCTTTTTTTTTTTGACTGAGTGAGTGCAATGTAAAAGCCCTAATACACAACTTATACCCAAAAGATTTTTTTTTTAAAGATTCATCTGTCAAAACTTGTGGGATCATAAAAAAATGAAACCCGTACTTCTGTAACTATCCACAGATAACCTTTTATCCATTCTAAAAACACAGGCACCTGCATATCAAGTCATGCATGCAGAAAAGCTACAATTTTTAATTGGTTGAATTTTCCTTTATCTATTCCTATCATATATAATTTGATTATTTTATTTCTATACATGCATTTAAAATTTCTACATTTTGGGGATATCTCTGAAAAAGAATGCATCTGAATCATTCTGGAAAGAAAAGAAAAGGGTGCAAAACACAGCAGCACCAGCTGTATTGCTTTGTGAGTCAGACTGAGGTACTGGACCCGCATTTGCTTGCTGCTCCTCCCTCACCCTAAGGAGGTGCAACAGCGGGAGCCAGATGGATGGTGCCAATGCTGTTCATTAGTGAAACTCCCACAGACACATTTAGCAGTGGGAGAAGGTCAGGAAGGGTGCGTGGCAGCCCCGAGAGCGCAACGAGAAGCACTTTAGCACGACTTGTCTCAGCCGCTACGCTGAGCAGGTCTCAGAGTAAGGATGTATCTGATGTCTGCAGACTGGAGAGGTGCAGAGAAAAGAATGTTTTCCCGGCATTTCTCAAAGGTCATGTGGTGCTTTTTTTTGGCTGAAAACAACATGAAAGAAAGGAGTCATGATCAAAGAAAGAAAAGGAGGTGGGAGAAGCCTGCTTTGCAGTGTTTGTCCTTATCCCTCACAGAAAAGTGCCGTATCGACTATCTATCGGCCTACTTTGTAAATACAAGAAGTAGGACTGATCTACCTGTTTGTCCTAATCACAGTAAAATACAGAGAACATAACAAATGACACGGGGTGTAGTGCTTGTTTATAGACTAGGTTCTGCTGCTATAAATAAGTATTACAGAGCTGTAATTCATGTATTCAATTGGCAAGATCTGCTTTTCAGGGAAATTTAAAGAAATTTTCACAGGATTCCCAAGGATGCCGTCTCATCAGACAAAAGAAGGCTTGGTTTAATTCTTCTGGCAGAGTATTTCATTTACAAAACTAGCTTTATCCAACACAATTTTGGATGTGTCTTTATTTAGTGTCTTGTACAATATTCAAAATGTTGTTTGTATTGGCATGCAGTCGCTCACTTTGATGGACTCTGTAGTACTCAGTCATTAGAAAAGAGTTTTCCCATTTTTTAATATTTTCTTAAGGTATATTCTCCTTTATTGGAGTACAAGGAGGTAAGAAGAACTAAGCAAACAAACATGATGCTACCTGGATTTTGGATTCAGACATGGTTTATAGGTGCACTGGGCCAAGATGTAAAAGATCTGTGCAGATTTCCAAGATTTGGTAAAAATACATTAATAATTGGGGAAAAAAAACCCTACTTCTCTTTCCTTCACTTGTCAGTTCCTAAATAAGAGATAGTACTTTCTTATCTCACAGCAACACAGGAAAGATAAAGTCTGTTTGTAAGGATGCGGTGTTCCAGAGAGGAGGCTGCAGGTAGATAGCAGGAATCACTTCGTGACCTCTCCTCCCCTGCAGGGAGTAGTGGGAAATGGATGAATAAGTACAGGGAACAGAGAAGACATTCATTATGTGCTGATGTAGACTATCTGTAAATCTTATTTCTAAAGGAAGCAAAATTCTCCAGGAGGTAGATGTTATCTTCTGGAAAGTTTGTGGTTGTTTTTTTCTTTTTGAAGATAAGAATATCGGTCAGGGTGAGCTGGGAAGGTTGTGATTTGACATAGCTAGTTATTAGCATCTGCCATTTATATCATTACACCCTAAAATACAGATTTTTTAAGACCTCAGGTTTGCCTGTTTCATTTCTTGATGTGTGCATGAACAAGACGTTTAGTCACATATGTGGAACACCTCAAAGTACTATTTAAAAACAAGACACAGTATACTTTTCTGCAGTAGAGAACAGCATTTCTCAGTGTCCCTATGTTTTCTTATTATGTTGCTTCACTCCTTGCTTACATTTGTTACAACACATAAAAGAAGACGATTTTTTTTTCTTTAGCCCATGATGGATGTTTTCTACCAGTACCCACAGACTTATTTTATGGAATCTATCAGAGAAAAGGGGAAGGAAGAAATATTTTGTGAATGTTGCTTTTAACTTTTGATGCAAGGCCAGGGACTAGATCAGTACAGAAAATTATTTACTTCCCTGTTCTCCAGAATCTCTACCTTCATAAAACCTGGAGGAGGAAATTTGTAGACTGGAGAGGAGATACTACCCGCATTATTCTGTAAATTAGAAACATGGAATATTTTCTGAGTGCTACACCCACTTTAATTTAAAAATAATGATATAATAAGCAAACCTAAAAAAAAAATAAACTACAAAGTGGCATTGATTCCACTGAAAGAGCCAAACATTCAGTTATTTTCAAGCAAAATATTGTGTAACAAGGTCTTATATTTTAAATGCAAAAACTAGAACTAATGTAGTGTTAAATTTCTGAAGTTAAAGGTTCAACAATCATCTACCGAAAGCTAAGGCTTGGCAGTACTGTCAGCCATATTGCATATTTTACAGCATATTTTAGTGCCACAGACTAATACATTAAGATTTAAGCTAACAAGGGCAGAAAAATGGAAAATCCTGCATTTATGCAATGAAAACTACCTAAAGAAAGAGGAAAACCTTTTGTGGTGTATATACACTGCGATGTTTTTGTGAGCATGGTGTTATGAGCACTCTTTGGTTGTAACTTAACCACAGCAGTAGGCTTGCTCTTGCTCTGTATGAATGCTGTCCTCAGGCCCTCTGATAATGTAGCTCCTTTGGCTCACCCTTGGATGATCACTGAGCCCATGGCAAAGGTGTGGTTTTCTTAGTGCCTCCAGATCACCTCTGCTACTTCAAAGGGTGGCTGAAAATGTCTGTTGAAGGCAATAATGAATCTAGTGCTTCATGAACTCTTTCTGGGCACTGGTACGTGACACTCCTCTAACTGGAAGGAAAAAAAAAGGTCTCTAACTGAACCTGCTTATCAGGTCACCGGGTTCTGAGAGAAAAAAAATGCATGCTTATTTGGAAATGAGAAGAAAATTTCTCCCATGTCACCAAAAAGTGATTAGCATAACAGTAGCAACAAGCCATAAATTGGGAGAGCATATATTAAAGGTGTACTGAGGAACATTTGCTGCTGGATGCAGAATAATTCCTCTTTTCTTCCCAGTTTTCCTACTAGAAGTGCAGGAGCCAGCGGGATAGCTATGCACAAATCTGGCTAGACATGAGCAAGCTGAAAAGGGGAACTACAAGTCTAGTGCATCTTTTATGGTTAAAAGTTTGTCTTATTCACTCGAAGAAGGTCAAGAGCATGCTGGCTCTGACAAAGCTCTTCTACTCCCAGATGTGGAATGGGTGGGAGGACAGGAGAAAGGCAATGCTTCCAGATCAGATTTTGAGACGTCATGCTTTTTAATTGGCGGGACTTGTAATTTCAGGGGTCAGCTGTACCCACTGTGAGGGAATGGAAATAAAAGGGCGCCTCAGCACATTACAGCACTTGTGGAGCATCTGTTCCACTTACGGAAAGGACTGGTCAATGCTCGACACACTGCCAGCACTGTACTCCTGTTCTTGATACAGGATGGAGGGCTTGAGCCATGCGAGCTGACACACAGGGCAGGCACTGTGCTTCCCTGTACCTCATTTGTTTCCTCAGCTCCTTTCTGTACCACTGACGCATAATTTTACTCTTAAAGCTGCATTATCATAACATTTGGAATTAGTTAGCCTAATATTTTTAACCTTTTTTCTCTTAAACCTTGTGGACATTTATTAATTAGTTCTCTGCCCTGGTATTTCTTTGTAACTATGCTAAGGCAGTTGATATGCCCTGCTCAGGTTCAGTATTCAACTGATCATTCAGTGAGAACCTGAGACAGACCTAAGCAGCAATGATTTGTATTGATTTGGCTTCTGAACTTTTACAATGTAGATATTGAATTTTTAGACAGTTTTGCATTAAAAATAACCTCATGAAAATAACAGCATATGGATTGTTTTGTCCTTAAAGGCTTTTTCCTAACATCTCTCTCCTTTGTACCACAGTGTCAGCTCCCAGACTTTCTCCAGTTGCCACAAACCCATCCTCATCCCTCTGCCTTTATCCACTTACTTTTATTTCTGTCACCTGTTCACACGTGATTATCTGTGAGTTGGCATTTGCGTAGTATCAAGTAAGACAAACGCATATACACAGGCAGCCAGATGCTTTTGATTATTGCTATTTACGAAGGAGACCAGAGCCGTGCATGTCACAGTTTGGAAACCTCTTTCTGTACACTGAATTCTGTGTATTTTTCCATCATAACCTCTTTCGACTTTGTTTAAGGATGAGCAGCTGTATTTTCAGACCTTGTCATTCCTCAATCAACACGATGTGCGAGGTGTGCTTGGAAAGGGCAAATTCCCCTATAGGGAATCTATGGCTACCTTGCCGGATTTTTATTGTTGCGGACCCAAAGGCTTGAATCTCTGTCAGTGTCTGGTGCTTTGTGACAATTTTGCTCTGCACCAACTACTTTCTCTCCGTGGGATTTATACTTCTTTTTTCATTCTTTAACACAAAAATTCCTCACTGCAGATTGTGAGAGATTCCAGAGGAAACAAAGCAAAGAAAAAAAAAGGAAAACAACAAACTATAGAGCAATACCAATACAAAAGCCTGCTTTCAACATGGAGTTAAGCTGTCACTTCTTTATTTAAAAATGCACATGATGTACAAATGCAAATGTCAGAATTGCCTGTAGCATAAACGACAATAGGAAGCAGTATGTTTGCTATACCTGAACACAAAGATCAGCTGGAGGAAGAGGAAAACAGAAAATTTTTTTTCTTAATAAGAAAGGCTGCCAAGTCAGTTATGTTGAAACAAAAGAGAGAGAAGTGACTTGCTTGTACACATACAGGCACATAATTTTTATGTTGGGTTGTGGTAATGTAAAATAGATTCTTAATTTAAAAGAGAGGGCTTAGACAAAGAGCACTCCAAAAGAAACCACTTTGTCATGATCTCTGATCAATAAATGAAATTTATAACATTAGAAAAGGTCTCTCTGTGTTTGCAAATGAACAATATGCCATGACATGTATACAATTTTTTTCTACCCATCATGTGAAATAATGGTTATTTGCAAGCAGGATAGTTCCTAATTTATTTTTCTAATAATCTAGTCACTGAGTAGCTATAATACTTATTGATTGTGATTCTTCCAGATCAATAGCATATTGTCAAAACAATCCTTCAGTTGTTCCATTAAACAAAACAAAGATTGACAAAGTAGTATTGGCTGTATGGGAACAGCACCAAACGCTTCTTAATATGCAATCACTAGGTAATACTGCCAACAAAGACTGGGGTGTAGCCCACCTCATTTTAGCCATCCAAAGGACAGATTTCAGTCTGTCATCTCAGCTCCCTTCTTAGCCAGCCTACAGAGGGTAATGGCTAGGCTTCCAAAGCAGATGAAACGAATAACCTTCTGAAGATACCCATGTCTCTTCAATGACTACAGAAGTCTCAGTGTTTGGATGGTTTCTAGCAGGTCATAGTACCCCAGATAGCCCCAAAGGACCATGACAGAACTGTTAACCTCTGTCTGACTGAGTATTTTGGGGAGAAGGTTGGAAAGACTTATTAGGGAGCCAAGAAAAATTGTTTGCTGACAAGTTCCTGTAGCAGGATGATCATCTCTTTCTCATATTGCTCTCTCCTTCAGCTGATGCACTCTAAACATTCTCAGGAAGAAACACGTATTGGCTTAAGGAAAACCGAAAAAATGTTAGAGAAAGGGTCCCACCTAATGTTCTCCCCATATATCTGGGTTGGCTTTCAACCTCAAACATACAAAAATCTTGAACCTGTCCCTCAGAATCTTGAGATTAAGTTTAAAAACATTAGGACTTTTTTTAAAAAAAGAACTGTTTCCCCTTGTTTCCCCTTGTTGGTTTCTGAACCTTTTGGGGAATAGGTGTGTCACATCTTCAAGTGTTTCTTAAAAATTTAAGGGTTGTAATCAAAACATTTTAGATTAGTATTTTTGAGATCCTTCATTAGGATATTCATATGATAGAAGGGTATCTGCATGGTGAATATTGACTCCAGAAACAGGAATTCGAACAAAACACCTAATATTAGAGATAACTGCTAAAACGGCAACCTTTTGCAGTTTTTAGGAGTTTGAGCAACCCTACACTGACAGCTGAAAGAGACTGAAGCTGTTGCTATGAAGCAGCACAGTTCACCTGTTTCAGTGGGTTCTAGGTACTGAACTCCCTTACGCTCACCCAGGGAATCTTTCTACTCACCACCCTGGGTATTTGGCCAGGACTGTGACAGAAAAACCAGTCCACCCAGACTAATGTCATAAACTTCTCTCATCTTCTTATGCAGGCTACACAGAAAACAAGTTTAAAAGGAATATATCTTCCTCAGCACTGAATTAACAACAGAAACATATTTTAATCAATAACAATTAATATTTCATTCTGAGAAAGACAACAGTGTCTGTTTGTGATAAAGGAAAATCTTGTGTGCTGTCAGAAAAATATTCCAGGTAAGCAGGTTAGCAATAGGGTTTCTTGCAGCATCTGAAATTTTCATTTTCTTAAGACCCAGAATAATTACACACTTTTATTCTCTGAGGTTTTGTGAGCAATAGCAAATAAAGCAAACTCAAATGTTTTCTGTCACCTAGACAGGTGTTACTGCAAGCTAACAAAAGAAATACCAAAAAAACCCATCCAGAGAATAAACGCAAGCCTTGCTCACTAAATAGTCATTTGACATCCCTTTTCACAGAGTTTGCCCCTTGGGCAAGGGCCTCTGTGATAAAGATAAGCTCACATTGTAAATGCTTACTTTATAGCCAACTACAGTGAACTGTGCTAAAGGCAATATTTGTAGTTAACATTACTGTGCAAATTTCTTGCCATTTTTGAGATCGCTAGAAAGACTACACTGCTGATGTTTCTATCACAGCAATACTTCTGCCCATATTTTTCAAAGCTGCTAGAACTGGAAAATTTTTTACTAATACCATAGTGAGAATAAAAAGGCAAAAACTCAAATAAGAAGTTGAATGCAAAGCTAAAAAATATTTGTTCCTCTTTTCTAGAAAAATAACTGCTAGAGCGACCTGTGTTTTAATAGATTATAGGTTTTATAATTAAATACATGTATAATGCATACTGTCAACAGGTTACATAACCTGATGTAAAAGTAATTCTGATCCATGTATATAGTCCGCTTACATTTTAGGTCCATGTTTGTACTGGGCTTGGCTGTGATGGAGTTAATTTTCTTCATATTTTGCTTATTTTGCTTTGCTTGCGAGCTCAGCTTTTGCTTTACCTATTAAATTGTCTTTATCTCAACCCATGAGTTTTCTCCCTTTTAGTCTTCCAGTTCTCTTCCCCATCCCCGTGGGGGTGAGTGAGCGAGCAGCTGGGTAGGGCTGAGCTGCCCACCAGAGTTAAACCACAACATTACCTGTTTTAGGGTCAGCTAAAGTACGGTATAATGCCTTAAATTCATTCTAGCTTTGGATATGACTTAAAATGTAAAGTTATATGTAGGAAGTGATGCTCATTATCAGATTCAGCCTGTCCTCCATTTTCTGACTTTAGAACGCAAGAATGTGTATGAAGATAGAACAACATCAATTTGTGTTGTCATTTACGCAAACCAAGGATGTCCTTACAACAGGTCTCACTGAAATTATCCAATAAAAAATTCTAAGTCATAGGCATTTTCAGTCTTTATGATAACTGCAGATAGAAAAAAAATTAAGTAACCCTCACTTTTGTGGCTGGGATAGTCCAACTTGGAAAGTCACACATTTTCTTTCCGCAGAGCACTGACAGCTTTTCTGTGGCATGTTACAGTTACTGACACATGAAGAAGATTTTGTTTAAGTGATAGTAGGTCAAGGTTCAGTAAAATGCTTGATCACTACCCTCTTTCTACCTTTGTAAATCAGATTTTAAGTTTCTGTTCAGCTGTTATTGAGACTTTTTTCTTCAAGAAATACTTAAAATGATATGGCCAAAATTGCAAAGGAGGAATCTAAAGCCTACTACCAAATCTGTGCTGTCCACATTTTCAGAGATGATCATGTATTTATACCCACTTGTGAGCACGAACTGTTTAGGCATCTCATAATCCAATTTTGACTTACGAACGCACAGCTTGCTTTCAGAAATATGCTTGCATGTGTAATTAAAAGATATGGGGTAATGCCTACAGCTCCTGCCAAAGCATTCAGCAGAGAGCACCCTGGAGAAAGAGATGAAAGCAACCAGAGCAGGAGCCAGACAAATTGGAATATGGGGCAGCAACAGCAGGAGCCAGGAACAGATAAAAGGTTAATGCAACATTCGTGAGAGCAAGACGGTGACTGTATCCCAGGCAGGGCTTAGAACAGGTCCTGAGATTCGCGTGAAACAAACTGGTAAATGTGAATTACTAATTCTATCTTGGGACTTGTGGCAACTTCATAAATCATGTTTCTTTTCTCTCATGGTTTATGATATCATTGGAAACCCTTGATGGAAATATAACATTATAAGTGGGATACCCGTTATTTATTCTCTACCTTTTGTATATAACCAACAAATACTTGTTTACAACAAGCATGACTTACATCTAGTCACATTTGAACTCAAGGACCTCCAGAGATGAAAAGCATAGCAATAATCTACAGTTTGCCAAGCCCATCAGAATACTTCATCACAATGATGGAGGCTGGGAGGCGGGAGGGATAGAGGGAAGGAGGGAGTGCATTTCTGTTTGTAGGTGTATGCAATGAAAGGAAGGTGGTCAGGTGCAGGGTTAGGTTAGGCATGTGGGAAGCAACGCAAATCCATTTTCAAAGACTTGCAGTCACACAGCTCTTTAGAACCAGTGGGAGACGTTTGGCTAAATTCCATGCAACACTGAAATTTGAGGGGAAAGTCTTTAGCCATTAACTGTGGTATATTTAGTTTGAAAGCTTAACGAGAGAGGGGAAATAGTGTTTGGGGGGCAAGGCATTTGCATATCCTACTTCTTCTGCAGGTGTCTAATTGGTAATGATACAGGTTTCATTAGAATACGCAGCAGGTTGTGGAGCTATCTAAAATGCCACTGAAGATAAATGCATTTTGTTATCAGCAAATGTAACTGCTTGCACTGGGAACCAACACTGGGATATACTGTGTGACACCCATACTGCATCCTTCCTTTCATCCAGCTCTGTGGAAAAACTGGAACACACAAAGAATTATTAAGACCTTGTACGTTGGAAAGAAACTAGTTTAATCCACAAGTATGGAAAACTAAAATTGGGGTGGATAAAAACAATTTACCTGCTTATTTAGTACGGGGTTTACTGTAGTCCTTGCAGGAGCAAAGGAGGCAGGTGGTGCAACAGAATCACACTCTGAAGCTAATGGGCTTCTGTACTTTCAAGACACAGTGTGAGAAGGTAAAGAGGGTTTATACTAAATCCTGTGTGCAGAAAATTAATTCCTAGATGTCCTGTTCTCTTCCAAGTGTGCAGTATTTTTGCATGTAAGATATTAAGGATGGCTGCCTGAGGAGAAAATGGTCCTTGGCTGGGAGTGGATAAGAATTACAAGTCACAAACGACAAGGTAATACTATTTTTGGACAGCCTCTGTCTCCCAATTCTTTGTTAAAATTGAGTGTGATTGTAAATACATACCTGTAAAACAAATGGAAACAAATACAAGACTACTGCAGTCTTAAACCCACAAATATTAGAGAAACTAGACAAAAGCAACCAGCTAACCAAAGCCAAAGCGAAATATGGGAAAACCGGGAAAGCACAGAGTTGCAGAGTTAAAGTATCCTAAAGAGAGTTAACTACCCACCTGTAACATTTACGTTATCTTATGTTCCTTAGCTTTAGCCTTTGGTTTTGGTTTTTGGGGTTTTTTTTGTTTGTTTGTTTTTTGTTTTTTTGTCTTATACTTTAAATATTGAACACTTTTGCGTGGGACTGTTTTTTTGTCCTGTGTTTGTACAGTGCTTGGCAGAGAAAGTCTTGGTTGATGGCTGATACACCTAGGCAATATGCTTACACAAAGAAGAGGTCTCATTAATAAAAAAGCATCTAGTGTCATTAATAAAAAAGCACCTGGCTAACTTATGATTTACAAGAGGTGGAGTTCTTGGATATTTTGGAGGAACAGAAGAGGAGCTTATTCTGTTTTATATTTTTATTCTTCTAACAGTGAGAAACTTAAGTATTAACACAGGTGCAAAAAACTCTCTCTCTGCTTGCTATATGTGAACACTGGTAGACATTTCTGTCAGTCAGAAGGTGATTTCTTATAAGAAGCATAAAAGTTTACTTACACTTCCAGTAATAGAAAATACTGAGGTTTTTTTGGTTTTGGTATTTTGTTTCCTTCAGGAAATGCCCAGACATTTATAATGGAGAGACAGGCAGGCACCTCACTGACTGCGTCAAAGGATGCCTTAGCACGGAGATGGAGAACCTGACAGATCTATTGTGTCCACATTTGCCCTCAATAACCAGGGCTGCTCATGTGTCTCCTGAGCTTCCTGGCTGCCAAGCAGTGAAAAACCACCAAAGCTAAATGTGCCATCCACTTTGAGTTCCCACCAGTCTGAAGATTAAATGAGAGTTTCTTAGTTGACTACTACTAACATTTCTGCAGGCTTTTCATACTTCATACTAACCACCTGCCTGCTGAGACCTGCCACAGATCCTACACAGTATCATCTGTCTTTGAAAAACTGTTATTTTCAATTACAGCTAGTGTTTCACATAAACTGCGTGTGTGTCCTGAATCCCATATCTTGTGTATTAATTAGCTAGTAAATAAATATTTAAAGCTCTGTACTTAAGCATGTATTACAGGAATTTCTTTAGATTAGCTTTCTAAGGAAATTAAAAAAAAGCTTCCAGCATCCTACTGCCTGTCTGTTATTTTTCTCTCTTTCTGTATAACTCCTTCTTTTCTTCTCCTATGTGATTTTTGAGCCTGCTGGCAGATTTTAACCAAATCTAACAGACACAGATAGATATTAAAACTGTACAAATTTCATGAAGAAAGGAAACAGGGAAGAGGAGAGACAACCTATTACTATATCCACCGAAAGAAAGCTTAAAATGTGTCTATAGGTTTTTTTCTGCAGGCTGACTTGGTGGCTCACCGGGCAGCACAGGTACCTGGACCAGGCAACCAGCACAAACGTAGCTTGCAACTCAGCCCAACCGGCATTTCTTGTCCAGCCAGGTTGGAGGCAAACAGGGTGACAGAGTAAGTGCTTCTGGTTGTTTTTTTGTTGGCAAACTAAGGTATCATCACAGATGAGAAGTGAGGGTAGGGATGACTTGGGAAAGACCTGAGGGTTATTCATGGAGGCCATGGAAGGGGAAAAGGAGAGTATCGTGGAAAGATAAGTTGGTTGGGTGGAGGGCACCCACAGCAATAATGACTGTAAAGGATGCAAAATCACAGGAAATCAAGTCTTATGAGTTGCTCTGCCCATGCAACAACTTGTTTTGCATTTGGTCATTTACATTCCATCCTTTTTGGGTTCGGCACTTCGCATATTGTTTTTCGATGTCTAAGATTCTGTTCTAAACAGTGGAACTACCCAACCTCCCTTTTTAACTATCAATATAAAACAAAAGTTTCCCAACTTCATGGAGGGCTGAGTGTATGAACATATTTCGCTTGTCCAAGCACTGCAACAGAACATTAAGAAGTGAATATTTATTGCTTTTACTAACTATGGAGAACAACTTTTTTGATGAATACAGTCATTCTGCAAATTATCCCTGAGCATGCTGTTAATTAAATCTTTGTATTTGTTTATTTGTAGCAGTTTGTATGCACAGTTTTTAACCTCCTGTAGAATTTATTCATAACTGGTCAGTATGATTATTTCCTATTTACTCTGTGCACTTTGATTAATCACCAAAATCAGATGGCATTATTTCTGCTCCAAGAAAGGATGACCTATGTATTAAAAACAGGAAAAACACTTTGTTTGTTAATGAATTATACATGAATAGCCACAGTTTTTGATGCCTCTTGTGATAAAGGCGAAAAAGAGGCTTTAATAAAGGGTCATGATGCCTTCTACTAGCTGTGAATACTCTGTAAATCTATTCTTTCTACTGTCCATGAATCATTCCTTTTCCTTGACTATTCTGATGAATAAAGTCTTCCTTGTACAAATGTTTGTGAATAAAATCATTATGAATGTGACTGAAATAAATCAGCAGATATAGTCACAGAACACAGGCAAATATCTTGTTACTTTGTGCACCTCCAGCTCAAATAGAGTAGGAATTTAATTCTGCTGGCTATTTCAGACTAACTCAGGTTCCGAAAATTAGGAAGGCAGAAGCCCTATACAGTCCACAAAGAGAGAGAGAACAGAATTTTTCACAGCCTAAGATACACAGGAAGCCCAGACCTGCCTATCTTATAGTACATAGTGCATTTGAAAAATGTACAGTATGTATGATACTAATTTTCACAGAAGAACAGATATTTCTGTTCCTATTGTATGTATAGAGCAAGAGATAAACAAGAGCTTGAGGGGTACTTTTTTCCCCCGAAGTTACCTATATTATACTCTAAGAAATAACACTAGATGCAACAAATTACACACAAAGGGGTAGCTTTGAAAAAGCTATTAATTATACTTGTCATTAAATATATGCTCTATGAGACTCAAGAGCAATACTGCTTGGAAGAAGAGCAATAAATTAGAGTAAAAATGCTTTAAAATGCATAATTATAATGCATTAAGCTGAAAAAAACATGGCATAGAAATATCCATGCTCTTCAAAATGTCAAGTTGAACACCTTGCTGTGAGCCAGACTGCTTAATGTATGGGTGGCTTTCAGTTCTGAAAGTCTAATGCATAAAGGACAGCATGACAGGATGTTACAACTTTATAAAGATAAAATGAAAACCGTAACAGTTCATTAACATTAAATAATTTACTAACATTTCTGAAGAAAAACATTTTTGAAGTCTGATACTTTTATCAAATGAACATAAGTTAAAATGTCACATGCCTGAGACCACTGCTGTGCTCAATGTCTTCGTTAAGGATGCAAAGTCAAGGGTCTCTGTGCTCAAGAATACCAAAGCAAGCCTGTTTATTTTTTTATATATAAATATATAAATAAATAAAATAATAATATAAAATATTATAAAATAATAAAATAAATAAAAATAAATAAACAAATCTTGCTAATCTGTGGAGTATTTTAAAACTGAGTTTCTTTTGTTCTTTTTCTTGCTGCTCCCAAAGTAATGGTAAAATCTGGCAAAAAACCCACCCTTTTATAATCCAAATTCTTGCCTCAAATTCAGTTTTCTGTCAATATAGTTTTCTAAAAAATACAAAGGTTTATTCAGTGTGGGCTCTGGGTAATTCTCCTTGCCAACTCTGCTGTTGAAAGGTTTAATTGTGGCACTATTGCTTGTGATAAGTGATGCCACACTTCATGAAAATCATCCCCAAAGATAATAGAAGCAATCAGAATTAGACTCCACAACCAACCGTGTAAAACAAACTCAAACTTTGTGATCCCTGCTGCTAAATATAGCACTGATTGAAGGGCTATGGAAGCCCAGATAAGTTTGTTCTCTCTCTCTTTTTTTCTTTTCTTTTTTCCTCCTAAGGATAGTTTGATAAAAGTAATCAGTTTAATACAATGACCTTGCTTCCAAGACCTAGGTTACTGGAGATGATTTTGTTTGCATATGTAAATGTAATTATTTCCCGTCTGAATGCAGATAGCTGCAGACCAGATCTCAGTATGTAGAGCGAACAACGATTCAGGGGTTTATGTAAGAATTCAAAACAGCTGTATATGCTAATTTGTCATACACATCCATAGAAAAATCTCCCTATAAATGTGCATGCAATCAAGGCTTCTCCTGTGGAATTTGGTTACTGTTTTATTCGCTAGCTAACAGAATATAAGGGGAAGTAGGAGACGTTAAATGCCACCAGGATTTCAGGAAGCTGCAGAGTGTTGAGCTCCTTGGAGAAAAAGCTCAGGATTACCAGAAATGTAGTTTTTAAAGTCAGAGGGAAGCGTTAATGTGATATTTCATTTTCTGTAGAACAGGACAGAGAATTTCAGACAGTTTCACCAGTACAAAGATACCGTCCAGTGGTGTTTTGTACAGAATTCACAATAGTATACAACCTTGGCTTAACTACTCTGAGGACTCCTCCAGTTCTTTAGAGAAGGTTAATTACTTGTTTTATAAATAAGCAGTTTGAATTTATCTACCTAGAATTTTCAACCATTAGCTTTTACTGCAACTTTGTTTTCTCCTAAGGAAATATCTGCTAGAATTTCTCTGCTCATTATCCAGATTGTTTTTGTTTTCTGTGAACAAACTGAATAGATCGAGCTTCCTATATCTCTTGCTATGTTTTATTAATCACACTTTTTCCACTCCTCTCTTGTTGTTCGTTATTCTTTTAAAAATGTCGACAGAAACACTGCATTCAGGAGACTAACAGCAGTTTCCAAATGCAATATCCTATATCCATAGGTCATGTTTATCCTCAGAGCTACAGTGTCTCACAGAGGCTTTCCCTAATCTCTTGTGCCTCCAAATTCTTTCCAGCATCAATGCAACCCAAGATATTCTCTCATCTCACAGGAATAACCTACATCTTTTTTCCTAGATGCATGACCTTGGATTTGGTATTGTTTGCATTTTTCAAATGAGCCCGATTCACTAAGCAATCCAGATTAATCCATAAAGCTGACTTGACCCTGTCATTATTTATCAGTTGAGCTAGCCAAAACCCATTTTTTCAGTTGCTGGGAATTTTATTTGTTTGCTTATAATTTAGTTTCAGTCCTAATCAGATCCCAACTCGTGTCCAAATTAGACATGGAACTGGCAAGTCTGCTCCAGGGCACTGACCCCACAAATGACCCCTTATGGCTTTTAAACAAAACTGACATTTTTGTCGTACCCCTATTTGCAGTAAAGCTGTCAGGAACATCATTTGCTTGAGCATCCGCCTATTTTTATCCTTACAATTGTAAAAAATAGATGTAGTTGCTTTATCAATATCAGGGAGGGGCAAACACAATTACGTTTTTGTGAAATCATCTCTAAATTCCCAAGTCAAAATTTGTACAACCTTTCAGCACCTAATACAGGAAGCATTGTCCAAACCCAAAGAGAAGAAAGCTTGCACAAATAGTTGCCTTTGGCTTTCTGTATTGTCAGTTCTGTGGAATAGGTGAACTTTCTTGCCAGCAAATTCATGGGCAGCACTGGGCATTAACGCTGTCCAGGCCCCATTGCCAGAACTACACAACGGAGTTAAAAATGAAAAGCTAATCTTGAGAGGTTGTTAGGAAACTGCCTTGGGAGATGAGGTGTTTCCAGGGGCTTGCAGGAGGGGTTGGGCGCAGCCTGTGGTGTTCAGACTCTGTGTTACAGAGGGAAGGGTCCACAAACGCTGCCTGCTTTTGGATCAGAGCAGGACAGTGGCTTGTCTGGGGATCCTGGGGATCTGTCCAGAAAGGTAGTTTCCTCCCAACTGCTCACACAGAAAATTAAGTTTCCCAAACCATGACATATATGTATATGCACCTGTCTGTCAGACAGGCACACTCCATAAGGGGGTTTGATTCACCCTGTGGGTTGCTAGCCTCTGCTGCTCATGTTGCTCATGTTTTCTAGGTGTGTGCTGAAATATGTCAACAATATTACGCAGTAGCAAGGTCTTGTGGTCGTGTATATAGAATTTTTTCTGTTTTCTAAATTAGTGATTTCAAATCAGTAATTTTAGATGTTATTGTCAGTGTAAAAATAATGATATGGCTGACTGGAATAAATACTGTATATTAACCTTTAATTTACTCCTGGCGTAATAGCTTTGTCTAAGTCGCATAAAAGCAATCCAGCTCTCACTGTTACTCTGAGGAAAACGTTTTCTCCAATCTCACCAGCTAGAACGAATATTCAGAGAAACAAATGGGTGACTTTGGTTTCACCTTGACAATAACAAAATTATTTTCCTGTTCTCTTGGAAATGTTTTCTCTTCCCAGAGTTAGAGCTAAAGCAAAATCTTTCCAAGCACAGAGACTTAAGAATAGTATATGTGCATTCTACATGCACTTATGTGCATATTCTGGTCTGTATTTGGGATGTGGCATTGCACAGTGTTTTAAATGATGTTGTGAATTACGTGGTTCATAAGATTACCACAAAAATTGTCTGAGGGGTGTTTGGCTCTGAAGGTGTTTTTTAATTTTTTAATTTTTTCTATCTAGCAGTTGAGAGAAGCTTGTTAACTTAAAAGGAGATGTTGCATCTCACTTAATCCAGCTGTATAAATATTTTAACAACATCATAGATGTTTTCCCTATTGCTGCAGCGCACAACGGTTTCAGCTTCTAAGCACATAAGTATAGTACTTATTTCAGCTGGGAGGGTAGGTAAGAGCAAACAGGTCTAGTGGTGAAAGGAGGGTAGGTGAGACTCATTCAGACAAGAAAGCAAATGATTCTTTAACAAGTGACCAGCTTGGCACTTCAGCTGATTTTGTATTCCTTTGTTTGAGTCCTGCTGGGGTGCTTTTTGGGATTCAATGCTAAGGCACATTAGTGGAACCTATTGTTATTATTAGCATCTTCAAGTATACTTCATCCAGAGACATTTATACAATCAATGGTAATTAATATTGGAAAGAATTTAGTCCAGACAGAGAATCTTGCTTTCAAAGTAAGAAATTACTGCTAGGTGGTCTTAATTTCCAACAACTTATTAAGGTATCGGTGGTGGAGTCTCCGACTCTGGAGACATTCGAAACCTGCCTGGACGCCGTCCTGTGCAACCTGCTGTAGGTGACCCTGCTCTGGCAGGGGAGTTGGACTAGATGATCTCCAGAGGTCCCTTCCAACCCCGGTGATTCTGTGATTCTGTGATATTATCAACTTCTGTGTAAACTGTGGTAAGAAAGCATGCTGCTCCAGCGTGCAGCATGAGAAAAATGCTTATTTTGAGACTGAATATTTTTATAGTCAAATGTAAAGGGCCACTTGCAGGGCTGCTGTACTACAAGACAGAAATAACTTTCTGTGTGATAAATGTGGAGCTTTATAGAGGCAAATCCTTGCATCCATCTTTGCATAATACACAGCTTCCCATTCACTTGTTCCAGAAATGGTAACTGTACCACCCCATGCCACAATCCTTCCCTCTTCTGGGAAAGTCAGAGGCTTCCACTGACTAAACACAAGCTCCTTATACCCCCAAGAGGTCTCTTTGGCTGCATTTTCTGCCTATACAAATGAGTACATTTATGAAGTGGAACTTCTCTGATTTTCACTTCACTAATCTGTACCAACCATAAAACTATGCAAAACTATAAAATCTGTGCTTTTTCACAGTTTTTAAAGGATTTAAGGTCACTCTGTCATATTAAAATCTCATAGAACTGAAACCCCATGGTTTTAACATTACAAACCATAGAATGCACTGAGGACTTTTACCCCATATGACTGATATTGTTACACTTTATCAATAAGAATCTGGTCTGGCCAGTTATAGAACAGTTCTTAAATATTAATAAAACACACTTTTCTCCTACTGTAACCCAAGGAAAGCAAAGCTTTCTGATGCACTATTGCAACATTTGTCTTTTAATACCGTATGAATCATGATAAATTATTGACTACATTTTTCTAAATAATGTATTCTCATTAGTTCAAAAAATTCAGTAAAGCATGGTAGGACCGTCTGCTACTAGTTCATATCCTGTGTGTGTGGTCTTGTACATTTAGAAAACAGACTACTGCTCACATTGAATTAAACATTTCTGGAGTAATGAACATAGTCCTACTGCAAAATCCCTTAAGTTGCAAGAGACTCAATCCACATGAGGAGCAGGGCAGACCGCACTTAAGCCTTGGGCTTGCTGGATTATGAACTGGATAGCCTTGTCTCCATTGCTAACTCCAGCCACGTCCTGCTGTTCACCTGGATGGACCCTAGACCTGACCCACTACCTCTTCTTGTCTAAGATTGTCAACAAGACCTGTCCCTGCCGCCATGTGGAACCTGCTTGGTGGGACTGTACCCAGGTCCTTGAGGACACTGCCTGTATTGTGGTCACCCTCATCTGCTCACCTTATCCCCTCGTACCAGAGCAGCCCTGCTCTTGCTTTTACCTCATCCAACCTGTACCAGATGACAGTTTGGACAGGCACAGCTTGTCTATGGGAAAGCAAGGGCTTGACAGAAGACCTGAATGCTTTCATGTTTTGAAGGCATTCAGCTTTGTCCTGATGTCTGTTGCTTGTATTATACAAGAATGCATAAGACTAAAGTACAAGTTTCATATAACAAAACCTGTTTACAGGCATACTGCAATTGGTTACCATTACAGATGTTTACAATATGTAGACTGTTTTCCAGGCACCTGCTTCAACCTTTTTTCCTACCGTCTGCTTCTCTTTACTCCTGAAAATGTTTTCAGCTCTGAAATTTCTTGACTAACTTGCTGGGACCAGATATACAAGTATACAGCTTATTTACCAAAATGGTCTTCACTCTCAACATTTTTCATTTCATAATCAAGATCATTCTTCAGTTATGCTGACCAAAACAATGTCCCTTTTCTTGTCTGCTGTGTTATTGCTGCTGAGGAGGGACTGCTCTTAGTCTACAACAGTTTTCCCTATTTTCATCCCTTAATGTGTGGTGTTGTCACATAAGCAGAAGCCCTTGAGGCCCTTGAGGCTCAGTTTGATGCCTTTCACTTGTTTTATCTGAAGTGCGGCTGAACCAAACAGGATTCCTCAGTCTCAGATCCTCAGCTCCTTTGCTATTAAAGAGTACCTGCTTAGCCTGACATTATCTTAACAGCTTCTTTGTACTGTCTGTAATGCCTCTGATGGACATTGCACAATACTCTTTGGTATGAGAAAATGTTTTGCCCTTTTGGTCATTCCTGATGGGCTTCATTGAGTTTTGTCAAAATCCCTTCTTTTGTGTTTGTAGGGCATTCTCGTCCCTCTTGGAGCAGCCTACCTACCCAGATAACTTTGTTCACGTACAGAAAACACTTTTTCCTGGATGGACTGGCAAGTGTGAACACGATCACTGGACTCATGGTGACATCTTCAACACATTTTGAGAAATCGTTTCAGTGCAGTGCAGAACCTCACTTTATGTGACTTTCTCACTTTCTCACTGTTTTCTAGAAGGTTGTGCAAGTTTCAGCATGGCCAGTGTTGCCTTTTCTTTACAGATTTGCCATTTTCTTCCTTCTGAGCTTCACTAAAAACAACAAAGTGCTGCATACTGTAGTCTCATGTGTTGCACTTCAGGTTCTACTTCACATTTTTCTTACTATCTTAGTGGTTATTTCCTAGCATGATGCCTTTGCTATCTATTAGCAAGCTGTACAAGCCCCTTATAGTTCTTCTCTTTCAGTTTGAGAATATTCTAGTGCTGCATTGAAATTAAATCTATGGATTTCTCTGTCCATCTCCCTAGCACTTGGTGCCACAAATCAGCTGGAAATCAAATTTTTCACTGATCTAATAGCATAGCTGCAAAATGCAGCGGTAGAATGGATGTCACCTCTTGTAACAGATGAGATGTTTTGGAAGCATGCAATAATGAATATTCTGTTGACATATAACAGATGCTACGATACATGAAACATTCAAAAACTACTGCATCAGTGTGCTACAAGTGTTATACATGGTTCTATGCGTATACATGTGTTACAGTACCTGGGTGTTACTGTTTCTAAAATTTATCCCTAACTCTGATAGACATTAACGTAATACATATCTCTTTGGTAGGATAGGGAACATAAAACCAGAACAAAAAAATCCCAAACTAAAGAAAATTAGTTCCTCCAGGTGCAACAGGCAGTATTAGGAAAGCAAGGCATGGCTGTAAGCTGCTTATTGCTCTGTGATCTATTTCCTCTATTCTTTTATTCTCAACAAAATCTACTGTGCTCTAAAAGCCTGGCCATCTCTGGGTAACTTCACCAGTGCCGGAGAAGGAGCACAGCTGTTGATGCTGGACTCACACAGGCCTGCTGGGATAATCAGAATACAAGAAGCCTTGAAGGGATGGCTGGTATTATTTCTCACCCTCTTTCCACCACTGGATAGGAAGTGAATATTTTCCTTCTAATCATGCTGATCTTATTGATATCTGTACTGGACCTTGCATGCCTAAACATTTAGTGTTTCTGTCCTGCTGTTTGAGATCTTGAAGCTTAGCCAGGTGCTCTTGTTCTCCAGCAGGGATTGTCACCTTTTAACTTTAACTGTGGGTAGCTCAGTCACCCTCATTTTGGAGTCTCTTCAGCGTCATTAAATTTGTTTCTTAGAACTAATCCCTCCTGGAAATTGGTGGAACAAATCTCACAACTGATCTTGACTCTGACACGTCTCGAAAGTTAACTTTGAATTCTTCCAAAGTGACGGGTGCTGTGTAGCCTTACTAAGAAGAGGAAACTAAGAAGCAATGTTAGAAAGGCAGAATGGCTGTAACGGGTCAGACCAAAACTGCATCCTGCCTTGTGACCTGTCTCTGTCAATGGCCAGAAGCAAGTGCCTAAGGAGGCAAACAAGAAGGGGTAAATATAATGCCTTTAATTCCTGAAATACTCTTGCAGTACAGTGGATTATATGTGTTCAATAATCCTTACAGAATTTCTTTTTCATGATAACAGACTTTTCATGTTAAAGGTAAGGAAAATGGAAAGATGATGGAACAGCTCATTCTGGGCGTCTTCTCAAAGCATCTGGAGGAAAAGAAGGTTATCAGAAGTAGCCAGCATGGATTCACCAAGGGGAAGTCATGTCTGACTAATCTGATAGCCTTCTACAATGGTGTGAGTGGACAAATAGATGAGGGGAGGGCAGTGGATGTTGTCTACCTTGACTTCAGCAAGGCTTTTGACACTGTCTCCCATAACATCCTCATAGGCAAGCTTAGGAAGTGTGGGTTAGATGAGTGGACAGTGAGGTGGATTGAGAACTGGCTGAATGGCAGAGCTCAGAGAGTTGCAATCAGCAGTGCAGAGTCTAGTTGGAGGTCTGTGACAAGTGGTGTTCCCCAGGGGTCAGTATTGGGTCCAGTCCTGTTCAACATATTCATCAATGACCTGGATGAAGGGGTAGAGGGTACCATCAGCAAGTTTGCTGATGACACAAAACTGGGAGGGGTGGCCGACACACCCAGAGACTGTGCTGCCATTCAGCATGACCTGGACAGGCTAGAGAGTTGGGCAGAGAGAAACCTCATGAAGTTCAACAAGGGCAAGTGTAAGGTACTGCACCTGGGGAGGAATAACCCCATGCACCAGTACAGGTTAGAGACTGACCTGCTGAAAAGCAGCTCTGTGAAAGGGACCTGGGAGTCCTGGTGGACAACAGGATGACCACGAGCCAGCAATGTGCCCTTGTGGCCAAGAAGGCCAATGGCATCCTGGGGTGCATCAAGAGGAGTGTGGCAAGCAGGTCAAGGGAGGTTATCCACTCCCTCTGCTCTGCCCTGGTGAGGCCGCATCTGGAGTACTGTCCAGTTCTGGGCTCCCCAGTTCAAGAAGGACAAGGAACTGCTGGAGAAGGTACAGCAGAGGCCTACAAAGATGACTAGGGGACTGGAACATCTTTCTTATGAGGAAAGGCTGAGGGACTTGGGTCTTTTTAGTCTGGAGAAGAGAAGGCTGAGGGGGGATCTCATCAATGCTTATAAATACTTAAAGGGAGACTGCCAGGAGGATGGCACCAGTCTTTTTGCAGCGATTCCCAGGGATAGGACAAGAGGTAATGGGCACAAACTTGACCATAGGAAGTTCCATCTAAACATGAGGAGGAATTTCTTGACTTTGAGGGTGGCAGAGCACTGGACCAGGCTGCCCAGAGAGGTGGTGGAGTCTCCGACTCTGGAGACATTCAAAACCTGCCTGGACTCTATCCTGTGCAACCTGCTCTAGGTGACCCTGCTCTGGCAGGGGGGTTGGACTAGATGATCTCCAGAGGTGCCTTCCAACCCTTGGGATTCTGTGAAAATTATCGAGGGCTGTGGTGGTGCTTGAAAAACTAACAAACAGATTTAAGAAACCCTGAAAACTCTTAACAGATTTGACAAACATGTTAGAAATTTCCTAGGTACAGCTGTAGGGATAAATAATCTGTTGAGACCCTTTTCTGGTACAAAGCAAACCAAAAAAATATTTAAATGGTATCACTCTAGCCTCTATTTCACCCAGCCTTTTAGTTTCACATTTAAATCTGAACTAAGTGAAGATTTCTATAAGAAAAGTAGAGATAAATAATCTTTCACTGATTTTTTCTTTAGGATGAGACGATCTGCTTCTGGAGAGAAGTTTTGTTTCTCTCTATTCACTACAGAGGGAGTCCGGAGTGATTCATCTTTAGACTGGGCAGATGTCAGAAGCAGATCAATTTTTCCTAAAAGATAGGTCTTATCCAATCTATTGTCTCCTATGTGGCAGTAGTCAAGTTTTTGCCAGCTTTTTGATATTTAGAAAGTTATGCCTAGCCACATTGTCTCACTGACTTCCTAATCTGTCCTTTAAAAGGGGTAGTAATGCACTTTATCTTCATAGTCTCATATCTATACCCATATCCCCCAAACTGGCTACAAACACAGATTTAATTCACTACCACCACTTTCCTGTTTATGCAAGGTTCCTCTGTTTTCCTGGAAGTAAGAATGACAGGTAGTTTCAGCCTTTCCATACTTCTTGCTGCTCTGTTCCGATATGTTGCTTTCTTTTCCCATTAATGACCCCCTCTTCCTTGCTGCGAGTGCTAGTAGACAGGTCCCTTCTACTTTGTTTCATGCATTGTACACTACCTAATTACGTTAGAGCACTTGTGCATTATAAGTCTGAATTGTTACTTTATTTATAAGAGCTATTTACAGAAGTGGTAGAATTGCAGGAGGAATCCTAGCCCTGCACACACAGACTGGGGTCCTGCCTCTTCCTCTAACTCTTTTTCTTGCAATTGGTGTTTCTTCATCCAAATTTCAAGCATGCTGCTCATGTCCAACATTAACAAGACAATTGTGCATACACTTCAGATGCTGGCCTAGATGTTGGGAATAACAAGATGAGGAATCTTACATCTGTTTTTGAAATATATTTATTGAAGCTCATAAAACTACACTGATGTCAAGATGGGCTGGTTAAGCCACCATAGCTGAATCACTTGCACTAGAATGTGAAATTCCGAGAACGGTGACAGTGCCACTTAGGTACAAACAATTCAACAGGGGCAGGGGAGCCTTTCTGCTTCAATGACTACTCTGCTTATCATCGTTACAAGAGCTCCAGTTTGATCCTTGATTTTCACTGCTACAGACAAGTCAATTTATTTATTGCATTTGATACAACAGACAGTTAAATCAAAAAAAGCAGCACATATTCTATGTTTATATGATTTCTAAATCAGCCAGCAGGAGACATCCATAACACTGTACAGTACTTGAAAAGCTTAAAACCTTTCAGTGGCTCTATCTTGAGACAACTGAGATCTGAATAAGAAAATAAACATCAGTTGTTACTTTGCAGCAAGGGCACACTGCTACCTGAGGACTTGTTACATTGAACACTTGGAAAGTTGCAATCATATAAAATTAAGTGCTGTAATTTGCATATAATCATATTTTGTTTATATGGTTAAGAAAAGGGATGAACAGAAAACTGATGAAGCCCAATGAGGGGTAAGGAAAAGTCCTGAACCTGGGAAGGAACACCATCATTACCTCTTCATGGTTCAACAAAGTAAGTTTGAAGTCCTGCACCTGGGGAAGAATAACTCCAGGCCCCAGCATATATGCTGGAGGATGACCATCTGGAAGGCATCTTTGCAGAAAAGGAGCTGGCATCCTGTCTTGAGCCAGCAATGCACTCTTATGGCAAAGACAGCCAATAGTATCCTGGGCTGCATTAGGAAGACGACTGCCAACAGGTTGAGGAAGGTGATCCTTCCCCTCTGCTCTGCACTGGTGGGACCACACCTGGAGTGCTGGGTCCAGTTCTCAGCTCTCCTGTACAAAGCAACCATGGACATACTGGAGAGAGTCCAGCGAAGGGCCACAAAGATGATGAAGGGACTGGAGCATCTCTCATATGAGGAGAGGCTGAGAGAGCTGTGACTGGTCTGCCTGGGGAACAGAAGGCTTAGGGGGATCTTATTGTTGTATAAAAATAAATACCTGAAGGGAGGATGTAAAGAGGACAGAGCCAGGCTCTTTTCAGTGGTGCCCAGTGACAGGACCAGAAGCAATTGGCACAAATTGAAACAGAGGAGGTTCCTTCTGAACATCAGGAAACACTTTTTCATTGTGAGGGTGACTGCACACTGGCACAGGTTGCCCAGAGAGGTTGTGAAGTCTCCATTATTGGAGATATTCAAAACCTGTCTAGACATGGTCCCGGGAAACATGTTATAGCTGATTCTGCTTTGAGCAAGGGGGGTGGAGTAGATGACTTCCAGAGGTCCTTTCCAAACCGCAATCAATCAATTCTGTGATTTGGTCATTCAAACTGTTACTACTTATGTACCTTTTAGATAAACCGCAAAGTGTGCTTATCCAAAGGATAACTATCTTTGAAATACAGTATGAGTGGAGACTGAATGCAACATCAAATTGGATGCCATGTCATCCTGCAATGCCAATCTAATGAACAGTCAAGTATTGTCTTTCTTAAGAAAAAATAAAAATACTGAAAATAACATTTTTTTGTTTCAAAGTAGCTGATCTATCCTGCAGTGATTTACGTACCTTTTTTTTTTTTTTTCATGCAATAATTCTCTAGTGAATAATACATATAACAGCCTGTGGACAAGGACTTGAACTGGGTCTTCCCCCCTCAAGAGGAGTAAGCTAACCTTTTGACTAAGGAGTTAGATGCTTTCATGTTCTCTTTTTGGCCTCATAAATCTTGTATACTTCCCTGCACTGTGGCCCAGCTTTGGTTTTCCCATGTTTTTCTTAGATGTTCTATGCCCCATTTACTCGAGAAATTTTCCATGGAAGTGGCAGATCAGGAAATCTGATATAAAGACCTACAACTCAGATTTTACATCAACTGGGGAAATGTTTTAATTATTACACTATTTGTAAAAGATAAGGACTACCATCATTACCTAAATATACTTTTCCAGCAGCTGAATTTTTAAAATGAATGAAGCATGGTCTATTGGGCATTTACATAAATTCTGTACACTTCAGCTTGAATAAACTGTGGTGCTTAATGTTCAGCCCTGAATTATAAACCTACATTCCCAAGAATACTTTTTTTTACTTGCTACTATGTTGGTTTTTAAAAGCTTTTTCTTGCCAGGTTAGAAGAAACACATTAATTTGGGTTATAAAAATAACTTAAAATATCCAGACTTTTTATATTGTTTGTTTAATATTTACTTTTAGAATTGAAGGGTATAATATGAAAAACTATTTCAAAACAAAAAGCTGGAGATTTTCCTTTTGAAAGTATAAAACAGTATAAAACACTCTAAAATATTCAGTTTTGTTCTTTTTAAACTGACGCATTTTTGTAAACAGTGATATAAAAAAAATAGTAGTATTGTAAACTTTGTCTCTTGCCCAAAAAGAAAAAAAAGTGTTGGGATGAAAAGATTTACTCACTTGCAGTCAACATTTCTTTTTTCTTTATTCTTTTTTCTTTAATCCACTGAAGTATTAAAATATATCATAGAAACACAGAATCATAGAATCACCTAGGTTGGAAGGGACCTTTAAGACCCTCAAGTCCAACCATTAACCTAACACTGCCAAAACCACCACTAAACCATGTCCCTAAGCATCATGTCTACACGTCTTTTAAATACCTCCAGGGATGGTGACTCCACCACTTCCCTGGGCAGCCTGTTCCAGTGCTTGATAACCCTTTTGGTGGAGAAATTTTTCCTAATATCCAATCTAAACCTCCCCTGGCACAACTTGAGGCCATTTCCTCTTGTTCTATCACTTGTTACTTGGGAAAAGAGACTGACACCCACCTTGCTACAACCTCCTTTCAGGTAGTTGTAGAGAGTGGTAAGGTCTCCCCTCAGCCTCCTTTTCTCCAGCCTAAACACCCCCAGTTCCCTCAGCCGCTCCTCATAAGACTTGTTCTCTTGACCCTTCACCACCTTCGTTGCTCCTCTCTGGACACGCTCCAGAATCTCAATGTCTTTCTTGTAGTGAGGGGCCCAAAACTAAACACAATACTCAAGGTGTAGTCTCAAATACTTCCTCAGCAGAGGCTTTCTTAATTCACAGGAGTCTCTAATTGAAATATCTCTATTGATCACAATTATATATGACAATAATGGACTTCATCTCCTGGGGCCTACAAGCACTCATTCTTAATTTTATGCACAGGACAGTCTCATGGAAGTGCATGGGTCTGTTCGTGTTTGTTACATTAAGCACATAACTCCACAGAATGGGTCCCTAGTCAGCAGGTCTCTCTATACAGGGCTTTTTGGGTCAAACAGAGCATCTTAAAGCAGAAAACAACTGATGAATGCAAAATCTGTTTGTTTCAATATCTGACTGCCAGGTTTTCACCAATTCCTATCCGTGACTTTGAAGAGTAGTTGCATTCAATCACTGTCCCTGTGTACGAGGTGGTGGTAGTATAAACACATTACACTCCAAATTGTTTCAGAATTTTCTTGGACTCCATGTGATACAGCTTCTTCTTCACAGTAAAAGTGCATTATCATTTTTAGCCTTTGGGTAGATTAGAAGTTCCCTTCTAGCTATCTTGAAAAATAGTGCAAAAAATCTTGAAAGACCAAAAGTGCTGTTAGATCAGTTTCATCAACATTTCCAGTGACCTTATATGCTTAGCACAGCCAAATATTTTTGAACTCTCCATCTCTACCTTTTTCCCTCTCAGTTAGTGAATTCCAGAAAGAAGTGCAAGACATTAATATCTCAGCTGGAACAACCAAGACTGAATATTATTGAGTTTTCTTATTAAACGTGGCATTTTCATTAAAATCCCTTTCTTCCCCCTGAAAAACCATGATGCTGTATTACCTGTTCTGATACAAGAGTGTTGCAGCATGTGCCTAGGAGGTAATACAGTTTAGGAAAACAATTAAATATGATGGCTGGCCAAAGGCAATTTATACATTTGTTTCCTTGTTGGCAGGTTATATTTTTAGCAACAAGTTCTGCACCTGAAGCATCAGTGTATTGCTTTCATAGTGACAAAAGAGAGAGAAAGGCTGTTTTGTGTAACTCCATCTACAAGGATGGGTGAGTCTGTCAAGTACGACAGGAGTTAGATGTCTGTGTGAAATTCAGTGGACTGTCATGTGCAAGTATAAACCAATTCAGCAATAAGATCATAGAATAATCAAAGTAAGGTGAATGTCAAACTGTAAATTTGGCATATGGTTTGGTGTAGAATTACAGATACCATCTCTCTACAAATTCCTTGCCCATCTGAACTCTGCTCTCTGTGCAGACAATTACTTTTTTTAAACATAGATGCTTACTCCTAGCTTCTCTTCTTCTTTGGAATGTCTGTATATTGCAGAAATAAATTTTCAATAAAATTAGTTTAATTTCCTTGTTTTCCCCTGGCCACCATCACCATTTCTCCTCTTCATGAGAAAGCACCTATCTGGCCCTGGCCCCTAATGTCAGTGAGTGGTTCATGAGGAATCCCTTACTGGGGAAATCCTGTCCATTGTGAGAGCTGGGGACATGTTTCCAATGTCCTACCTCGAACAGTCCTACATGAACTGTGCAATTGTGAATGACGTTTTTAGCCACTGTTTTCTTCACAGACTGTGACTGAGATATAGATGCTTAAAGCAGAGACATGGACAACTCTTGCCAGGACTTCTCCCTCTCCTGTATCTCAGAACTGAACTCGTGATGTGCATTGCTGTTGTGCAACGGTGTACGATGACCCAAAGTAGCAGACATAGCGGCTGCTCAAGAAACAGTCTAACAGTATCCTCTCAGGCTCACCACAACAGTCACAGGATGTAAGCTAGTAGGTATGAGGCCAGTTTGCTTTGTGGACAAGGCTAGCTTGCAGTTATCTGCAGTTAACTACACAGACAGACATTAAGCTTCTGATTCTTGTGTGCTTAATTTTGACCTTTTATTTGTGTGAGCTGCCCTGCTAGAATCAATGAGGTTACTCTTGTACCACCAGATGTTAATGCTGGCAGGGCGAGTGCCGAAGATGGGTGCTATTCAGCAAAGCACTCAAGCCTGTGTCTGCCTTTCCCCATTCAACAAGTCCCATTAATGGAACTCAAGTGTACACCTAAGTGCTTTCTTAAGCCTGAGCAGTGACAGCTTGTATAATTGGGGTCAATGAACAGAAACTGTGTTAGCAGCCATGTAATGAATGACATTTTCTCTATGTCAAGTACAGATGAAGTGTTTGAAAGCAAGGAATGGTATTAGTCATTCCTATTATATATGCAAAGTGCAAAAATGATACCTTGAAGTAATTGCACTCTGAAAAAGAAACTTTTATTTTTACTGAAACCATTCTAACTATTATTTGGTCACAGAAATAATAAAAATAAAAAGGTGTATTTTGTACATGGATTTCAGTTGCAAAAAATAAATTGAAAAGTAATGCTCCAATCAGTGGCCAAACAATAACAGCAAAGTGTGCAAATATGGTTCAAGTTGTACAAAAGTAATTTCTTCAAATTTTGTCACCGAAAATCAAATTAACAATAAAACCCTAATTATTATTATACTTTTTAGTATGGTTTAAATCAAAAGCATTTATTTCCTATTGAAATGTTGATTAAAAGTTCTGAAAAGATACTCTAGAATTGCTTAAAGAAATAAATTCTTTTTTTTCAAAGAGAAAAGTCCAAACAACTACCTAAACAATGTTACTACAAAATGACATTTTCCCCTTTCTTGATGAAAACCATTTGCTAATTTTGACCCAACTCTTTGAATATGTCTGGACCAGTTTTTAGCAAATTTATATGAATTAATGAGAAAAACCAAATTGCTCAGCTCTAATCTCAATACTAAAGTTAGTATTTTAACATAAAGTTTTCCCAAATAAATATTTCTAGTTCTTAATTTGTTAGACATCAAAGTCTGGATGACCAGGAACAGAAAACAGGAAAGGCCCTGTCTCTCTAAATCCTGTGCAGTGATCTGCCATAGGTTGTGGTTTGCATAATATATAGAAAGAAGCAGAGAAAAAAATGAGTCCACTTTTCAGTAACAATATTACTCTCTGTGTTAAAAGGGCAAACACTCTGATGGGACTAAAATCAGTGCTTTACACTCTAGCAATACAGATTTTCCATAAAAATTATGAGTGATTTCTGACTATCAGACCACAGTACTATATCAAGGCTTGAGGGCAACCAAAGCTTTTAGAAGACATTCAGCCTTTCTTCAAGTGTAAAATTTATCCTTCACCATTTGTTATTTCTTGGTTTAAGGCTTTTAATTACTAAAAGCTTTTTATTTTTCAGTATAAAGGACAAACTTGGAAAAGAGAGAAAGGGTACTTTTAGCCATATAAAAAAAATCTCAAATGCAGGCACACGCGCACACACACATACAAAAGTACATTCTTTTCTTTCTCCCCTCTCCCGTGAGGGCCCACCCTTTATGAATGTTACTGCCAGGGAGTTGCTGATGCAGTTTTCCTCAAAAAAGATGTAAGGGTCTGGTGGATTTGATTTTCTTCTATTCAGATCTGTATTTTGACCTGACTACCTCCTTTCCAAAAAACTTTCAGCATTTTACCCTCTTTATCGCTTTCACCTCTTTCAAAGTATATCCTTTTTCTGAAACAGTTTTTCTTTTCAAATGCTACACTTCCATATCAGCTACATTTTAAGAAACACCTTCATTCTGCAGTTAGACTTCCAATAATATCATCTTGAAGTTTGATTCTCCCACAGTTAAGCTCATTCTGAAAACACAGATGTCCCTGCTTACCACGGTCCAGCCTTTCCCCCCTTTCCCATCTATAGCTCTAAAATTTTTCTTTCCGTCTTCCAGAGGGACTGTTGCCTCTGTAAAGCAAGGAACTCTTGTCTTTCGCTTTCCAGGATGAGTGATGTAGAAGAAGGAAGTAAAAGGAAGCGGACAGAATAAAACAAGAGCTGTAAAGCTAACAGAAGTGATTTAAGTATAGCGAGATGACCCCAGCCTCTCAGCTGTGAGGCACTGTCTGTGTCTGTTGCATGTGAAGAGGAACAATCTGTCCCTCAGCACATGGAGAAATGAGTTACTGTTCTTCTGCAAGAGAGGAATGAATAACAGCAGCCAAATAGAGAGAGAATTTTTCATTGGCTGCAAGATTCCCCTGCAAATCGATCATTTCTAAAAATTACTATCTTACTGAAATCCTGTAGAACTGAAAATCCTAAATTTACTCCATAAGCATATTTATTCCAAAACCAAAAATAAATTCATGTCGTAAATGAAAAAATCACCATACTGCAAATAACACACAGCATTAAGTAATCTAGTTTCACTGTGAAGGGAAACCAGCTTTTTGAGTCTATTTTGAGACACTGACATTCTCTTGCTGAAGTTATTTGCCCTTTCAAAACCTACTCCTTCATAAAGGCTCAACATTTATAAAGCTTCACATTGATCTGAATAATCCTAATGTGAATGATTTGAACAAGAATACTCTGCTGATGCTTATAAAGCTCTTTGGGAACTTTAGCATGGCCAAGCTCTGATTTCAAGACACAAATCCAGTGTAAGATTAAGACACCTAACTTCATGTCTCACATAGGTGTCTGCTTGTGTGATAAGTATCTACATTCCATTATATGGGCCTATAATGCTCTGCTGCAGTCAACGGAAATACACTCACTAGAGCCCAAGGAGTGACACAGATGACCAGATGATAGATATCTACTTTCGGATGAAAAGACTTGCTCTGTCTCCATTGTGTCCATTCACAACAGTGGCAGCATAGTTGCATAGCATGGCACACAAGACACCTATGTATAAAAGGTACCTAAATTCTGGTGCCTTAATATTGAACTAAAGGCCTTGCCAAGGGAATGGTACGGTTTCCCTAATGTAGGTGCTGGTTCAGCCTGGGTTGTGCTGCCTGGTGTGCAACTGCTGCTGCAGAGATGAGTGCTCCTCTCACAGGTCCATGTCAGAGCTGCCTGGCCTGCAGGGGTAACCAGAAACCCCAAGGCATTTCTAAGGCCACATAGTTTCATGTTGCCAGGTCAAGATCCAAGAATCCTTTTAGACTTTGATTTTAAATCCCCCAGTTTTCCAGGTTTTTCACATCACAAGGGTGAGACTAATTTAGTGGTTCAGTTTGGGACAGGACTGCAGACCACCTCACTGGCTGTGCCTCAGTTCATACTGCAGAGCAGTATCCTGCATGGGAGCCCTTTTGGGCAAAATAAACCAGACGTACTCTAGGAACCTCCCAATGGCTGCCCACTGCTGCAGGTATTAAATCCATGTGATCTGACCCTGAACCCTCCATCGTGTGCAAGTCAAGTCCTCAGCACCAACAGCTTTGCTCTGAAAATCTCTCCTACTGGGCTGCACTTGTGGCTAATGGAGTGGTAGTGCCAAATTAGCACCAAGCTTGTTTTGCAGTCCCTGGGTTTACAAATTGCATCCTTGGAAACCTGGACACAGAGTTCTGCATGGGGTATTTTAATAGTGAGAACATTTAATAGTATGGATGACAATATGGATTTTTAGATCAGATGTCATGCCTGATTAACAGTCTGGCATTACTATAGTTGTTGAGTTACGTAGTGATAGCTCTAATGAACAACTTAGGTGACTACAAGTGGGGTGTTGGAGCATTTAAATTTTAAGCATGTTGATCTGCAGTTAATTTTGGACTTACTGGGCTAAGTACTAGAACTGTAACCTAAAAATCTCACACAGTGAACAAGCTAAGAGGAAATGTTAGACCATATAAAAAAAGGCCTTAAATAAAAAACGCCTTATATCAATCTTATATTCATCCCTATGTTAAGTAATTTCTTTCTGTTTGGTATCCAACCCTCTCTGTCAGGTCTTGAATGTAAAAATGAGAGAGAGTCCAACCTAAATTTTGCATTTCCAGAAAACCAGGTGTTATTCTGTTTGCTATTCAGGCTAGAGATACAGTCCTACTATCTCTCTGAAGTTGTATTACTGCAGGGAAGAATTCAGATCCACAGGGCTTTAAGAAGTACAGTAATAAGATGCTCATCAGGAGAGAAGAGATCAGGGTTTGGATCTATTCTCTAAGAGATGTTATTAAATATTTCAGCCAGTGACTTTGAAACACAAAATGCACAAACAGAACAGAACTAGTATATATTTCTCATAAAATGAATGCGTTGATTACAAAGCTCTAGACTCATGCTCCCTCCTCTATACACTCCCTCTCTTGAGTTCTTCACTGCAGAGTCTGCTTCAAAATGGTGGAGAGATTTTTACTCTGCAGTATTTCTGCATAGCTTGTTGACTAAGGCATCTTTCTACAAGTTCAGAGACTTTTTTTGTTTTTGAAGGGAAGGAAAGAACTGAATTCAGATGACCTGCTTTCTATACAAGAAATCTAGCCACTAGACTGCCACAAAAATTCAATTTATATTAGGTTAGAGATTAGGCTTTTTAGAGAATACAGGCATACAAATCAGAGATTTGAGGTGGGAAACAGGATCCTCAAATGATCACAGTTCTGGACATGTGCAGAGTCATGAGGCCCCAAAGAATTTTTAAGTCAGTGATGTGTCTGATGATGCCTTCATGGTCAGATGAACCTGAATAATTATTACTTCTTTTAAGTCACAATTTGTATTTCTGTTGCTCAATATGTGCTTTAGATGGTCACAACCTTCACAAGGCCTGAGCCTTAGTTCTTCCTTTATCACTAACTATATTTTCTGTTTGCCAAATTTGTTAGCAAATCTTAGCCTTCCATTCACTATTTTTAATGTTGATTTTGTTCAATTGAAGGGAATTTTATTAATATAAAAGGGAACTTAAACTTTTTGATCAAGTGAAAGCTTTTGCCTTTCAGTTGTTTTTGTGTCATACAGCACAAATTGATCTCTGCAGTGTTTTGGATGCCGGAAATTAATAAAACCTACTCCTGAATGTAGCAGATGTTAAAATGTTGCTGAAAACTCTGGAGAAGAAACATCAATTAACATTGTAACTACGTCTCAATGAAGACAACAAAATAAAAATGTCTCTTTTGCAGGATCATCAGACTCATCAATTTTCTGCTCATGACTAGACAAAATTTCAGTCAGTGGTACATTTGATCTTGAAGAATCCAAATAAACCAATTTTCTGGGCTTTTTGAGTTCAACTAAAATTCTTTTAGTCTCATGAAGGACCAGCGTTTCTTAGTTTAGAAGTTTTCAGAACAAGAATCCCTTGATTCTTTCTCCTTCTTTCAAACTCAGTCATGTAGAATTGGACAAATTCAAAAATTCATTTTTATAATAATCAGTGAACAACAATCACATTTACAATATTGATTATTGTTTTTAAATTTTGAACAGTTACATTCCTACACCGTAAAATCTGAATAATAGCATAGCCTACATTATGTACAGACAGGTGGATTGATATCTGCTTAGCTCTAGAGGACCCTTCTGATTTTACTAGATTTAATCCCTCACTATTTGACGAGTCTCCCCTCTCTCATCTTTTCAGAATCTTCGCTTATAGTCAGGATATCTACATTCATTTTCTTAATCAAATCTCAGTTCTGCAATTGCTTTCATAAAAATAAAAATGCTGATGTCTTTACTTTCATAGTTTTAATTTCTGATTTTTTTTTAATATAGATTACAGTCTCTCTAAATCTTATATTACCTTTTCTGGAATGTCTGAGGACTGGAATACTTCTCCCATACCACTCTGTTTCAGATTAATCTTGTTGGTTATAAAAATAATTTTTCTGTAAGGAGCTATCCCTAACCAAAACATACATTTAATGTCAGCACATACTAAAAAAAACAGAAAGAAGCTTGTGATTCAAGTTCCACAGAGGCATTTCCAAAGTCTCTAGGAAAATCAGTTTGATAAGTAAAGTGAGTACTTTTGACTGAAGTTTAGAGAAATAATTTTTCCTCTGAAATGATACTTAAAACTACAAAATTATATTCACCAGCACACTTGGAACCCATATTCAATATCCTGAATGTCTATGATTTCAGATGCTGGCTGTGAGGAATCTGGTAAATAGGCTGAAACCCATAAGGTCTGTTTTCATTTTCTCTTTGACTTGTTATTTTAAACTTATATCATTATTATTTTGACAGCAGGAAATAGAAATAAATTGTTTTACTGAAGAGCATCAGACATCAGTTTTTGATGCTATTTCTATGATCTCAACAACGCTAAAGTGGCCTGCACGGTGCAGGTGATAGCTGTCATACTCCCATTGCCAAAAGCAAATCTGCTCTCAGTGATCATAAAACTGGGAGGGTATAAATGTCAGCAAAGCATCCTAATGTTATTTTAAAGCAGGGTTTTATTTTTACGTATACTTACAACCCCCTAGAAAAAATATTGATAACAGGGGAAAGAAGGAAATAGCAAGTAAGATAATTATGCTGCCATGGTTACTCTGAGAAGAGAAAGCTCACAGAAAATTTTAATACAATTCAAAAAGGATAAAACTAATAGCATTCAACCAAGACACAGAATGTTTCTATAGATTCTATTATAAAAAATTTACAAAGTCAGATTTTCACCTTGACTGTGTCTGCCTAAAGCTGAGGGTAACAGGAATGAATCAGGGTAAAGCTGTGGCCTGGTGGGAAATATCCTGAGAGTAAAAAGAGAGGTATATCAGTGTCTTCACTGCCTTCATACAGGTTCATCCTTGAACAGAGACCTTTTCTGAACCCTATGTAAGGGTGGTGCTCACATGGGAGCAGCATCTAAGAGACCCCATCATCTAGGTGAGGTTCCTGTCCCTGGGGTTGTCTGAATAATCTTGTGGATTACTATATCTCACAGTGAGGAAGGCACAAGAACATTTTTGAAGCTGCCTCCTTTTTAGCTGCAGGGGAAAGACTGCATAGGTGAAGGGACAGCACCAAACACCGCACAAAGACAGCCTAGTCTTCAGGACTAAGGCAAAGAGAATCATAATTAAGGCTCTTTTTCTTAACGGACAAAACCAAAGAATGACTGTCTCCCCCTCCCTCTTTCTGCTTACGTCATGTTATCTTTGCAGAATTATTTTGTTAGAGACAGACTCAGGCAAGAAAGGTCAGGTCCCTTGGTTCTTTCACTGATACTTACGGATTGAACACTTGTCTGTTTCTAGTAATGAAATGATCCCATCAAGTCTCAGGGAAGTCTACACTTTGGAGTTAGATTCACGTCCACTTACACACTCTAACAAATCTGAATACATTAAAATACTTCTGTGAAGAGACAGGTGCACCTGTCCACCCATCGTAAACCAAAAATACTGGCATTTTAGGGTAAGTAGGTCCTTAAGTAACACAGCTTTTGGCTCATGCATCATTTCCATAGATGAGATGCCTACATTACTCTTTGTTAAACTCAAGTAAGTTTCCTAGCAACCCAATAGTTATCTCCGTGGGGGATAAAAACACACCAGCATTATATAGAAGTTGAGAGTCTTTGACAGCATCATGGTTTTTGACCACCTCAATTAATTACCAAACATGCTGGCATCAGTCCAAAGTCCTCTTCTTCAATAAGATAAGTATCAACAAAGTACTTTGCTTAATGATAATGCATTTCATTTTCTGCTACATGATAAAATCAGATTCTGTGTATCTAGTATACTGTACAAAGTGCAGAGCATCCTAAACAAAAATCTTCAAATTAACCTCTTGTTTTTGCATGTTCAGTGTCAAGGATAGCAAACACCATGTCATGAAGGTGACTTTTAAAGATTTATTTTAGGAGGTAATTAATGGCCCAAATAGAAAACCTTTCTAGAAAAAACCTCTTCCTCCTTTTTCCTGTGGGTTGTTTGTTTGTTTTGCTTAGCTTGCTTGTTTGTTTTTAAAACAATTTGTCCAATTCTGCAGTGTTAGATAACAGCCAACAATGTCAACTGACTCAGGACTAGCAGCTAGCTCCAGGACTGGAGCAGTAAAGAATATAATTTGCAACTGAAATATTAAGATAATTCATTTATGTTGCCCTGTCTGTATGGTAAAGCTATTAACAGATGAAAGAGATCTCAGGAAAACAAAAAGCAAACAAACACGGACAAGTGAAAAAAGATTCTCCATTACTGTTTCAAATCTTGTGCTGAAATAACTCTTTCTATGGCAAGAGACTATATCTCTTGAATAATCCTACATGGTGCCCTGGAGCCTGACAGTCCTCGAGTTTATGGAATGTATAAAAGAATGATGACATTAACATTTAGAGAGCCTTTTCTTTTATAGTGGATTATTTGTGGTTGAGCAACCATGTTCTTGAATAAACCAAATCTCCTCTCCATATAAGATTTCACTAATAGTTCAAAATACCAGGATTTTGCAGTATTTGCTTTTGCTGCACATTAGAGATAGGTACAAAGCAAGCTGAAAGTACATGTCACTGCAGCTTATAGTAAAAAAATTATATTCATTACTTGTCAGTCCACCACTTTTCTCTTGTACCATTTTGAAAAAAAAAAAAAAAAAAAAAAAAAAAAAAAAGAGAGGGGTTTTTTTTCAGATATATATAGGCGATAGGAGAAGCAACTAATTAAAAACACCCTTTCCTCAGAAGCTATACTACTCCAGAAGGAAAAAGAAAAAAAAATACACCCTGACCACCCAAAGAACAAGAATTACATTTGTAACCTGCTCTTTTACCTAAGTTACTAGAACCTGTATTCGCTTTTCCAGCAGTAGCTCAGAAACTGGACCAGACTGTCATTTGGGAGGAATCCATGACAGCAGTTCCTGTGGTGTTTAACCCATCATTACTTCTCTTCAAGCAGAAGGAATAAGCAGTGCACGTTCGCTGACTCCTGATCTTTTTAAAAGGTAAATCTCCTACTTGTTTGTATTTGAGTATCTGGGCTTGACTATCTTTGAAGCATTTTTATTTTTTTTAGGCTGCCTCTATCACCCACAATGATACAATAAGGATTATTCACCTATAAGGCAGTCTATATTAGAGATGTTTATTTTCACCACAATGATTCCTATAATATGCAGGCAATATGATTACAAAACAAAACTGCAGACACCTCATATTACCTTGTTAAGGTTATAGACTAATATTATGGTAATTTATAGCTCCATTGCAAATGGTCATTTAAAAGAATTTAAAAGAAAGAAGGAAAAACAACCAAACACATATAACACTGGCCTGTAGCTTGACATAAACTGGGAATACACTTTTTAACTAAATGGCCTCATTAAATTTGGAAGTCCATTATTTCTTGTCTGATTATTATTCTAAATATAATACTATAGCTTCAGTGACTCATAGTACCTCGGGATAGATTTCCTTTTGATGTACACTGTATTAGTCATACTTATCTATTGACACAGATGATGTGGTGCAACCTCTACACCTACTGCTGTATTCTAGAAAGAAAACAATATATTATTTGGTTCTGTAATTAACACTGGTACATAAACCAATGCAAGTCCAAAATAACTTTTAGGATTCAGTATTGGATGATAAAAAACCCCATTCTTCTCCTCTAAGTTGTTTCATTGATACTGTTAGAATTTATTATGGTAATAACAATTTCTCTAGTTCTTGCAAGAAGTATGATGTAAAAGAAGAAAAAAATGAAAGCTAACCGAGACTTTTTTCTGCAAGACATGAAATTAGCAGCCATAGAGAAAGTTAATAGTCCTTACATCCTAAAAATCCAAAGACCTTCAGATATCAGCTTTCCCTGAAGAAACTAAAAATCAGACTAAACTTACTGATTCCTGACCAGGTCACAGATCTTGACTGGGTCTTGTCTAGTCCAAATTGGCAGGATCCATGGCAAAATTTGAATAATTGTGTGTTAACAGGCCAACTGTGAAAAGAGAACTTCCGTGTTAATGTTGCAGGACCAAAGTTAAAGTGCAAATTGAGAAGAGGATGTCTGTAAAAAGGAATGATAGGAAAAAAGTATATCTTTTGTTTAAAAATTGAGCAGCATTACCCTGACCATGGTTCAACATAGCAAGTGCGAAGTCCTGCACCTGGGGAAGAATAACTCCAGGCCCCAGCATATATGCTGGAGGATGACCATCTGGAAGGCATCTTTGCAGAAAAGGACCTGGCGATCACGGTGGACATCAAGTTGAATATGAGCCAGCAGAATGCCCTTACGGCAAAGGCAACTAATGGTATCCTGGGCTGCATTAGGAAGACCACTGCCAACAGGTTGAGGAAGGTGATCCTTCCCCTTTGCTTTGCACTAGTGGGACCACACCTGGAGTGCTGGGTCCAGTTCTCAGCTCTCCTGTACAAAGCAACCATGGACATACTGGAGAGAGTCCAGCGAAGGGCCACAAAGATGATGAAGGGACTGGAGTGTCTCTCATATGAGGAGAGGCTGAGAGAGCTGTGACTGGTCTGCCTGGGGAACAGAAGGCTCAGGGGGATCTTATCGATGTATATAAATACCTGAAGGGAGGATGTAAAGAGGACAGAGCCAGGCTCATTTCAGTGGTGCCCAGTGACAGGACCAGAAGCAATTGGCACAAATTGAAACACAGGAGGTTCCCTCTGAATATCAGGAAATACTTTTCCATTGAGAGGCTGATGGAGCACTGGCACAGCTTGCCCAGAGAGGTTGTATAATCTCCATTGCTGGAGATATTCTAAAGCTGTCTAGACACAGTCCTAGGCAACTGGCTGCAGGTGGACCTGCTTTGAGCAGAGATGACCTCCAGAGATCCCTTTCAACCTAAGCCTCTCTCTGATTCTGCAGTTCTGTTCTGTGTCCTTTTACAGAAATGACATCCTATACTGTTTCTTCACCTTCTGAAAAGTGCATCTTATGAAGGGGCTGAAACGGAACTGCATTTTTTGAACATTACCAACCCAGCAGGATGTTCTAACAGGGAAATAAGGTTATAAAATGTCAGAGTAGGGGAAAAACAGTCACTACTCCTTGTCTTTCTAATTCTGCACTGCAAAAATAAGAGCATACTGGGTCTTCTAAAAAGAGGAGAGCAACTTCCCAGGATTCAAAGTTCTCCTCTTTCTTGTCTCACTGGTATTCTTGTGAGGTATTTGGCAGTTGGCTTTCACTAATGTTAGTGCTGTGAATGTTTCTAGGTCATCCAGTTTGTACATAGAAGGATGTTTGGGACTTATAAGGGCATGGCAACATTTTTGCATATGATTGCCAGCTATCAGTCAGTCTTTTTTTTGTTTGTTTGGAAGCTGAACTGACAAACTGGGGAAAAAAAATTGCAGATCAAAGTGAATACAATATTATGTGTAAAACAGAAAATAAAATGTTGCTGAGGATGAATGAACCATTTTAGTTCTCTAGGCTCCTTTCACACGATCTCAGAATATCCATGCGATATGACCAGAATTACTAGTATCAGAATACTCACCAGGTTTTGGAAGCTACCCTCCCTCCTCTGCTCAGGGAAACTTGACACATATTGTCCAACTTGCAGAAGACTTCCAGGGCTGTCATACTACAGTCACTCTCGGTGCCTTTCTGCAGTTCATGCAGAAGAATTATCTAGGAAGCAGGACAGCTTAGCTAGCTGAAAATAGGAATAATACACCTCAAAAACTTCATAGTTGTTAGCTCTATACATGGGTGACTGGCCTTCCTCTAGAAGATAACAGACAAAGTGTCAAATACCTATAAATAAAGGAGAGGACGGAACCAGGGACTGAGATTTTCTGAACACTGTAACTAGGCTGCTAAGCAAAACATTTCTTTCTTCCCAATTTTGTGATTCAAACTAAAGCATTTAAGATGAAAGTTGTGAGTGATTTATGTCAAAATTTGTAAACATCTGTGTCTAGACCTATTTTGTTCAGTAACACTCTTTCCTCACCTGACACAAAAGATGTCATAAGGTGTTAAGTACTGGCTGCAGAGCGCTTTGAGATATGTATACAAAAGCAACTCTTATAGCTATTACTGATTCAAAGAAGAGTGGTTTCTTAAAGCATCTTGATGGTATGTTTGATCCAGGCAAGTTGCAGCACTGCTTTGAGCACACCTGGGAGATTTTTTCTTATTGCACACAGTTTTACTGTAAGAAAAATACGGCTGTAAAGAAAAATATAGCTAAATCCTTTATTTCCATTCAGTCACTCCTGGTTACTCCTCTCTGAACCATCCTGCCTGATTCCTCTCTCATTTACCCTCTTAAAACACTTACAGATATTTAGCGCATCATTCATGAATCATTATTTAGACAGGCACTCCATATTTAGCTCTTCTTTTCCTCATAAATCAGTCCCTTCCAGACCCTCAATCATTTTTATTGCTCTTTCATAACTGCTGATAGTACTCATAAATGAAATGTCTGTAATGGCACTAAGCAAGAAAAAGGGAACAAGAGACCAAGGCTGGAGTTAATAAAATAAAAATAAAACATAACCTAACTTGGGCATCCTCTTTATTTTGGCAATTAGGTAGACATAAATAATAGCACAACAAGGCAAATGAATTACCAGAAGCTAAAGTGAGGCCAGGCATACCTGCTGACATATTTATGTGTTGTAGAGAGGGAAGGAGAAAAACAGCTAATGTGAACATCTATTTCTGTTTTTCAAATCACTATTCTAATAGTCTGGGCAGATGAGTGGTAGCTGGCATTCAAAACTTAAAATGTCTCAAAGCAGGACTCTTGTACGCACAACATATACAAACAATATCTGTTGCCATAGGACAACTTTCTGAGCCCATTTATCTTAACTCTGCTTGGAGATGGTTTCATGGGATCCTTTAGAGTATTTAAGACATGTCAGGCTTCAGAAACAGTTACCATTTTAATCAAGATCAGTTAAAGGCTTAGCAGGGAAAGAATTATGTTTTTGACAGTCTGATATTTACAATACTGCATCCTAATAGTTTTAATTTAAAAGGAGGTCACCTCCTTTTCCCCTGTGAGACTAATGAATGCTGGGACCCTAGAGCCTAAAGTTTAAAAAGTGAGATGTATGTTTTAGTGAATCTATGTACAGGACTTACTTTAAGCTTTCACACGAAGAGTTAGCTTTTTAACAAAGATCATTCTGAATGATTTGTCATAGAAGAGGTAGAAAACTACGGGAGTTCAAATAAACTGCCTTCAGCCAGCAAGGCCAATAGCTGCTCTGCCTCTCTGTGTGTGGTGTGTGTGACAATACACACACGACAAATTTCTAAACGTATGGAAAACAGGATGCATGAAGATGAATCTAGCCACATCTATTTTTAGACTGTATTGCTGTGCATTTGAAAAGTAAAGAAAATTAGACAAGTAAAATTTCTAAAAGCAATTGCTTTCTACAGGAAACTCAGGCAAAATGTTGAAAATAATAATTCTCAAAATGTATTAAGTTGTAGCAGCTTAGTGCCCAACAGTTTTATAGCTTTTCTTATTGTCATGCTTTGGTCTGGATTGGCCACCGAGGCAAACTACAGATGCTCTCCCCTACCTCTCTCTTCAAGGAGAGGAGGAAGAGAGAGAAAGAAACATGAGTTTAGAAAGAACTAAACTACTTTAATGAAATATTAATAATAGAATAAAAAGAAAATAATGAAATATATACAAAACTGTATCAAGCTCCCAGGATGACGATCACGTCACCAGCAGGCACTGGGGAAGTCCCAGACAGGATCCTTTACTAAGCTCATCTTAAAATCTACTTTTTAATTGCTTATAACTTGACTGTTTTAGATTTGTTTTGCTCTTAAACAAAGCATAAGATAGTAGCCTTTAAGATTCATTTTAAATTAAAAAAAAATATTTAATTTATTAAAATATTCTGTTTTGGCACTGCAGGTATGTAAAAACATAGAATATTTAAAGTTCTAAACTCAATACTGATAATAAAAATAACAAAAAACCCCAGATATAAATAAACCAACAAGAAACAACTGGAATTCCTACCTTAAAGAAAAATGATTTGCTAGAGCCTGTATATCAAACCAGATCACTGCTTATCAGCAGATGAAGATTTAAACATATATACTTTTTCAAGAAGTGAACCATCACATGAAGAAAAGGAAGATTAAAACACCGTAGAAAAATTATTTTCATAATAACAAAATATCTACTCACTTATATTTGGAAGATATAGTGGTCATAGTTATTAGGCTACCAATTCACAGAGGGGTTCCTTATTTTACAAAGAATGCATTACTCTTATATGCACACACTCTCCTCTCTGCTTTACCTCAATGATTCAGACAAAAGGAAAGAAAACATCTAGAAGCTTTCCAGGCTAAACTGTGCTTTTTATTTAGCTGAAAAATGGTCCCAAAATGAGGCATTGTGATGCAAAAGGAACATAAACCAACCCTCAGCACTTCAACCAAACTTTTAGCTGTCATCTGACCTAACAGAATACTTTGCTAGTTTGAAGACTCTCTAAACATGTCTGATGAAACATTTATGACTGCAGTGCTTTAAGTTAAAATAGTAAAAGAAAGAGTCCATAGTCTAGAGTAAGTATTAAAAGCTGAAGTTTCAATCATTACCTCTGATTAAGAAACTCCATTCATCAATCATTCTCTTTCAAAGTCCATGAATAAGGAAGGCATACCTATACCCTGTAATTAAATACAGGCATCTGATTAAGATAGTCCAGATTGCTTAATATAAATTATAGTCTTGGCACCCAGAAATCTTGGAGATGATTGGTAGGAATCAGCTATACTGCAAACATAAGAAATACAGTGGACAAAAGTGTTTTGTCTCTGCACATCTTCTGAAGGGCTTTTGTAATGGAATATCCCTGAAGAAAAACAGTTTCAGGTTAGGGCAAGTACAACAATTTCCTAAGTACTGTTGGTACAATCTCTTTCACATGGGGGAGGGGAGGACTGGGTGGGCTTCCTGTCAGTCCTGTGCATTTACTTGACTTCATATATGTGACATCTATTCTCTGTGTATTATGTTTTCAAATGACTATATCAAGATTAACAAATGGGGACCTGAAAATCTGATTATTTAATTGACATCACAGGCTGCATTTTCTGAGATTTTGGTCTATCCTTACTTGCTATGAAAGAATAAGAAGAGAAGACATGCACAGTGAGGAGCAAGTGAAATGTGGAGATGAATACCTAATTGCGCAATGATGTTGACAAGAATACTTTGGCTGCTCTGATGCTGGGATTCAGTTCAATGAACTGGTAAGAAGGGAGAGAGATCATGCCATGAAAAAGAGGAAGAATGTGTCTTCCCCTTTAGAATATCACACCACCTTGCAGCTTTTAATGAAAACCAGTAGTGGTGCCAGTGACAAAAGCCTATAGGTAAGTATAAAACACTGGTTGTTGGTCAGAAGGCTAAAATCATGGTGGTGGTTGTGGTGGTGATGAGATTACGTTATACTTCACAGACTTGGATAGTGAGAAATTCACTGATGAATATCTGTACGGTGAGGTCACTGGTACAGGAAACATACAAGTGAACTGGAAATCCTATTATATGGGCGAATGTATGATAACTGAGAATCAGCAGGACACTGACTGGAATGACTAACGCTGACAGCTATAGCTAACTCAGGAAGGACAGGTAGACAGAACAAGAAGAAGCAGGGACTTGTATGTTAATTATGTCTAACAGCTGTTTTGACATCCAGAATTTAGCAAGATGCTTCTCTTTAAAATGGCTGGGCAATTTAAAGGAAGCAAAGAAAACAGATGTTACTTTTGCTGGAGGTCTCAGAACCATGACGCCAATAGAAAGAAGTTTTTTCTTACACAGCTGTAGAAGTAGAAAATACCGTATTAAGAAGCAAAATAGCATTATCTTCTGTAAGACAAACAAAGCAATCTTTTTCTCATCCCAGCACTGGCAATGACTCAACTGGAGCATTTCAAACAGTTGTTCTGGGCACCAGTCCCCAATAAAGTGGGCTGGCAGAGATGCCTGTAGTAGAGCAGAGATGAAGAGCTGCAGTCATGAAAATCTGAGGAAACAGTTCAAGATTTTCAGCAACATAAAGGCAAATCTTAGGGGGAACATGTTAACAATTGCTGCTGAACAACTGATCTATTTCCTCTATAAAAGAATAGGACAAAAGTAGCAGGTTTACACAGAAGATTTTCCTTCAATATCATAAAAACTCTTTTAATTTTAAAGTTAACCTATGCAGTCATGATCTGGAAACTCCACTCAAGTGATTGTAAAAACATTGGACATTTCAGACTACACTACACAAGTATCTGTCAGGAGTTTCATTTGTAAAATTCAGCTTGATTTTCTGGGTCTCTTCTAGTCCTGTTTGCTATGACAACATGTATAGTAGCAAACAAAAAAGATCAGGGCCTGCTCTCTGGTCCAGAGGACAGCTGAAAAGGTGTAGCTTGTACAAACATTGCTAAACTTGCTTATTACATATTTCCTGTCCTATAGCTGCATTTAAAAAGCCTCGTGACAGCCCTTTTTTCTAAACAGTGCTTGTCAATTGTCTAGGCAACGATTGGTTGGCACGGGACAAAAACTATGTCAGGGACCTGGCTAAACAATGCAAAGATATGGACTTAAGTCAGTGATCCAGTCCCTGCCTGAACCTGTTTAGGTCTAGTAATATAGGTGTAGCTTGCATACCAGGAAAAGAACCACTTAACTCTCTGGATAAATAACAAGTGAATGAAATTCAGTGCTAACTACTGCAAAGTAAAGCACACAGGGAAAAAAAAATAAATCTCTAATTCTACAAATTCATAGATGGATTCTGAATTAGATATTACCAGTCAGGAAACACATTTTGGAATGATTACAGATCTGAAAACATCAATAACAATACAAAGACAACTAGAAAATTTGAATTATTTTCTAATAAACAAAATAGGAAACTAAACAAAAGCAGACAAAATGAAAAACAATTATGCTGCTATACAAATTCATAATGCAGGGAAATCTTGAATACTGTGTACACACTTCAGGCTACTTATCTCAGACACAAGGATATGATACTATTCACAGCACACATTAAGTGACAAAGATGGCTGGTAGTATGGAACAGCTTTCTATAGCTCAGGAAATCTCTAATACACTAATTCACAGAGGCAGGAAGAGATATCAGGAAAAGAACACTCTCCTCTTGCCCGCTTTCTTACATTTTTTTCTTTAATCAACCAAATAAGTTGACCTCTTTTAGTCAATTCTTCCAAGCTCTCTGATCATCCCAACAGCTTCTGTTTACATCTGTTGCTTTTGAATACTTGCTTCTTTGATGCAAACACTGGGACTGTACCCTCTATTTTGTATGAAGATTCAGCCATGCCTTCTAAAACAGCTTCAGTGCCTACCTATTTCTAGTGGAAATACCTTACCTGACATATAGGGTCTACTTGTCAGAGAAGGGGAAGAGCATCTTTGGTCAGAGACTTGTCAAGCTCGTGAACAGGGCTTTAAACTAGAGTCTCCAGGGGAGGGGAATCTCAATCCATCCCACTCCTATCAGTATGATGGAAATGCCAGCAATAGATGCCCAGAACCTGGAGAAGGGTTGCAGGTCAGCAGGAGAGCACCTGAAGTGCAGCACAAAGAATTGCTAGCCACTCCAGACAGTAAGTTAGCTTCATTGAGGGCCCAACTTAAATGCCTCTGTGCAAATGCAGGTAGCATGGGGAACAAACAAGAGGAGTTAGAAACGTACGCACACCTGCAGGGCTATGATATCATTGACATCACAGGGATGTGGTGGGATGGCTCCTGTGACTGGAGTGTTGGAATGGAAAGATACAGGCTCTTCAGGAAGGACAGGCAGGGGAGACAAGGAGGGGGTGTTGCCCTGTATGTCAAGGACCAGCTGGAGTGCATCGAGTTCCACCTGGGAATGGATGAGGAGATAACTGAGAGCTTATGGGTCAGGATTAGAGGGAGGGCAGGGACAGGTGATGTTACAGCAGGGATCTGCTACAGGCCACCCAACCAGGAAGACCGAGTGGATGAAGCCCTCTCTAGCCACGTAGGAGCAGCCTCACGTTCACAAGCCCTGGTCCTCATGGGGGACTTCAACCACCCTGATATCTGTTGGAGGGACAACACAGCAGGGCACAAACAATTCAGGAGGTTCCTGGAATGTGTTGATGATAACTTCCTTCTCCAGGTGACAGAGGAGCTAACAAGGAGAGGTGTCATTCTGGACCTTGTCCTTACGAACAAGGAAGGGCCAGTGGGGAATGTGAAGCTCGAGGGCAGCCTGGGCTGCAGTGACCACAAGATGGTGGAGTTCAAGGTCCTTAAGCTGGTGTGGAGGGCGTACAGTAAGCTCACTACCCTGATTTTCAGGAGAGCAGGCTTTGACCTCTTCAGGGATTTGCTTGATGGAGTACAGTGAGATAAAGCCCTGGAGGGAAGAGGGGCCCAAGAAACCTGGTTAATATTCAAGGATCACCTGCTCCAAGCTCAGGAGCAATGCATCCCAACAAATATGAAGTCAGGCAAAAACGCCAGGAGGCCTGCGTGGATGAGCAAGGAGCTGCTGGACAATCTCAAAGAGAAAAAGGAGGCCTACAGAAGGTGGAAGCAATGATGGGTGGCCTGGGAGGAATATAAAAAAAAACTGTTTGAGCAGCCGGGGGCCAGGTTAGGCAAGCTAAAGCCCAGATAGAGTTAAATCTGGCCAGGGACATCAAGGGCAACAAGAAAAGCTTCTTATAGGTATGTCGGTGACAAAAGGAAGACTAGAGAAAAGGTGAGCCCTCTCCAAAAGGAAATGGGAGACCTGGTTACCCAGGATATGGAGAAGGCTGAGGTACCCAATGACTTTTTTGCCTTGGTCTTCACCAGCAACAGTTCTAAGCCACACTGCCCACGGTGCAGAAGGCAAAGGCGGGGACTAGGAGACTGAGGAAATGCCCACTGTAGGAGAAGACCAGGTCCGACACCAGCTGAGGAACCTGAAGGTGTACAAGTCCATGGGACCTGATGAGATTCATTCACAGGTCCTGAGGGAACTGGCAGATGAAGTTGCCAAGCCACCATCCATCACATTTGAGAAGTCGTGGCAGTTCGGGAAATTTCTGCTGACTGGAAAAGGGGAAACATAACCCTCATTTGTAAAAAGGGTAAAAAAGAAGACCCAGGGAACTACAGGCCAGTCAGTCTCATCTCTGTGCCTCGCAAGACCATGGAGCAGATCCTGCTGGAAACCATGCTAAGGCACATGGAAAATAAGGAGGTGATCGATGACAGCCAACATGGCTTCACCAAAGGCAAATTGTGTCTGACAAATTTGGTGGCCTTCTACAACAGCGTTACAGCATTGGTGGATCAGGGAAGAGCAAATGATGTCATCTACCTGGACTTGTGCAAAGTATTTGACACTGTCTCGCATGACATCCTTGTCTCTAAATTGAAGAGACATGGATTTGATCAACGGACCAGTGGCGGATAAGGAACTGGCTGGATGGTTGCACTCAAAGAGTTGCAGTCAATGGCTCAATGTCCAAGTGGCAAGCAGTGACGAGCGGTGTTCCTCAGGGACCAGTGCTCCTTAACATCTTTGTTGGTGACACGGACAGTGGGATCGAGTGCACCTTCAGCAAGTTTGCCGACAACACCAAGCTGTGTGATGCAGTCAACACACTTGAGGGACATACAGGCTGGGCAGAGAATGGACTGAGAGCAGCCCTGAGGAGGACTTGGGGGTGTTTATGGATGAGAAGCTCAACATGAGTCAGTAATGTATGCTTGCAGCCCAGAAAGCCAACCACATCCTGGGCTGCATCAAAAGCAGCAGGTCAAGGAGGCCAGCAGGTTAAGGGAGGTAATTCTCCCCCTCTAATGCACTCTCATGAGAACCCACCTGGAGTACTGTGTCCAGGTCTGGGGCCCCCAGCATAAGAAGGCCATGCACCTGCTGGAGCAAGTCCAGAGGGGGGGCCACAAAGATGATAAGAGGGCTGGAGCACCTCTCCTACGAAGACAGGCTGAGAGAGCTGGGGTTGTTCAGCCTGGAGAAGAGAAGGCTCCAGGAAGACCTTCTAGCAACCTTTCAGTTCTTCAAGGGGGCCTACAGAAAAAGTGGAGACGGACTCTTTATCAGGGACTGTAGCAATAGGGGTAATGGTTTTAAACTGAAAGAGGGTAAATTTAGACTAGATATTAGGAAGAAATTCTTTACTGTGAGGGTGGTGAGACACTGGAACAGGTTGCCCAGAGAAGTTGTGGATGCCCCATCCCTGGAAATGTTCAAGGCCAGGTTGGATAGGGTTTTGAGCAATCTAGTCTAGTAGAAGGTGTCCTTGCCCAAGGGGGTTGGAAATGAGATGATCTTTAAAGTCCCTTCCAACCTAAACCATTCTATCAGTCTATGATAACCCAGGTCTTCATCAGTGTTTTTTGTGATCCCATTACATTCACTTTAACAGTCATTCCATGGTCAAATAATGCAAACTACTGAATCAAGGAGAGCAGAAGATGCTTTATGACTTTGAAAACCAAGTTATTTTCATTTAGGTACATGTTAAAGAGTCTAACAGTCAGCCATCCATTAAACAAAAAAAAAAAAAAAAAATTCAAAACCACTGAAAACAAAGCAGAACAAATAAGAAATGTGAATAATTGGAAAAAGATAAAACAACAATTGAAAAAATGCTTGAAGTATGTTTTCTCTTCTGTTTTATTTCTCCCATGACTAGTGATTCCATCCACTGTATTTGTGTTTTAACATAAAAAATCACTAACATACTGATACACTAGAGTCCACATTCTAATTTTAATTAAAATCAAATATACCTGGTTTTGTATTTTTTGCTTCAGAGGAATAACTGCACATTTATGCTGTTTTAAATGAGAACAGAATTTAGCTCACTACATTTTTTACACACTTCACTGGTTGGGTACTGAGAATGTCTTACTGGATTGGTTGGATTTTTTCCTCAGAAAAAACAGACGTGACAATTTATATTTGACAGTTAAACACCTGGTCACTAAATATTTAAAATTCTGAAATGAAATGCCTCTCAACAAGCTATGGAGCAATAATATGCAAATACTTACTTATAGTCAATCGGCATATAACAAGGTATGAACAATGTGTGCGCATTGTAATGAAGTGATGTAAATTACCTCAGAAGCTGGAAGACACTGCCAAAAGTTTGAATTGTATCCAAAATAAGAATGTCTGTTTTCCCTACAATCTGCTGAATGCAGAATGCATTAGTATCTCGGCACTGCACAGCTGTGTTTTTCTATCGAAGGAGGATAATGCCTACTTTCAGATTTGGAAAAAAAAAAAATCCTTCCTAATTGAGTTGGGTACCTTTATCTGCATTCAAGCTGCTGCTTATTTATTTTTAAATAACTGCATTCTGGCAACATTTTATCCTGAATGAAACACACAGTTTAAAAAGAGTTAGACATTCCATGTCAGCCTTCTGCTATGGAAGCACAGTACCTACTTCAGATGGATCTTGACCTTTTTTCTTTTTCCTTATGACTAATCAACGAAAATTTCTTTGTGATCTTACCTATGTTCTCAGACTTGTTCCTCCCTATTTTCTGATACACTCTTATAGGAAAATCATAACATACAGCCACAGTCTCCCCTTCAATTGTTCTGGGGCAACATCCAACTCCATGCCTCCTCAAGGACAGGCTCCCCTCTTAAAGAGGAGACTCACCTCTTGGTGAGAAGTTGTCCATCACTTTCTTCTCCATATTTTGCTTATGCAAAAAGTGTGCTTTAGCTCCAGAAGATCTGGAGAGCTCAGCAAGACAATATCAAAGGCAGGGCTGCTCAAATGAAAGATTCAAGATAAATCTAAGTCATGAATAAATGGTGCCTGAACCCCCCCATGACTCCAGACATGAAGTGTTGGTGATTTTTTGTAAAGAGTCTCTTGTTCCTTTTTCATTTTCGGGTGCCACAGTGAGGAGATCCACCTTGCTCCATTTGGCACATGTGAGAGTGCTGTTGGGCAGCCTAGCATAAATGTGGCTGCTCTTTGCTGGGGAATAGTTCAGTGAAGTCAGATGTAGAAAAAATATCAAAACCTGATGAAAGTGATCTTCAAGACAATTTCCCTATAGGTATGATCCATGGTGTCTATACAACGTAGAATGTGCTCTTCTTTTGCAGCAGAGCTATATTACTCCAGATCCCTCTCATCCACTGAGAGGCCTCAGGTTGCTATAATAAAAATATTTCTGAGGTACTCTGTTATTCTGAAGTCAAAAGCAATTTCTCTTCTTAGTTATACTCCACTATAACACAGAGAACCTGTACTTACATAGTTAGAGCTAATAATGGTGCAGAGTCTCAGTTGGAAGAAGCCCCTAAGTACACGCTTAAGTCTCTTTTTACTCAGGAGTTTGATAGAACTGAAGCACATGCTTGAAGATTAATAACTGTTTATCTTAAATGTTTTTTAAAAAAAATTTATTGGCATGTATTCAGGTTTGTGTATTAAAGAAATCACATTTCAGTAGTATATTAGAAGAAGGTAGATCATTAGATAATATAAATAAATCATCACGGTTCCACTGTCTTCATTACTGTGAAGAATCCAGCCCCTGAACCAGGATATTTTGTTCGTTTTGTTCTTACCTCTCCCTAATGATACAAGCACTCGCTTTTCAGAAAGCTATGCTTCACTTATTTATATTTTCTCACACAACAATTTTTTAGTGTTTACATTTACTGTTGTATTCTAATCAAGCCAAATTTTTATTTCATACCTTTACTTTCTATCTGAGCATATTTCAGCAAAGTAGAGATGTAATCTGGTTACCGTGTGTCAAATATGACTCCTTTTACACTTTTTTGTTAAGGCGAGGAAACCTTATTTAACAGTCTTTTATCAGTTTTGTACAGGAAGAATAAAGTTCTGTTCACACAAGAGATTCGTGGTTTATTAACTTAAGTTTTTTTATAAAGTGAATTAGTTAAACTCCATTGTGGATGTATAACTCAGTTTAAAAGCAGTTTATTTCAGTTTAGCTTAAACAGATTCCAATTTATGCTAAATTGAAAAATGCCTCATTTAAACTGCAATAAAAGTAGCTGCACAACTTCATTTACTGGTTTAGTTAAATTAGTTGGATTTATTACATTTGGTTGAACCAATATAACAGTATCACAGATCCCAGCCTGAAATTTTAAGCTAACATGTAGCCTGGCAAGTTTACCAATTTTAGCAGCAGATTGGTATTGCTAATTATCTTTCTACTTTGGGCAGTAATTAACAAAGCCCATCTGAAAAGGGTAACTGTGCAGAGTTGGTATGGTACATGTGAGACTTAACAGCAGGTTACAAGGATCTACCAAACACTTCATACCAAGACCAAGTTAAAATACTGGATTGGAACAATCCTTAAATGCATCAAGGTGTTTTAAAGGAAAACTGAGCCTTACGCAGATCCTGTTTATGACAGGTACTTGGTTTGGGAGAAACATCTTTGTTTTCTGAATCATTTCCCAGTGGTCTCAGTGAGCTCACACTGAGAAGGGCAAACATTACTATGACTCCTCGAAAGACTTGCTAAAGTCATGGCTATGTATAACCCCAGCTCGGGTGAAGAGAACTCACTACCCCTGTGACCTGTTCTTGCTTAAACTGCATTTTTAAACAGACTGTAAGCTTGCTGCAAGTATGGCTGAGGATTCAGCTTGGCAAAACAGTTAGCAAAGAAAGTCACTTGATGTACAAACAGAAGAAAGGAGGAGCCCATGACCTTAGCCTCAGCCTTGGGCTCCCAGGAATCTGCCACCAGCTCTCCCTCAGGACAGGAATAGTTCCTTGATGACAAAAATGAATTCAAACACATACTCAGACAGCTCCATATTTATTACTGTAATGTATTTGCAATGATATTAACTTTTGCAGAGGGACTTCAGGTGACAGAATCAAAGTGCATCAAATTTTAGCCTCAACAGGCAGAATAAGCAAACATTCACAGAAGTTGTAATTATTCAGACCCAATGAGTGGGTACATGCTCAATTATCACTCTTCTTTATACTGTTTTTCCCAAGCAAATGAAGTCTTTTGAAATGATCAAATACCTGTAGCTACCATTTTTTTCAACTATCGCAGCCTGGTAATTCAGATGTCATTCAAAATAAATCTGTGGCTGGATTCAATGCATTTTCTTGTTTTGTTTGTATCTTCAGTTTCATATGTTTGAAAACAGACTTTTCATGAAATGAAACTTTTCATCACAAACAAATGACAGAAAGCACAGGTTCTCTATTTAATATTTCATTAATATGTATCTTCATTCAGCTTAATAGGGGTGTTATGGGTATTAACCCTTTCACAAATAGTTTCTTCCCCCACTTAAGTTATAAACTATAGTCTAAGCACTATCTTATTTTACTTTCCCACTACATACAGTTAAACAACTACAGAAAGTTTGAACATATGCAGTCATTTGCACATATCTGCATACATTCATATGCGTAAATACACGTAGCAGAAGGTGAAACTCAAAGAACGTGAGCTAAGAAACTGAAATTCTCTTCAAGGACTGAGCTTGCTTTGAAGGTAACTCACTGAGCTGTGAGGTAAGCCAAGTACCACATAAATTTATATACTTATTTCCTTCCTAAAAAGAAGAAACACTACCTTGCAATCAGTTTGCAATTAATACACTACCTTATTAGCTTGCAAGGTCTAAAGTAAGTACAGGATTCTTTTTTGTTCTTCATCTAGTTTGTGATCCTTTTTTCAGAAGGGGGAACCTGCTATTTGGAAATTCCATTTACAAGCATTTTCATATCAAAATAGGTATCTTCACATGAAAGTCAGAGGAATCTTTTTTTGAAATATGTCCTTTTTAAGTTTTTCAAAGAATTCTTTTCAGAAAAGGAAAGCACCTCATCAGCTCTCACGCACACAAATCTTCAAATGCTTTTTTTGAAGAATTGCATTTAAAAGTATGTTCAGTCATATACCAAGCATGAGAAGCTGGAAAAAAAGTCTTTGAATCTGAACTGCAGCTCATCATAATCTGGTTAAAATTATCTCCAACACCACCTGTCATTATTAATGCAGGAAGAGAGGCGGAAAAATACCTTCAGCCCAGCTACATTATTGCAAATAAGGTCCATCTGCTTTTCACTGTTCTGTCATATAATAATAGCAGCTATATTTATGATGGATTTAGGATTTTGCCTGTAATAGATGAATGTGTAACTGCTTTTATTAAAAATGCTTTTCTTTGAGGGTGTTCTATTATCTTAACAGACTTCATACCTAATTTTCAGTGTGGAATCCTCAGTCTTTGATATATTCCATTGCTAGGTAAATTATTTTTTCCAATTATTTATATTCTCATTTTATATGTATATTCATATATATATAAATGACTATTTAGCATTTTGTGTTAAACGGTATAGCTGTGCAGAATCTGATTTAAAGGCGTAATGGCTATAAGAACCATTTTATAACAGTCATAGTAAAAGAATTATTATCTGTATCCTTTAAGAAAACACATTCAAAAAATAAAATCCACAGAACAATACTTAATTTCTAAAAGAGAAAGCAGGGATGTTTGTTAAAAACAAATGAAAAGGAAAAACTTAAAATATAAAATGCTTGCTGTTATCATGGGTAGTGTTCAAAACACAGCAAGAAGATTCAGAGTAAACAATGGGTGTGTCTACATTAGCTAGATGTGGTGCATCAACCCAGGGGCTCCGGTGTGACTTTTTCTTGGCTTGCTGTCTGTTGTCCGAATCTACATAAATTTTAGTGACTTTGTGTCCCCAAAAAAGAGTATGCTGGTCAGAACAACGAACACTCATCAGTAAGATTTTAAGCAGACCAAAAAAAGTAAAAGAAGCTATTAGCAGTAAAAGATATCCTCCAGAAATTGTAATGTGTGTACTTACTAGAAGAACAGAAAGAATTTAAATGTAAAAACATGACAACACAGGCCAAAAAGAGAGTGTGAGGAAGTACTTTGTAAATGCATTAAACGCAGAAAAGAACCTTTTTTTTTCTAGACTCAGTGGAAGAGTTCAATCAGTAGAAAAGTCTTCAGTGCCTATAGGTGATCAGTGTGTTGTATGAGCACTCAATCATAGAATCATTTAAGTTTGAAAAGACCTTTAAGATCATTGAGTCCAACCATTAACCTTACACTGCCAAGTCCACTACTAAACAATGTCCCTCAGCACCACATCTATGCGTCTTTTAAATACCTCCAGGGATGGTGACTCAACCACTTCTCTGGGCAGCCTGTTCCAGTGCTTGACAACCCTTTCCGTGAAAAAATCTTTCCTAATATCCAATCTAAACCTCCCCTGGCACAACTTGAGGCCATTTCCTCTTGTCCTATTGCCTATTACTTGGGAGAAGAGACCAACCCACACCTTCCTACAACCACCTTTCAGGCAATTGTAAAGAACAATAAGGTCTCCCCTCAGCCTCCTTTTCTCCAGGCTAAACAATCCCAGTTCCATCAGCCACTCCTCATAAGACTTGTGCTTTAGACTCTTCACCAGCAACATTGCCCTTCTTTGGACACACTCCAGCACCTCAATGTCTTTCTCGTTGTGAGGGGCCCAAAAATGAACACAGTGTTTGAGGTGTGACCTCACCAGTGCTGAGTACAGGGGGATAATGACTTCCCTATTCCTGCTGGTCACACTATTTCTGATACAAGTCAGGATGCTGTTGGTCTTCTTGACCACCTGGCACATTGCCGGCTCATATTTGGCCAGCTGTCGACCAACACCCCCAGCTCCTTTTCTGCCAGGCAGGTTTCCAGCCACTCTTCCCCAAGCCTGTAGCGCTGCATGGGGTTGTTGTGACCCAAGTGCAGGACCTTGCACTTGGCCTTGTTGAACCTCATACCACTGGCCTTGGCCCACCTATCTAGCCTGTCCCAATCCCTCTGTAGAGCCTTCCTACCCTCAAGCAGATCAACACTCCCACCCAACTTGGTGTCATCTGCAAACTTACTGAGGGTGCGCTCGATCTTCTCATCCAGATCATTGATAAAGACATTAAACAGAACTGGCCCCAGTACTGTACCCTGGGGAACACCACTTGTGACTGGCCACCAACTGGATTTAACTCCATTCACCACAACTTTTTGGGCCCAGCCAGCCAGTCAATTTTCTACCCAGTGAAGCATACACCTGTCTAAGCCATGACCAGCCCCTTTCTCCAGGAGAAAGCTGTGGGAAACTGTGTCAAAGGCTTTACTAAAATCTAGATAGACAACACCCACAGCCTTGCCCTCATCTACTAAAGACAAGATCACAGCAGAAAAACTAGACTAATTCTTTCTTACTAATGGTGCCCGCTACATGGAATTTTTTTTCTTTTTCTGTACTTTTTTTATTCCTTTTAGGCATGATTCTAAAATGTCATAGGCTGGAAAGCCAGTAGAACAGGTTTTAGAATAAATCAAAGTAAATCAATACAGGATAAACTGAATAGAAACAAATCACCTGAACAGAATTACATTCAGTGAAGAATTAATATATGCATTATGTGCAAATGTCTGACACTTCAAAACTTTTTTAATTTCTACAATAAAATTTTTTTTAAGATAGTCAGAGCTGGAACAGACATGTGTAACAGTTGCAAGACATTGTAATGCTGAATAACTGAGCAACAAATTAGCAGATGAAATTCAGCGTTGGTAAAACCTGAAGGTAGCTTCTAATCTGGGTATTTCTAGTCCTTCTAGTCTAGAAAGAGCACTTGGGGAATAGTTTTGAAAACCTCAGCTCAATACTAAGAGGTACATAAAAGGAAAATATAATACTAGAAAATATTAGAAGGAAATAGAAAACAAACCAAAACGGCACTACGCCACTTTAAAGCCATGGCATAGTCTTACTATGGATAATATGTATGGTTCTACTTACCTGATCTTCAAATATACGAAGCTGAAAGAAGAACTTGAAAAGACGCAGAAAATGGGATAAGGCTGATCAAACAAGTGGAATAGCTTCCATAAGGGAAGAAGCTATAACTATGAAGAGGAGAAGTTGACAGCCTATAACTCTACAGCTTGGAGAAGACAGGACTATAAACTTATATGCAATGACAGATATGATGAAAGAGTGAATAGGAAATTATTTTTTTCCTTATTTCTCCTACTAGGGATGCTAAATGAAATACAGAACTAAAAAAATGGAAGGACTTTATGCTCCACACATTTCAGTTGTGGAATTCATTGCTATAAGGTTCTTTGAACGCCAGAATTTTAAATGCACTAGAAAATTTACCACAGAAGTTTATGGAAGAAAGGTTCATTATAGGCTACTGAACAAAATAAACTGGATGCAAATTCTTGTACAGAATGTCCTTAAAATATTGATTAACAGAAGCTGGGAGGATACACAAGAAGAAATAAGTCTACTTGTTCTGCTGTACTATTCATTGTTTAACTACAGACACACTACCAGAGAAAATGTACGTTTGCTGAGATTTTTGTTCATTCTTCTATCTTATACCAGGTAAATAAAAGTAAAGAAGTAAAAACTAATATTGTCACCAAATTAATTATAGGTGATAAGAAGCTCAAATTTGGAAGATACAGAATGCTCTCATCTCTAAATTCTCCTATTTAAGCTACTGCAAGGTATCACATGCACTGGTTGGTGTGGACTTACTAATAATAAACATTTCTCTCAAAGTCCAGTAATAACTGCTTTAGATCATATCAAATATTCATGTTTTTGTGAAAGAAACTTCCATTTTTTCCCAGTACCTGTATAGTGACTGATCCATTGTTCTTTCTCCTTGCTTAGCATGCACAGAGAATCTTCCTCCCAGACTTATTCAGCAGCACAGATCTTAATGAATTGTAATTGTAATTATTAAAATGCACATTTGTAAAACTCCCATTCCATGATCTGGGATCCTTATAGGATTTAAACATGAAGAAAATTACAAGGGACATTTTTCTCTATGATAGGAAATAGTTTACTGTGTAATACCTTGCAGCAAGTGAACTAACTCCCTGGAAGGATCAAATAATTGAAAAAGAAATTGTCAGGAATCTAACTGGCAAGGGATGCAAAGTAGAAAACTTGAACATAACTCACAGCTTATGTCATGTTCTAAAATTAGTCACACTTACACGTATCCAGCAAGGATCAATTCCAGAAACTTGACCCCAGCACTATGAATAGCGTGTGACTTCTAACCTCGCTACCCATGGGATGGGTAACTAAACATAGGAAACACGGTTATGCAGAGACTGAAAAGCTGTCTTGCAGGAAATGGGATGTTAAACAGTTAGGGTTGTGTACCAACACCTTGAGTTTCACCTTAAGGTTAATTGGTAGTTGTCGGAAAACACACAGTACCACCGAAATATATGCTTGACATTCTAGCTGACTGAGAAGGCTAGCAATCTAGTTTATATTATCTGTTGCTACCACGTGAATAACTCACTGCGGTAACGAGTTTCTTAAATTGACAAAGCAAGGTCAGCTTATGCAGAAGTAATGAAGAGGACCCAAGTGCCTGATCAGGTTTTCTTTTTAGCCATTTTTCATCTTGAAGATCTTGCAAAAACCTGCAAAATTTTGTGACTAGGGAAACCACTTTGAAGGGATATTCTTTCATCAGTATTTTGTTTTAACTAACAATTTGCATTTAATTATATTCAGGTGCACCAGATTTAAACTAGCAATAGCCAGTTTGCTTTGGCTTTATGGCTCATATATGAATTTGCCTCAGTAGGATTGACATTTTTCTGCTATACTTAAAAAGCTTTATGTAAGGATGGATAAAGTCAACTGGAATGATACAAACAATTTTAAATAGTAAAAGAGAAAAATTCCTCAACAACCTACAAAATGCTAGAGAGAGCTTTCTTAAATACAACTTAAAAAATTCTAAACTACCATATTTAATAAAATAAACTTACATCAGAGAATGCTGAGTTGTTCATAGTTCTATTCTATGAGGAATGAGAGCTTACTGAAATAATATGGTACTGTTAACAGATGTCATTTGATACAAAAACTCCTTCCACCCAAAGCCCTTAACAATTATTGATTTTATAACTTCACATTGCAAACTCAAAACACGGTCTTCATATTCTAACAGTTCAACAAATATCTCCTGAAAGCTTCAGGTCTCTTCTGCAGTGATGCCAAAAAAAATACTGAGAGAGGATAAAGCATACAGAAAAAGCTGAGCTTCCGACTGCTAAAAGGAGGTTATCTTGTAAAATCACTAGGGAATTCTCCGCTGACTTTTGAAAGCTTTTCAGTAGAAGCAAGAAGACAGCAACATAGCAGATTATTTTGGTTTTGTTGATTTTTTCAGGCTGAGGATGCTTTGTCAAATACTACTATTATAAGTCATATTTCAAAGAAATTTCACAAAAATTAGAAGACTTTTTGGTTCACTTTCACATTTTTTTGAGGGATAAGGAACAAAATTTGTATTCTGTTTTATAACTGACTGAGAGACAAAGAAGAATTCTGAATTAATTTAACTTCATGGATTTAAAATAATGCCAACTTAATTTAAAAACTCTTGGAAGAAATAATTATTTTACCCTTAGACTTCAAGAAATGCTCTTTATCTGATTTCTGCTACTATGCATACATGAGTGACAGAGCAGAGGTTTGCTCTGGTGTGTTCCTGACAGTATAGCCAATCATTCTTTGTGGTATGCTGTAACCTACCGGACTTACTTAATGTAAGGCAGTAGAAAGATTTATTATAGTGTTTTGCAGAATCTCAAACCAATGATGTCAAACTCCTGACAAGCCTCCAATATTGGATAACTCTTTTGGGCTCTTTGGGCATTTTTCACATACCTCATGTTTACAGGTCCTGGCCTGTCATGAATAATATATTTGATAATGCTATTAAAATCAGGTTTTTATGGCAAGAAGACTATCTTCATTGAAATGAAGGCAGATCAGGTCAAACTTAACTTTTGAAATAACTTCCCTGAACTATCTATTCAAAATGGAGCAGTTCCTACACAAGTTGTTGGGAAGACCTACTCACAGCACCAAGCAGCTGTATACGTAGGAGGTGTGACTGAAATGTGGGAGACCCAGCTTAGGTACTCAGTTCTGAGTCAGGAAAAAAGCTCCACGTAAATGCCTCCTCCCTGGCAGTCATCTGGGCCACAGAAGTATCGCGGGGGTGATGTCTCTGACTTTGATCAGATAATCTGTCCTCAAGCTGTGAAATGCTAAAAAGATGAAGGTTTAATAAAAATTGCTGTCTTCTCAAAAAAAAACAGTCTTAAGTTTCAACTACCGAACAAATTTTGAAATCTTTTCTGTCAAGAAAAAGGTCTAACTGTTTTCTGTTGCAATTGCCATGAAGTACCAATATCAATTTGGATCAGGGGAGAGCAGAGAATGTTGAACCCTGTGGTGTCTGCAAGGTTCAGATCCATCTTCAAACGAGAGCACGTGATGCACTGTTTTATGCAAACTAGATGAACTCAAGCTATAAGCTATAGCAATAAGGTAGTGCTATATTTGGAAAGTTTAGCCTTGTTGTAGATCTTACCTAATCTGATTGCTAACATGTACCATAAACCAAGGTATTTATGGGAAGAAATATACACAATATATATTTCTTTCTGTGAGCCATCTAATATAACTCGGTTGAAGCAAAAAAAAAGAAGAAATCAGTTCCTTAATTCAGAGTCCTGCTTAGTTACAAACGACAAACAACTTTTTATTGTTCTCATCTCCACCATGGCTTCAGTGAAGGTTTCAATTCACCTGAATAGTAGCAGTCTTTAATCAATGCAGTGAAGATAGTGGATTCAATGCTGCAGTCTGTGGATTCATATCATCACTCCACTAGCTGTTTTTCTTTTCTGACAGGCTTCAGTCACTTCATTTTCTCACATTTCTGGCTCAACAGTTCAGAATGAAGCTGGGCTGATGTTGCTGTAGGAATTGTTCAAGGTTTTCTCTATAAATTTCTTTTGCTTATACTCTGCAGGCTTCATATTTATAAGCATCAATGGTTATTTTTCTCCCTGCTTTTCTGAAGTCATAGTATTAATACACAGGATTTTGCTTTTGAGGCTTCAAGGCAAGCATATTAAAGTCTCTGCTACACAGTAAATATAACATCAATTTACACTGGATTTTCAGGTGTTTACAGTTTAAACTAGCAGGAAGGTCCCTCTCAGAAAACTGAAAATTCTACACTGTAATTCAAATTCCCACTGTTCCCCATTTTTGAATATCATATCAAGGTCCTGAAGGCCGTGTTTTATTTACCACAGCAAGAACATACATAGATATCTCAATGATTCCTCATTCTTTTAGGATTACCCTGCAGATCTCAATCAAATGGCAAAACCAGGATGCTCTACTTGTCAGAAATTGGTGTTTGGCCTAGCTATGGAAACGAAGCATAAGATATTTAATTAGGGTGCTATAATGATTGCTACTATTAATAGGTTTTGTTGTCTTGTCATATTTTATTACAGGTTAAGTAATTATTGTACATTTCATCAGAATGATCTATCCAAAATGAAGCACTGATGTGACAAATCTCTCACTGAGGAGTAAACATGATATTCAGAAAAGATGCATTTTGTTCTGGCACTATGCAAGTTATTTCCAGCTAAAACCTCACAATATCCTTGTCAAATTTTACACTAAACACTTCTAGTTCTGTGTACAGGAATTAATATTCATTTTGTATGTGTTTTTAGAAGGAAAATAAGATTAAATTATACAGATGCATCTATACATACTGGTGATATTCAGGTGACAAACAGCAGAGCTATGTGATAAATTCCACCTGTCTTTGAGTTTATGTATTGATTTTTTCTGTAGCACCCACCATACTAAGTGTGAATTATACATGCAGCTTTGAACACTCCACCTGCACTCTGCCCACTACTCCATTTCTTCCAAGATTACTTGTAACATATCGCACCTCTACACAGCGTGAAATGTTTGCTGTTTTTATTTCTAAAACCTGTCTTCTAAGGATGTGTTTCTTTCTTCACTGAAAAGTTACAGTCGTTTAAGAGGCAACAACACAGGCTACAGAGAAAGTGAGAACAGGAAGAAGTTTTAGCTTTGACACCTTGTGACACTATATCTACAAAGAGAAGCCACACAGATTCCTGTAAGGAGAATGAGCTTGCTTCCAGTGAGCAACCATCATTTCAGTTTGAGGGGCCTAAGAATATCATAATTCTGTTTTTCTCAAATAGCTGCCTCAGCAGTGACTTCTGAATTGCCTAATAGCTAGTAGGCACTGTTTGGCATGTGTTGTCCAATAACTCCTAGTAAATAACATGCTAGCTTCAAGGACTTCCATGGAAACTAACTACATTACAATAGAACTTTCCAAATGTTATAATTTGCACTACTCATCCATGCAAAATAGGTTATTACTAATATAAAGACATACTACAATTTTTAAAGTACAATGACTTGCAGAACTCATATGCTGCTTCACTGCCTGTATGTTGCAAGCAGCTCTCAGCCATCGAGATCAACCATCCTTGTATATTCCAGATACTGACACCTGCCGAGCTCTGTTTTACCATCTGCTTAGTGTGCCAAGCATTACAGTTACATACACATTGCACACTCAAATTTAGCATTGAGAAAACATAGCTTTCACTTTGTAGATGGTACTTACTCGGTCTACACTGTAATGTTTGAAAAAACAGATCACTTCAGTGCATTTATCCTCACTACATATTAGGACAGGGGATAGATAGTCTGATATTATGATCTGTTTTACATAGGCACAAGAAGAATTGGAAGTCCTACCCAAATTTGAATAGAATCCCTGCAGTCAACATGAAACTGAAATGCATTGCTTAACTTCCAGGACCAAAGATTGATCCATGCGGTCCTCTTAGTCTTAGAAAATACATGATATTCTCATTAAATTCAATGGCCAACTTACTGCTGAATATAATGCTTTAACTGACATCATTCCTACACACCACACATATCATAGAAGTTTATTTGTAAAGTGTGAGCATTCATTTCAATGCCTTATTTAAGCCCACTTATCTTGTTTAGTAATAAACTCGCTTTTAATACTAATTAAGCTCATTCTTATGCAGAGATGAGAACTTGAGTTTTGCTGGTTTAGGGACCCAAACTAGATTCTCCATTACTGTCTAAATGTCTCCATTCCAGAGAATGGCATTTGGCAGTTAGTCACTTATTCATATGTGATGCTACTGGGAAAGAATTGATGCCATAACTATGCAGGGGATCATTGCATCTACCTCCTGTCAACATCTTTCCCAAATGGCAAGGACACTTTGCTTTTATAGTTCCTGGCTGCAAAGATGAGGCAGTTGGCAGAAATGCGACCGTTGTAAAAGCAAAGTAGTTCAGACAGGGCAGGGAAGCATAAAAGAAGATGCGGTCTCCATCTTTTACTGGGAAGAGATTTCATTCCCCATTAATACTCTAGCTATTTGCAATGGCAATTTGGGATCTCACAGTGGCATCTGTGGCCAAATGTCAGTGCTTAAACCATGTGTACTCTGAAGTTCTTCTAACAGTCTGTCCTTAAATATAACCTGACACAAGTTAAGTCGTGCCAATAGGACACGAAGGCTGTGCTACTGCAAAGCCTTCTAACTTAAAAAAGCCTTGAATAGCATTTTGGTGGCTCAATATGCAGTATTGCTTTGAGCTTTCAGCTCCCAGAGAGTGAAAACAAACCCTCTCCATCCATACAACACTCAACCGTATGAGCATCCGGTGTCTTTTTATTTTTTATGACATAGACCAGTTTTGGAAGATTCAGAGGAGAACATGTGTAGGCACGTATCCAGTCATTCTTCGCTGGTGCATTCTTTCAGCTTTCAGCCGTTACCAGCTTATAGACTGATTTGCTCTCGTGCACCCGTCTCTGACACACTGCTGTGAAACTTGGAAACTGTAGAAGAATGCACGGCATTTGTACGCTCCAGGTCAGGCCAACGGTTCTCCCATGGGGTGGGGGCACCAAGAAAACTGTCAGTGACTTGACAGTCTGTCTTCCTTTGTATTCCCTAATTCACTGGGCTAGACTGTCTTCTTATTTAGGCACCGATTCTGCATCTTACCCTTCCCCACCCCCTCCCCATGCAAAAGCAGTTCAATATCAGAATACCAGGAGAGACTCCCGCTGAAGTTACAGGGGTTTTCTTTTCTTCATGTCAGGGATTTATGACACAGAGCCTTGAGATGTGATTTTATAAAAATCCTCCAAATACCATAGAATTACACTGTTATGAAAGCTGGTATGAGGGAAGAGCCCATTTTTATACGTATGTTTTAAAGTGTTCTCATCTAAAAAAATACTAGTAATTTACTATGTACTGCTTTACTTGGCTTAAATCTTATTCCGACTTTACCTTTTCATTCCTCATCTTAAATGTACATACATTCCAGTTAAAATGCCATAAAACGAATAACCTAAATTTATTTTCTATAGATAACTATGCTGCAGTTAACACTGAGATTAAACAGCTGAAAGAACTTTGAAACTATTGTCAGCAGTAAAATGGTTCCTGCAAACATTCCTCAACAGGAAAAAGCTACTTGGCCAATTTTGACAGCCAAACAGCTGCTCTAGAAAGATATATCAAGTCTTTTAATGAGAGAAGAAAGATACTTGCTAATTACAATTATCTAATTATTTTGCATCAGAATTGTCACAGACATGTAAATATGGCAAGTTTTTGCTTCTGAAAGTAAGTGAGAGAATAGAGACTGGCAACCAAAAGAGGTCTGTTTTCCACTCAGGCTACTTGCTAAGATGTCTAGCTGTGTCACATTTTAATTTTCAGACCAGCGTATCTACTTATATATTCACATATAGTATTTGAAATGAAAAATAACTTGGCAAGCCCATCTAATTTTATAAAGGCATAATTTAAATTTTATGGATTCTTGAATTAATTTTTTTAAACTTTAGTGGTATTGGCTATGACAAATTTTGAAAACAGTGAACGAATAAAGAAGCAAACTTAATTATTTTGCCTGCTAGAGAAAAGCAAAATTAGTCTGGAGGCAAATTATCATAAAATGCTTTTCTTAATTCGGAAGACCTCAAACATTAATTTTCACAGAAAACAATTTTTTCTTTTATGTTACTTTAGCATTATTTAATAGGCAGAGCGGAGCCTCTGAATCAATTTCCACTGCCAAAATTCAACAATTCATGTAGAAAGTTTATTTCTTCAGGATAAAACACCACTGAAGAATTGTCTACATTTTTTATCATTTAGAGTATTTTAGTTGATTTCTTCCCTCTTTCCCTGAGGAGCAGTCCTGGGAAAAAAGGTTTAGCTAAATTTGGCTCAGCTAATTGGAATTTCACCTGAAATCTGATGCAGCTGAAAATCAGTTCATTTAGTTACTTAATCCATGTGGTGGTGTTCAAATCAACCCTGCAAAACAATGTTTATATATGGTAACATACATGCTAGAAATCACATTGAAGTTGTTTCATAATTGTGGTTTTAAAGATGTCATCATCAGTGTTAGTTTCTATGGAGAATATTCCCTTTTCTGTAGTCTCTTACAAAAATGTCAGTCTAATTCATATTACAATGGTACCTGGGTTGGCAATTGAGGATAGTAGACATTTATTGGGAAAGTTAAACTATGCATAAGGAGAAATATAGGCCTAAAAAGATGGGAAAAAATGCATTACTAGTTGTTGGTTTATAGTATGCATTTGCCCATTTGGAAAACAGAATTTACACACAGCAAACACCACTGTTATGTTATGAGAAAGATCAATACACTAAAATTAATGCAACTAATTTTTCTATAAGGAAAATGGAGGAGAAATATTTCTGTCTAGATGTCTATAAAAAAAATACATTATCAGAACCGAATAATACTGAAACCTGGCTGAGTTTTACTTGTCCATCTGAAGCAGCCCAGGCAAACAATGCCAGATACTCATGTTCTTTCACTCCCAAATTGAATCCTAGATTTGAATCAAATATATACCTATTGCATAGTTTACTTTCAAAGCATAGACTGTTGTCTAGGAGACCTAAACAACATTCATTTTTCCTTTCACCACACTAGAAATTAGTCAGAGCCAGCATGCTTGACATGCTGAAAGATCACAGATAGGCCCCTTGTGACTCTTTTAGGGGAAGATGCTATATAAATGTATTGTGTTGTTACTGCACTGAAGAGACTGTTTAAATTCTTCATTGCTCATAGGTCAAACCCAGCACATTTTAAGACACAGGTCTTGTATCGCAAGTGAAAGAATTAAATATTGAGTCTTCATTATATATATTTCCTCAGATACTGTACTACTTTTCATTCATGTGCTTTGAGGCAGGTTATTCCCTTCTCGTTCCACCAGTTTACAAAACAATAAATTCTGCCCTATATTATTTTATTCTTACCAAAATATGTGGTAACATTCCTCACATCTGCATCTATTTTTACTTGTCTTAAGCACTGAGTGTATGTTTCTGATGCTGAACAAGTGTACTGACAGAGGTTGAAAGAGGTGAGACTGGTGTAATGGAAACGGATTGTTAGGGAGAGCAGCATCTGGAAGTGAATACTGTGCTTAAACGCTAAGAAGAAATTATAACTTCTCAATGTTTCCTTTAAGAACAAAATGCCCCCAAACCACAAATACTTCAGTTCTGTTCTATTTGAAAGAAACTCAAAAAAACGTATAATGTGAACACAAAACTTACCCTGACATGTAATACTGCTCTTGCTTAAGCATTCACTATGAGGAAAGGGTAGCAGATTTTATTGTTCCTCATATCATGTTATCATTCTCCACAGGTACCTTTGATACCAAATTCGGTAAGCAAGTCCTGTATACCATGAAGTCACTTCAAGTTAATTTTTCCAGAAGACAGTAATTAATACATTTCAAGTAATACAAAGGTAATTATTTGTCTATATCTTTTGCCATATTCTCAGGAATATGACTGTCCTTTAGATTAGTCCAATCTGAACATATAGCTTAGGCCAGTAGTTTACATTTTTTAAAAATTTTTGAAATAGAGCCATGCTTTCATGCTTCACCCTAACACTGATCTGGAACAACAACATTTGGCAGGATTTGGAAACACCAAAATTACATATATAAAAGGAATGAAAACTGGAGTTGTTAATTTCCCACATTTTCCTTTGTTCCCATGAAGCAACCGCACAAATGACAGGCAGACGCGTGCCAGAGATTTTTCTTTGCTTGTGAACTTTTTGCATTTTGTCAGTGTTGGGGCACAGACATTGCCTCAAAAAAAAATTATTTTTGCTATAGTAGATAATCAGTGAAATTTCAATGCAGCTGATAAGGAAGGATGTCCTCTGACACAAACAAATACACTAAAGTCAGTTGAGCCATTTGTGCATAAATTGCCATTTTCTAACACTTTCAGCAGTGGCGGAATAGGATTTCAAACATTCCAGAACAGAGGAAAAATTTTGAATGGGGTTACAACTTTTCCAGAAATACAGTCTGAGTGGTGGACAAACTACCTTGCAAAATTCAAGATAGTGTTAGCTTTTATTTATTATCTCTAAACACACAAAGATTTGCCGTCATAATATTCAACAGCACTCACCAATACAATCTTATTCATGAATGTAAATATTATAAAGCAAATTTTTTTGATTTCTGCATATCTAATGTCATACATTTTGAGATATCTTCTGACTGAAGTGTCCTGTCTGCTATCTTGAATGGCTTACAGTTCCTAACTTGGGGAAGAATGAAATGTGTGATAACTACTGATGCAGAATTCGTAATTTTGTTTTTTGTCAAAATGAGATTCTCATAGTGTTTATCACTGAGCTGGGAAATGACCTGAGGAAAATCACCTTTGGGGATGGAAAGAATAAAGTGATTGTCCACGCTATCTCAGTCCTGGTATTCTGCTGAACACAGACTGAGAATTGCCATTTAAGCCTAATTGTGATAAATTATGTTTTCTTTATTAAAGATAATGGGGGACTACTGTTTAACAGGTAATAACCCTAAAACACTCTTCTATTTGTGGTTAAAATCTCAAGTTAGATTTAAATGACCATAGATGTGACATGCCAGTGCTGTATCTACTATACCATTATTATTCACATTTACATACACAATTAATTTTGGCACAATGTAAAACATTATTTGCATAAGTATGGTTAACTAGACTTTCTATTGCATTGTTAGCTTTCATCGCATTATAACTGTTCTGAATCTGTGTTAAGAAAGACAGAGAGGCAGCAAATGTTTTTGCATTTTTGCATTAAGTCCTCCTTTTCTTGCCTTCAACCGGCCCCTGTAGCAGATAGCGTTCTGAAATATGCAAGAATTTTGAAATCATCTAAGTGTAAAATGCACAGTCATAATGTTGATATTATTTGTATACTTTCTTACATATGAGAGAAAAACCCAGCCAACAGAAAGCAATCATTGCTGTTGGGCTGATCAAAGCACACACATGGTAAACAATCACCCAAACCCTTCTAATTGAAAAAGTAATTTCCATTAGGCAAACATATTCATTGAATGTATCCATAAATGTATTCCTTGGAAATCTCACCAAATTTTCAACCAAACCAGTGTTTCTGAAAGTCATATTTCCAGTCCTTCAGTGGGAAGACAAAACACTTCTCTGAATTTTAGTAACCAGATCACTTATGTCAAAATTTTCCATAAAGATAAAAACAATAACACAACAACCAGCTATACTCAATAGCTCTAAAAACATGTCACCAGCACTAAAATATGTAGGAGACAAACTTTAGAGACCCTTTCTTCAAGAATTTAATCCAAATATTAAACGACTTTCCCAAAGTCAAGCAGCAGCAAAGTGGTAAATAGAATAGAGAGCTTTGTTTTCCAACATCTTTAGGTTGCATATCCATTAATGAAAAGGATATGTCAGCATAAAGGAAGATACACATCACAATTTGTGGAAAACTCTAAACATAAGGGTTCTACTTTTGAACATAACTGGATCTTATTTCAATGAATATGCATATGTAGAGGGAACGTGCAAAATCCCAATAAAACTACTACACAGAGAAATTGAGGTTAGATTAAGGGATATTGTGATTTTAACTGTCTTTTTTTTTTTCTAGTTTTGCTGACATGTATTTTAGCTGTCTCCTGTATCGTTTCACAGATGGGTTACATCTATTTTTCATGCATCACTACGAACTCCTACATTGTGCTCCCAAGTGGCAGATTTCCAACCCTCAAGCAATTTGAAACATATACACCTTAAGTTCTCAAACACCATAAGGTCATTTAAGAAGTACAGTGATTTTGATTAAAAGTGCAGGTAGATTAAATTAAAAATATTTTTGCTGTAAATATGTTTACATTATGCAAAAGGCTGAACAAAAATCTGGGAAATTGCAAATCATGAAACAAATAGCATAAATGTTTTATTTTCTCTAACAATCTGTCCTATAAAAATAAATTTTAACATCTTTGAACAATTAAATCTTCATCCTGCTACGCTTTCCCTATTGCCTTTTTATTTCTGTTAACAAACCCCCAATGTTTTCTTCAAAGCATGTTACATTACAAAAAACATGGTCTATCAGTAATAGTATTTCTCTCAGTTGATTTCACCATCTAGATGGCTATTTTCAGATAGTATGTTTTATCCTAAATACACATCAGAATATTCAGCATTTGAACTATTGGACTCAGTGACGTGAAATAAATTGATATATCTATGCAGCCTTTGGAATGAATAGTCCCTTGACATTTGTGCAAAAGTCCTAGAAGTCCATGTGTGCATTGAGCACAGAATATGATAGGGATTGAGAGATGAGTTTATCAAAGATTCATATATTTGTGCTGACCGTTGTTTTTAGGTTTACTACAAATTCAAAGGATATATTTTCAGTTAACTAAAATTCAGCTTCAGTTTCAGCTCCTAAAAGTCTGAAACAGTACATAATAAGATTCTGATTTTCCTCTTCTGTTATGGATAACATCATTTAATTATTCAGATCCCTTTTATGGTGACCTAATTTTAAGAGAAATTCCACTCTCTTAAGCTCAGGGCATGTTTTTGAGTTTGCAATTTGAAACCAGATTTAAAGAACAAGAACTTACTACAGGTTTAGAATGAGTCAAGTACAAGCAGATGCTATCGCAGATTCTTTAAATCTACTTTCTATTAATGTTTATCATTTCTAACTTAGAGAGCAATGACACACTAAGATTATTTATAACCTGCTCAAATTTCAGATAAAAGGATTCACATGTTACTTTTTTCCATCCGGTCTCTTTTTTTTCCAAAAGGCACTGCCTATGTTATGATACTGGTGCTTCTTAGCACAATGCATTAACCGTTGCCTAAAGTCTGATTCACAGTGGCAGATGAGCTTAGGCATTTGTGCAGACCCATCTTCCCCACAGCAGTCCCAAGAAATGACAGGGGAGGGAGAGATTCCTCATCAACCAAGCAAGGAAAGGAATTTACCTGATGGAAAGGAATGAAGGTGAGAGAGCCACACTCTTTTTCTGTAGGGCTCAGTGAAAGAACAAAAGGCAATGGACATGAATTAAAATGCATGAAATTCCATCTGAACACAAGAAACACTTTTTTACTGTGGGGAGGGTGATCAAACACTGGCACAGTTTGTCCAGGGAAGCTTAAGAATCTCCATTCTTGGAGACGCTCAAAACTCAACCAGACATGGTCCCGGACATCCTGCTATACCTGACGCTACTTGAGCAGGACGGGTGGACTAGATGATTTGCAGAGGTCCCTTCCAGCCTCACCCATTCTGTGATTCTATGAGTTGAGGTCCCCCAACTCTAAAAAACAGAATGATCCAGACTCTGATTTCAAGGGTACTGAAATAAATCTTGGAAATTTGCTGCCTTTCCCTGAAGTCAGATCAAATTAAGGCGATAGGTTTCTCAGAGCATGACTCACAGCCCTGTACAAGCTTAGGCATTCATGAAGGCCCTCATTTCCAATGAGGAAAACAAAACAATCTTCTCCCTTAAAGAACTGAACAAAATGTTTCCATGCTACTCAGAAGAAAGTAACATGAACTAAAGAAAGAAAAAAGGACAAGCTTTATTTGAGCTTCTGTTTGATTCTTATATGCAAAAAAATAACTCCTGGGACTCCTCTGAGCAGAAGACATGCCCATTTTATACCACTTCTGAAATAGTCTGATAGTACTGGGATGAAAATTCATATCATTTCACTCAATCAGATGCTATGTGAGTCAGAGAATAGTATGCTGAGCAACTAGACCACCTACTTTGACAGCTTAAATCACACTAAGATGAAAACCCCCAAACCCTCAAGCTTTAATATAGTGCAATAACATGCACTTCATTTTTTTTTTCTTATATAAGGGACAGGGCAAGATACAGGTCATAAAAAAGAAGTAAAATCTGACATTATGCTGAAGATTTAATACTGATTTTTTTCCACTGCCAATGTAATCAGAAAAATAAAATTCCAACTACTACAAGCCAAGCATATTAAACAAGCACAGTTTATGTTCCCAAAAAGCACTGCATTAATTGCCCTGTCAAGTATTAGTAGTCAAGTTTTATCCTTTAATGAGGAAAGTGTCATGAATTAAGAAAAGTGAAATGTCTAGAATAATAATCATAAAGAAAATGAATGAATGACTTACAGTAAGAGATATGTACAATTTTTAAAAAGTGCGATAATACAAAATAGAAAAGCAAAGCTAAAGAAGAAGAAAGCAGTAAAGGTAGTAAAGCATAGTAAAGCCAGCATGAAAATGCAAATAGAAAAACAAAAGATACATAATAAAGAAACTACACAGGTTTAGTATAAAGACCCTGATCATCAGCTGCAAAGACAGCTGGAAAATATCAGTAGAAATTGCACAGAATTAATTCAGTGGAAATAGGAGTGTTATTCTACCTTACTTGTTTCTTCAAAGTGTAGGATAACAAAGTCTAAACAGAACATGAAGGGATCATCAAAAGCTCAGAGGAATTTCACAAAATGTCATAACACAACCATGAATGCACAAAGGTAATTAAAAACATATTAAGATTTTTGAAACATTTTCTGTTGGGAAATGCTCATTTACTACGATAAAAATATTCCATGAGAACATCAGCAGATTCAAGGAAGCTTGCTTCAGACACAAATAAAATTATTTTTATTTTGTTTTGAAATGCAGTTGAAGTTTGGTATTGTAAATCATTAACACAAAATTAAAAAGTTGAAACAGGAAGCAAAATGTTCCACTGAAAAAGATTTTTAAATGTTCTTATTCTATTTCCAGTGAAACAAACTATTAATAATAAAGTATTTATGAAAGCACTGAAATTTCATGTCCTTCACAGCTCTGGTAATATACACTATGCATAGCAAGCTTTCTAAGAAAAATAGACAAAACTTCTAAAGAACCCACGACTCCATTGTTAACGATCAAAAGTTTTGTTTAAATAGTTAAGAGCTATAAGCAAGAACAGTTGTGTTTCAGGTGAACTTCAATAGACTTGCTAGTATATATTAATATGGCCAAGCATGTGCAGAAGCACTATGCTATTGTTGAAATCAATTTGGTTAAGAAAGCATAAAAATGATTCTCAAAAGAATAGTTTGATTAGGTTTAAATAATTATTTCTAGATGCAAGTGGGAAGGAAGTAAGTCACGTTAAATACCAACAAGTCAGTGAAGAACTAGATGTGGTGACTGTCATTTTGTGGAAAAAGGGAGACCTTCAATCTCTATTTTTAAATATATATTTTAAAGAAAAAAAACCTATGGAATTGGATGTGCATCAATGATTTCTGTACATATCTGTATGTTTAGGCAGATGAAGTGTTGCATGTTAGCGATTTTTCCAGCATGTTGGAACTGGATAGTTGCAAATTCTATGTGACAATCAAATCATTAGTCCTTGTTGCCAACAGCACTGACAGATTTTCATTTACAAAAGAAATTTGACATGGATTTGGTCTCTTGTCAGATTTTTCTCAACTTCTTGCAGAGAAGGAGAGCTGGTTGCAAATTCACCAAATGAAATGTTTTCCACTGGCAAACATCAATTTGAAGAAATCAAGATATTTCATACAAACCTGCCAATTTCCACTGGGGCTTCTGAAGATAAGGAGGGGGACAAAGCTCCTCAGATTCCCTCATCTGTGGGCATCTGAGACTCTTGGCCAACATGTTCTGAATTACAGGGCCATACCTCCACTCTTTCAACTCTAAATAATCACAGAATCACAAGGGTTGGAAGGGACCTCTGGAGATCATCTAGTACAACCCCCCTGACAGAGCAGGTTGCACAGGATGGCATCCAGGTGGGTTTGGCATGTCTCCAGAGTCGGAGACTCCACCACCTCTCTGGGCAGCCTCTTCCAGTGCTCTGCCACCCTCAGTCAAGAAATTCCTCCTCATGTTTAGATGGAATTTCCTATGGTCAAGTTTGTGCCCATTACCTCTTGTCCTGTCCCTGGGAATCGCTGCAAAAAGACTGGTGCCATCCTCCTGGCACCCTCCCTTTAAGTATTTATAAGCATTGATGAGATCCCCCCTCAGCCTCCTCTTCTCCAGACTAAAAAGACTCAAGTCCCTCAGCCTTTCCTCATAAGAAAGATGTTCCAGCCCCCTAATCATCTTTGGAGCCCCCTGCTGTACCTTCTCCAGCAGTTCCTTGTCCTTCTTGAACCAGGGAGCCCAGAACTGGACACAGTACTCCAGATGCAGCCTCACTAGGGCAGAGTACAGGGAGAGGATAACCTCCCACGACCTGCTTGCCGCACTCCTCTTGATGCACCCCAGGATGCCATTGGCCTTCTTGGCCACAAGGGCACATTGCTGGCTCATGGTCATCCTGTTGTCCACCAAGACTCCCAGGTCCCTTTCCACAGAGCTGCCTTCCAGCAGGTCAGTCTCTAACCTGTACTGGGGCATGGGGTTATTCCTCCCCAGGTGCAGTACCTTACACTTGCCCTTGTTGAACTTCATGAGGTTTCTCTCTGCCCAACTCTCTAGCCTGTCCAGGTCACGCTGAATGGCAGCACAGCCTTCCGGTGTGTCAGCCACCCCTCCCAGTTTTGTGTCATCAGCAAACTTCCCGATGGTACACTCTATCCCTTCATCCAGGTCATTGATGAATATGTTGAACAGGACTGGACCCAGGACTCACCCCTGGGGAACACCACTTGTCACAGACCTCCAACTAGACTCTGTGCCACTAATCACAACCCTCTGAGCTCTGCCATTCAGCCAGTTTTCAATCCACCCCACAGTCCATTCATCCAACCCACACTTCCTAAGCTTGCCTATGAGGATGCTGTGGGAGACAGTGTCAAAAGCCTTGCTGAAGTCAAGGTAGACAACATCCACTGCCCTCCCCTCATCAATTTGTCCACTCACACCATCGTAGAAGGCTATCAGGTTAGTCAGACATGACTTCCCCTTGGTGAATCCATGTTGACCACTCCTGATAACCTTCTTTTCCTCTACATGCTTTGAGATGACGTCCGGAACGAGCTGTTCCATCATCTTTCCAGGGATGGAGGTGAGGCTGACTGGCCTGTAGTTTCCTGGGTCTTCCTTCTTGCCCTTTTTGAAGACTGGAGTGACAGTGGCTTTCCTCCAGTCTTCAGGCACCTTGCCTGTTCTCCAGGACCTTTCAAAGATGATGGAGAGCAGCCCAGCAATGACTTCTGCCAGCTCCCTCAGCACTCGTGGGTGCATCCCATCGGGATCCATGGACTTGTGGATACCCAGTTTACTTAACTGATCTTTAACTTGATCCTCCTCAACCAAGGGAAAGTCCTCCTTCCTCCAGACTTTCTCTGTTACCTGTAAAGTCTGAGACTCCTGAGGGCTGGCCTGAGCAGTAAAGACTGAAGCAAAGAAGGCACTCAGTAACTCCACCTTCTCTGCATCATCTGTCACCATCTTGAATTCCACGGTGTATAACAGGTTGTGCTTGAAGGATCAAGAGTTTTACTACCTCTAAAGAGAATATTGCTGGCAAATCACTTTCTAGTATGGTTGGAGGTTTAGGGTTGACTTTTCCAGGACAGAAAGAATACTTGAAATCTTCCCCATGGCAGGTGACTCCCATGTCACTCATGTAACCCCTGTGCCACTGTGCAAAATGAAGAGTCAAAGTTCCGGTGAGCTGGCTCTCTTCCTGACCCTGTGAGAACTGCCCAGGGTGGCACATGCTTCACATCAGCAGATGACAGCAAGACTGTAGTGACACGTGGCTTCACCTCTAGCCCGTCATTGATACAGCAGTTACCCTCCTTGCTTCTCCCCTTGATTGTGCTCTGAGGAGTCTACTGACAGGCACTGTACAGGACTGCCAGACATTCCACATTTTTTGTCCGAGCAGTCTATCAATGTGCATTGAGTCAGCCCAAATGTTTGAATAAGCAGAAGTTCTTGCAGACAAGAAAGCAGGAGTCATGGTGGATCCATGCAATGGGGAGTATGGGCCAGCTCCAGCAGCTACCTGGAGGGCAACACCAGAGCTGACAGGCAGCAGAAATGTAGAAAGGAGTTAGCCCTGAGGCAGCTGCAGCATATGAGTGATGAGCAACACTTGCTGGGACATGTACTGAAGTGGTTGGATTTGTACAGTAGGGAACTGATGTTGAAGAGGAAGAGGCCTGGGTAGTTTGGGTGTACTGAATAGGTATGAGGACAGGGGCTATACAAGTGAGGGAGCGATGGATGACAATGGGGAGGGAAGGGCTGGAGTGGATTGGGGCCTCCAGAAAACAGAGAGGCTGGGGACTGAGATCTTTACATGTAGGGGTGATTGAGTGGGCCTTGGAACCAGTTTGGGGCAGTGGAGACTGGGTATTGTGGGATACAAGGAGTTTGGAGGCATTGCCGTTACATCTTCACCTGTAACATCCACACCTCTGAAACTAGCTAAAAGAAATACACAGAGGGAATTGTCCCTTGCCTCCTGGTAATGATAAGCATTCCTTTTTTATCTCCAGAAATATGTTAACCAAAGCATTAAGCGTAACTGAGGGATCTGGACTCCACTTTGGACCCTGGGTCTTATTCATTAGATGTTGAAGTGTGTATGGCATTGCAATGTTCAAGTGAATTACCCCTTGTGAACAGGTATTTCATAAAGCTTTGCACCCTTCTAGTTATTGCCAGAACTGTGTCTGAGGAGTAGTGTATAGGTATAGCTAGACTTCACAGAATATAAATACAATAAATGTAGTCCTGTGTAATCTCCTTATGGTTTGTTTACCTGGTGATGAGGAAAAGACAGAACAAAAATCATCCTTTCTCTGGAATTTTCTCTGCCGTAAGGATGAAGGTACCCTTACAAAAATGAGCCAAGTCAAGATGTGTCTTTGCCTTTAATGTCTGTCGTTGTTAATTGTTGCCTAATTTTATTTTTTTCTTACAGATTAAAAGAAACTAATTTTTATAGTCTCCTTCTGAGTTATCAGATTAAACATAGTATCATTAGACAGTTAGCATTCAAGGCTTCTGCTGGCACCAGTGATAATTTAGTATGATCAAAGGACTTCCTGAATTAACTTTATTAACACTTAAGTATTCCCTCGCTGTTGATTCTATTCTCATTCTTGAACAGGACTGGAAAATTCAGAATATTAAGGCTCGAAGAAATAAAGCAACATCATGTCTACTGTGGTTCTCATTTAGCTGGACCATGGGTTAGATCCATCTTTTGTTCTTTATACACTATCCATTATGATTTTACTTCAAGAAATGGAAAAGTTGACATGTGTTACCCCTTGAATTGCTGTAGAGAAACAGCACTCTATTACTGGAAAATGGAGAATATAATAAAGAAATCTGAGGGGTGATTCAACTACAGAAAGTAAATTATTTGATCCTGGAGCAAGACACACACTTTCTCATCCTGTATAAAACTAGCATCCATGTTAACCTATGTGAGAAAAGTAGAGTGATGCAATTTGGCAAATAGCCAGATTCGCCTATCACTAGCTATATAACTGCATATAATTTGAAAACAGCTCAGCAGCTGCTTTTTTACAAGCCCAGTTTTACAGCAGAATTTATATAATTCATCCATGAATGACTGTGACAGCAATTAATACTTTCTAGTAAGTTCTTATCTTTTTTTCACAGGCTCTCTACCTTTAACAGCTCTTATGGTTTTACTAGAAAATAGAATGGAGATAATGTCATATAATCATGCACATATTCACCTGCAAAACTGTAAATGAGGCATTCACAAGACACTTTCTTCTTCGTGAAGATAACTTTAATGTGCAATATTTATACAGAAGGACTCCTGCAAGTACAGAGGACTGGGTATTTTTGCACTGACTCCAAATCCTTTGGTTCTCCACAGACTTTGGTTAAAACCCCACATATTTGGTTGTTTTTTCCTTGGGAGAGCAAAACCAGAGGGAGACAGTATGACTGTCATGCAACAGGATGTTCAAAGAAATATAAGAACCACTGCCAGAAATTGAGGGAAGGCAGACAGGCAGGTGATGTGGAAACTGCCGATGTGATACTCTTCAGCTATACATTTATCATGCTTGATTATCTCAGTTCTGGTTTTCTTCTGCCATTACTCTTGCCAGCTTTCATAGTCATTTCATGATACAAATAGATTTCAAATGTGAATTATGGACTAAAACTGAAAATTCATTTGCTCTTACATTGCAGGTCTGCCTTTGAAACCAGAAGCTGAGAAAGAATACCGTTCATTTAGGAAATATGACAAATTGAAGGTGTACCAGGTGTCATCAGAGTCTTTTGAAGAATGTTTCAGAAAGGACAGGTATCTCTAACTTCTGATTTGTTTGACAGTCAGTTATAGTTAGGCAAGATGGGAGGGGAAACTATGAGAAAAATACTTTCCTAGCACTCTCCGTCGAGGTGGGCACCTCTTTAGGGAAGTGGAAAACAGAATAAAATTAGAAAAGGTCTTGATGCAAATGAGAAATTTAAGCCCCCTCAAATTTTGGAAAAGTTCATAAATCATAGATAAGGTTACAAGAAACAAAAGTCAATTTAAAATTTGAGTGAAATTCAAAGAAAACTCACTGCTGACCAACAACCCCAACTCAAGTTAGAATTAAAGAGTCAGAAAATGCAAGATTCTACCAGGACCGACTGCTCACTGAGAAACCTTCTGCCATGTATGGTTTTCCCTTTCCATTTCCCTTTCAGTTTCCATTTCCCCCTTTTCCCTTTTCCTCCTGCTTTTTCCATTTTCCCCTTCTTTCCTCATCCCCTTCTCCATTTCCTTTCCATTCCTTGCCTTGCCTTTCTGCCGTAACACTCAGAGATACAGGATGCTCCAGGTTGTGAAAAATCATCTGACATTCTGAAAAAATGCAGTTCTTCCAGTTCATACTCAATGCTTCAGTCACTGCAGAGAGCAGGGAACTGTTGCAGCGATAACGTTCAAGAAGCCCTGGTATTCTAGTTTGTTATCCCTTTTTATGGTCAGCTACGTGAACATAAAGAAGACAAAAACTGAAGTGATGTAGGGATTCCTATGAGTTCCTGCTCCCTACATAGAGAATTTTGAGGCTCTGCCATAACATCACTGTCTCCTGCATTTAGATAAATCAAGAAAAAAAGGAGTGGAAAAACATGTGGCAACAGATGTCAGGATTTCTCAGACTAGATTAGTCTGTATTTTGCTATGTACTCTGAGAGTTTAACATGACAGATGACAAATACGACAACATGAGGACTCTATGACTGCAGTCATCCTGCACTTGCCTTACTCTGCCTACAGAGCCTGATCCATTTATGACGCACTTTTGGTTTTCATCAGTCTGCATCTCTAGCTCCAGGAGAGAGAAATACGAGTCAGAAAATACTTCTTTGTATTTATTATTCCTAGATGAAAAATGGTCCATGAAATGACAAACCTGTTAATCTGATCTGACTTTGAAATGTTTTTTCTATTTTAGAAAGTGTATTCACTGAGATTCTCGAAGCTTAAGAGAAAAAGATTAAAGATAGAGCTGGTACACAGCTTTCAATCATTAAAGCAAATGAAAGCAGAACAGTATTTGAAAAAAGAAATGGTACCTATTAGCAATGATGGGAAAGGCTCAAGCACGTGGCAAAAAAAAAAAGCACCCAAAGAATATTTTGGAAACATATTTGGGTTCTAGGCAAAACAAAACAGTTAGCACTGATTTAAAATTTCAGGTAAGAAACCACCATTTTAACATTAGCCATATATGTGTTTGCTGTACTCTTCCATAATTGTGGAAAGGTTGAAGGTTATTCTAAATCTTCATTGCAAGACAAAAACCATCTGTCTCACATCAAATCTGACATCATTACCACTTTTGGTGCTAGGTTAGTCATAGCTGCAATGCCTGCATATCCTTCCCACAGCCTTCTCAGATTTGAAAACAAAAAAAATAAATTGTTTCCTGTGGAAACTCAGGAACACAATCACAAAGGAAGACAGTTCATGGTTGTTCTGGGGATATAATGCTTTTATTTATATATTTATTTATTTATTGTCTAGGAAAAGAACTGCAGATCTGGGAGGAATGATTTACGGACCAGAACAGACAAGATTCTCTGGAATAGATGGCCTAGAGGATTCCGAGAAACTACATGTGATATTTCATGGTGGGGATTTTTGTTTGGTTGGGGTTTCTGTTTGGTTTTGGTTTTACTTTTTTTTTAATGAAGCCATATTTTATAATCATTTGAATTCTTTTTTTTCTGAACTCTTCAACTCTTTTTTTCTGAGTGGGTGATGGAAGGATTTTCGTAACTGAACAGATTTTTTAAAAATATTTTGTCTAAGCTATGGACACAAGCAAAGGGTTGGAGCATATCTTATTTCTGTAGGCAATTACGGGACAGAGAGATAGTTCTGATGACTGATTCAGGTATAGCGGTGTTTGACTCACAATTTAGACTTGCACATAGAATTAGTTATATCAGTGTGAGTGAGAACATCACAGCCTTGTTTCTAACTGTCATATTAAATTCTGCTTTAGAAATATATATCTCTGTCTTAAAAAGCGAACAGGCAATAACACCTGCAGGTATTATCCCACCCTTGTAGCACAACAATCCAGCCTAAGAGAATGTTTAATGCTGACATCTAGGGACCAAATCCATTACTGATCATTACGATTAAAAAAAGCTAAATGTTTTAGCATCTGAGTATCAGCAAGGCAAATCTGCCTTTCTTAACAGAAATCCTCCTGTGCAAACATCCTCAAAAAAATGCAGGTAGCATACATAGCAGCTCTTTGAACAGATGCCAACATTTGCCAGGTAAGTTTTGTGCAACAGAAAGCTGGGATAATACAGAAGTCATTTATGTTGATCTATTTTAACATGAATATATACGGAGTAAGTTTTCAGCTTTGACCTGAATCTTTTTCTGCCTGGAAGCAGTACATATGTATTTCTAACGATTTGTAATTTTGGCAGATCAAAGGCCTCTTTCCTCTGGGCATGCACAGGTGGCTCTGAGGCTGTGTTCGTATTGCCATTTTGTGAGATGGAGAGGGACAAATTCATTGTATATGAAATCCCAGCAGAGTGAGCATTCTTTTGTTTCATTCTAGGAGGGCTATAAATAAGCCATATGGCACAAAACAGACTGCTGAATGAAAGAAATGCACACACACAAAATAAATCAGAGAAACCTTAGCGGTTTACAAATGGACGTTTTCAACAGGATCCAAATAGAGACACAGAGAGCTTTTTTTACACAAATGAAAGAACAGCTTTACTGCTTTCTACAGGCACTTCTGGGAAGAAGCTTCTATCAAATATTCATGGTAGGCTCTTGTCTACACAAGTCTGGTTGATGGAGTAATAGTGTCAACTCACCTGGCACCAAAACTCAGCCATTTTCCCTTTCCCCATCCAGTAAATCTGTGGTTGTCAGTGATAGGAGCTGATGGGAAATGATAGCCTTATTGAGCTGCCTCATGAACTGTAACTCATTTGTTCTGAAGACCCAGAGTGACAGCCTCTGCGTTTCTCCTTTCCAGTGAAATTGAGTATAAATCACTTTATCATTTTTTCCCATGACAGTTTATCAGAATTCTGGAATTTTATATGAAGCCATAGAGGCTGGTGGTAAAAATAAGACTCACAGTCAATCTTGTTGTTGGAGAGCACTGCATCTTGCAAGGTTTAATGTTCCCGTAAAAAATTGCAATTTGACTTCCACTAACGAGACACATGCATACACATATACAAACACACACACATGAGACGGTGACAGAGAGGGAACACTGATCAGGTTGACTTCTACTGGGCAAGTAATTTAATCTTATGACTCCTGTGAACTTACAATTTACATTTACTTTCAGTTCTTGGTAAATTAATTTCTTATTTTGGCTTTTAAGACTCCTAATATATTCCCTGACCAAAAAAATAATAAAATCCTTCACTACACAAGACTACTTCACTGGAGAACAAACCCTCTGCTCTCCTTTGTTTCCATTCCTAATAAAGTGCAAAACAGAAAAAATAGGGTGGGTATACTAAAAGTATTTATGCAGATTGCTGCTCTATTCTTGAAACTTTTATGAGTTTTTTATTTAGAAAAATGAAAGACAACCACCAACAATCAGAATTATGTAATGTTGAAGATATTTAGTTAGTACAGGACAGCCAGTTAAGTTGTGATTCATCTTCTTTCAAAATCCTCTATGAGTTGACATGCACTATGTAAATATTATCATTAATTCCAGCACTGAAGAATTTAGTTGTCCTTAAGCAAATAACCATCTCTATTAAAAATGTTAGAAATATCAAGCTAGGCCTACAAAGTCTCTGCGTGGAGCAACAAAGGACAGAGACACTTAGAAACATATGTAAGCGTGTAAAATAAAATGACTTACACTTCTGACTTTACTCATTATAACTTCAAGGACACTTAGGGATTTGATGACCACTGTCTAGGAACACAAATCACAATTAGGAGTCAGCGGTTTTTTGTGTGATTACATTGAACTGAAACATGTCTCCTTGGGCCCCTGGAAGTGAAGCACAGAGGATGGCCTAAGTTGAAATGATTGGATTTTGGTTTCTTTTGTGCTCTGGGATGAATGAACTTCTAAAACTTACTATTTTACCTTTTGAAGTTCTTACATAAAATTTGGTTTTCTTGATCCCTGTGGGTAGGCAGTCAAGACTGTAAACCGTTCTATATAGGTGATAGGACAGGAGGCAATAATTTCTGTAGGTTGGTGACATAACAAAGCAGTGTGATTTAATATGTTCCCTGTTCACTGCATTCATTTTGGCAAGATGCAGCTCTATGGAGGTGGACCACACATCTTCATACTTACCAGCCACACCAACCATGGCAAAATTCACAGTAGAAAACATGCTATAACAAATAATAAACTAAAGCCAGACCAGTAGACAACATGGCTCAAAACTGAAACCATGTAGTTGTTAACATTTAGGCCACAATGTAATGCGTGCCTAATCTTAGCTTAAAAGTGGTTCTCCCAGAGCAAACATTTCAAGCCACCAACCTGTTCCCCTTAGAAGGCATGTTAAAATCAGTAAGTTGCAAGTGAAAAGGTGTTCGAATCTGATACTTGTAACACAGCAGGTAATGAGCATGTGTCTTAGTTAATTATTTTAAATGGTTGAATACTGACATCAGCTGCCTGTTTTCTACTCCCTTAGCACTGACTACTGTCATTCTTAACACTGACCTAGGCAGCAGAAACCTCCCCCACCTTTCTTTATTAAATTCCATTATAGGTTATTTCATCTGCTTTTGTATCAGGGTGCATGTATCATTAGACAGTGGACACTTGCTTGCCCCATTAATTCTACTAATGACATAGAATTTTGCATAGCTGATGGATCAGTAAGCTAGAAGAATGTGCACACAGTATGCAGAAAAAAAAATCTGAGACAAATCTGAATTAAATGTAAACTAAAAATAAAATATGAAGATCCCTGGGAGACCAAGATTAGGGCCATAAATAGCACTTCATGAAGTGTTTCAAAAATTTCTTATTAAATCCAATGCTAAAGGCATTAAGAAGGTGATCTACATCCATGACATGAACCTAAACCAAGAGTGGATTAAATTTGTATGCATTTGGATCCTTAATGGTGGTGTTTGTAGGAGAAGAGGAGTATGTTTAAAAGTGTCTGTTTTTTTGTTTGTTTATTTTACATTGTAAAAATCAAAACACAGGGAGCACTTGTGGTCAAGTGCTTTCAGATCTTACTAATGAAACACAAATTGTTAAAATAATCCTTATGGAGTTTCTCCTCTTAGATAAATTAATGTATAAAGTTCACAGCCTCATGTAGACTCAGAGCTGTAGGAAAAAACAATTTCAGAAAGGCAGCTGAACAAATATTTGTAAGACATAATATTGTGGGGCATAAAAAAGGACATACAAACTGAAATGGATTCTCTTTTCTATTCATAAAAATCCAGGCTATCCACAGAAAATACTACGTATATGCAACTTTAGTGCATCTACATAGTTGTCTATTTTTTGAAAATATTGTAAGGCTCTTATGAAAAATATATTACAGTTTTGAAGTCTGTTCATGCCTTTAACTTTTTTCAAATATGCTGACATTGTACATCACCCTTAGGTTAAAAAAAACCCGTCAGGTTAGCAAATGTCCAGAAAACACACTGCCCTGCAACTGTCATAAGGTTATTGCTGTTTTCATGTGGAGAGTTTTCAGGGCTGTTTAGATGAAAAAGAATTATAGCCAAGCCACTTAAGGGTCCACTGTGCTTCAGGGATGCTCTTTGGGAGCTTGTGTGTGTCTTGCTAATAGCTTGACCTGTATGGGTTATTAAGATAGAATTTTATACAATGAAAATGCTGATAAATTTGAGATAAACAGCATACTTTGAAAGGGTTATGTTTAAATATGTTAATTGCAGCAGTTTTGTAAAGCAAAATGGTATCATAATTGGACAGAAGATTGAGACGATGGCTATCACGCAATGGTATGCAGTCAAGTCTGTCTTAGCATTTTATGGGGGGGGTTTCTTCCTTTGGGTAGCTGATATTCTTTCCTGTATTTATTTATGGATTGGAGAACACACAAGAGAAACAAAAAGTGCCATTCTTCAGACACTCGTCTGCTCCCACCCTAAAGTGAGTCAGAAGAATAACATTTCTTAGCATATTAATCAGACTGATTTTCCTTTCATCTACATTCCAGGTAGAAATATGTATAATATAAGCACAGTTTCACTGCTGGTGAAGTGATAGCCCTGAAGGACAACAAAGCTACCAGAAAAAGGAGGCAGGTAAATGATATCAAGGCAGACTCATCTTTGTTGCTGTAGTTGAATTGTAGGTGTTCCGTAAGGGTCACGAGTTGTGATCATTGAAAAGGACTGTAAAATTTCTGAGCCAAAGCACTGCAGTTCAACTATATGAGAAAGGCAGTTTGATACGGATGAAGAGATGAATTGCAAAATGACTTCTGTGAAAGAGAAAATAGATACTTTTAAAAAAGGAAAATCCAGAGAGATTTTGGAAAGATTAATAGAATGCAAAGCAACAACTGCCAGAAAAGATGGGATTCAAAAATATCTGCAGTTCAAAAACAGAGGATGCAGATGGTACAAATCCTTGACTTCATGTACACAGTAACATTTCACTTGTTGCTTATTTTATTTCTTCAGTCTTGTTAATTCCTTTCATTTGTTGTGTTTTATCTTTGCTGCAGAATCCATCTTTGCAGGACACCAAATGAGAAGCATATTTAAACAACTGATTCCAGCATTTCCTAACAAAATGTTCTCTTATGATACATCACCTGTAAAATTGAAAAGGGTTTTTTTTGCCTCTTCTTCTGTATTTAATAGTATAGTGATTAGATAATTCACAATGAATGTGAAAGGTTTAAATCCCCTTGGCCTGATTTAGAGTCTCCCATCACTCAGATAAATACCACCTTTTGTCAGCTATAAAGTGTTTCGAAACACAAGTGTCTCAGCCTCATCTGCTGAAATTTTGGGTAGATCTAGCAGCAGTACCTCCTTGTAAGCCCATACTTGGAAGCTATTCCAATTTATAAAATTTTCAGGTATTCACTGAGTCAGAGATGAAGGTGGGAATGACTTCGATGACCCTGTGATTAGGCTTCCCACATTATCATAGGGTGTCTCTATTCTCATGTCTCCTCTGCCTTCTGAGTGGAACCACTCCCATGGGCTCCACTGTTACGTCAGCTATCTCAGAGGGGAGATGGGAAGATTTGGGTTAAAGGATTTTTTTCTGATAGTGAGACCTGTATCTCTCCGATGACTCTTTCAGGTCAGTAGCCTTTGAATTCATATATATATATATATATATATATATATACACACACACACAGGCCTCTTTCCAGGTTCTCTGAAAGGAACTGAAATCCTCCTGTAAACAAAGTCTTTTTTTCCCCTCTTTGTTCGGTTTTGGGGTTTTTTTCTGTAATTGACATCCAACAAAATAATGAGTTACAGAGTTCTCATACATCTTCCTTTGGGACTCCTTTGCTGTATACACATATTTTAGATATTAGGACTGTCACATATCCATAACTGAGATATACTGCCTATGTACTGCAAATATAGTTCCGTATCTAGTCCTGGATTCAGCCTCAATTAACATAATTATATCCATCAAATATTAAGCCTTCTTGGAAGCAGATCTGAACAGAAAATAATTCATTTGCCTGTGGATACTGGTGATGATGGGAATACCTTACCATCTGTGTCTCTTCAGGTTGTGATCTTGTCAGATCTCATAAGGTAAGCAGAGTCTGGCCTGCATAATAATTGGTTGGGAACGTTCCAAAGAAAATCCCAGGTGCTAAGGAAAGTAGCACTGGTGATTCTGTATTTGGCACTCTTCCCTCTGTTCAGTAGCAGACCAATGTCTCAGCATAATATTGAGAAACCATTTGGTAATCCAATGTGCGGGCTTCCAGGGGAGGCACAATCCATGCAGACTAGACTTGCAGTTATGAAATATCTGGGGAATTTTGTGCAATGTGAGAAGGCAAAATAGCATTTTCTGATATAAACCCAAGATTTTGCTTGTGCAGTAAACTGCTGAGCTGGGTGCGAGGATTTGGTGCCATCCTAAAGCCTATTTCAGAGCAATGAATGAACAACACGAGCATGCAAGCTAACATGAAGTGTTTTGGGACAACTCTTGAAAACTGCTCTGGACTACTGTTACTACTGTTGGCAATCTTCCTAGAAAGATAGGCTACAGTTTTTAGTTGCAGTGTAATTGGATTATTAGGCACCCTTAAAATATGTAATTTAGATAAAAGGAACGGCTCCCATCAGATCAAGGAACAGCCAGGGAGTTGAAATGCCTGATTTGTCTTCCTGTTCTGTTAATAGTGTGCCTGTGGCAAGCCACTTGCAAAGAAAACTGGACTGCCTTATCAGGATGCAGTCTGCACAACTATTTCTAATCTATTCATGTGATGTTTCAGCAGAGTACCTTAGCATGCATTAGTTTCTGATATATAATGAGTTTTAATTCATAATTACTATATTGGTTGCAAATGAAAGTTCATCAGGGAAGAAAAAAAAAAGTCCTCATTAAGGCTAAGCAATATACATGCTCTTTTTTATCAAAGGCGTGACTGTTCCGAAGACAAATTTATATCTTCAAGAGAACACTGCTTTTACTCTATGCAGAGACTCGATAATGTGTAACAAATAGTTATGTCACAAACAGAAATACTGTGCTACTGTTTTAGGCCATAACCAGCACTCTGTGCCCTGAACATGGCAGTGGGCTGGATGTAGAAGTTGTGTATGACCATCTGTTCACATTCTGTGGAATACTACCTTCACAAAAGGACAATAAATTGGGACTTCCCTTTCCAAATGCCTAAAATTCAATAGCATCCCCTCAAATATGGTAGGGTTGGCCATGTTTGTTTCTGGAGATGTATGTAAATCTATATGGAACTGAAAATTTTGAATATAAACGTTGATTATAATGTATCGTCTATTTAACATTTAGGAGACCATTTATTTGATAGCAGCACAGTGAGCACAAATCTTAAGGCCAGACTGAAAGGGAAGCATAGAGAGCACATGCATTTTCTATGTACATGTACTAGAAGAAGCTATCTGTTTGAAAAGGTGAGACATAGTTAGATAAAGACAGGTATTTAAGACATGAACTATCATTAGCCTCATGAATCTGTCACTTCTCTAGATTTCATTTTCTGAAGAGAAACTTACATGTATATATTACAAAAATAAGTCTTCAGGGAGAAGAAAATTAAACATAATTTTAACCTTTCCATACTTTTTGATTCTTATGTTGAGTATACTCTAAGCAATGTAACTAACAGCTACGCTGTGTGTTTCCCTAATAACCTTGACCTAAGGAAGAGGGAAATGGGAGATAAATCTGCAGTGGAATATCATGTTTTGGAAGTATTATTGCTGTTATGTTTGGAAAGGATTGTTGTATGTGCATTTCCTCAAAATACATGTTGCTTTGTATTTATATTAAGAAAGAACTAAGTCAAAGATGTACCATCTTTGTAGAAAGAGTTGCTGGGGCTTGTGATGGTTCCTCAAGAAGTTAATTCTAATACCTTATATTTTCTCTTGTTTGCTAAAGATATCAATATTTGTGGCTCTCTCAGAAAAAGAGATTACAATTAAACAGGCTTGTCATCTTATTAAAATAAAATAAAAATGGAAAAGAAAAATTACTTTCCTTTTTACCACAACTATCTGGAACTGTAACATTGCCAAGTCATTAAGTTGCATGTACATCATGGAATTACATATTCAAGCAATTGCATCTCAAAAGCTGAAAAATGGGAAGTCACCCTGTAAAAAGGGAGACCTACCCTGACATGACTGTTCTTTCTCTTTGCCCTTGCTTTCACTGAACATAAAAAATGAAATCAAAGGCGGCTGAATTCCTTACCTCTATTCTACCCAAGACTCAGTAAAAGAAACAAGTGTCCATCCCTGTAAATTGTCTGCAGAAACTGGATAGCAGATAAGCTCAAGAATAAATATCTCTCACTCAAAATGACCACTGAGGGTGTTTCACTTTCTACTGCTTTCCCAGTACTTCCCCTTCCCACCTCTCAGAAGTGAAATATAATTCAGTCTATGATACAAAAATATAGCAAAATATGATAAAACTCATTCAAAAAGCTAGAACCTGATCCCAAACACAATAAAAATATGGAAAGGAATAAAAGTAAGGAAAAAATTCCTTAACTTTGTACCAGTGAAAAAACTGCCTGTTGATACACCGATTTTTCCCAACTATTTGCAATCTATCCTTTGCTTTTGTTTTCTCTGTGCTTTTTTCTTCTTCCCTCAAAACAGTCTGATATATTTTCCTATCCTTAAATATGGAGTCAAGAGATATGATTAGCCTTCAACTTTCATCTGAATTGGTTAAACAGATATTACTGAAATCAGAGTAAGAAAAAACATGCTATCCTAATTAAGTTTCAATTCCTTCACACCTATTATGTCATGTTGTCAAGTCTCTGAAATAAATCCTAAACACTGAATTTCTACAGAAATGAAAATAGGGAGGAAAAGTACTCTGAATCTTTACCTATAAAAAACCAAACATGGTACAAGACTTCTTGCTCTTCAGGTCTTTAAAGAATAATACAAGTCTAACTATAAAAACTACACTAATTATTTTAAAATATATAAGCACAGTAGCTTATGGAAACTACTTCACTTATAGGCCTTTTTTTTAATCCATTGTGGGCAATTTTTAAAGTATTAATTTTGTTAATGAAGCTTTTGATCAGTTTTTCCAAACACTGCTAAGAAAGTAGATTAGACTTAAGAAAAACTAGTCTACTTAAGAGAAACTAGTATCACATACAAGAATCTAAAATGTCCAAGAATCTTCTGTCTCTTTTCTGCATTGACACACAATACTTTATGCATGGTGAGTTTTCTGTTGCTTGCACTAGCTCTCAGTCCCCACTTTCACCTACTTTTTATTACAGTAACAAAACCTTTGAAGTTAGGATCTCAATATGTGTTGTTTATTTATGCTACATTGTTAATGTTTCTGTTCATTCACCTTTCGGAGATAAAAAGGAAAAGAATAAAAATATTGGTAAAGAATGTTTTGTTTTCACCTTCATTTAGAACTGAGAAAGCATTAAAATAAAGAAAGGAAAGAGGACTGAGAGACAGCACTGTGACATAAAACTTCTTTCCTTAATTATTCAGTCTAAAAAGCAAATTCAAATAAAGAAATATGTATCTGTTTTCCACTATAGCTGCCTGTCTGGAAACATAGATATTGTGAGCAACTTTAAACAGAATTAAATGCAGTGTCATTGCTTAGTCTACCTCCAGATGAATATTTCCCAAATAATTGTACATGAATGTGATAACTGTAACGTGAAAACTGTAACTAGACTTTGATCAACAGAGCTCTCAAAGAGTTCAAGCTTCCTTACAACCAGGATGATACCAATAGCTAAAAAACCAAAATAGCTTATATTGCCTGTCAGTCCCTGAGAAACTGTTTTAAAACATGCACTATAGAGATCTGAGATCCTGCAAAGTATCTGGATTAAATTTAATAATATTTTCAGAGCCAGGAAACACTTGTCTTTAAAAAGAACTTTAAAAAAAAGTCCTTTATTTATTGAACTAGAGATTAGCATTTTTGCTTTCTCTAAACAGAGGAGCAGATTTCCCAAATACTAGATCTAGTTATTCGGTAAGCAAAATATTGCAGGCTCATGGTTCCTCTTCTCTCCCCGCAGTTTCATCAGCAATGTACTGGAGACTGTTACGACACTTTTTATTTGTGTGTCCTATTTCCCCTTCCTTAATTTACAGAGACTAATTGATTCTGCACCAAGTATCCAAAACTGCAGCTGATGCTTTCAAAGCAATCATCAAGAATACTGGAATTAAAAGATATTTGAAATACATTTGATACATTAGCTATTTTCCAAGAGTTACCTCTAATTTTGGTAACCTGGTTTTAGATAGTGAGGTGGTTTTATGTTCCAGTAATCATAACTGGAACTCTGTTTAAACCAGGACAGATTTTCTAATTACACAGCCCTGAGGTTTGCAGCACAATCAAATGACAAAATAGTAAAAGGAAGCTGAGTAAAACTAAAGAACAAAAATAAAAGCCAAAAAAGAACAAAAATAAAATTCATATACCACCTCACCACCATGTGAACACATGGCTCTGATGCTGTTCACAAACAAAACATTATCATTTTCAATAGATCGTGGTGGAAGGCTAATGCATTAATAGTACATATATAAAAAGCAGATTGATATGGTATACAGTAATAATATTTAGTCAGACAGTTTCCGTGGAGAACAGAGAGGTACACTTTCAGGTGATACAAACTGGATCAAGTTCTACAGTGTTGCCCAGGATGAGACTGTGTTTGGCTTTCCAAGTTAAATAGTTGTCTTCAAAAGAGGAAACCGTCCAATTCAAACACAAAGCAAACTTACATGAAGTCAGGCATCACACTGAGGTCTACTACTACAGATTCACAATAACCTCTGGCCACATATAAGCACTACTAACTGCAGACTAACTCTCTATGGAAAGCAAACTTAACCTATAGACAGAGTAACTCACAAGTAGGTCTCAGCCTAAGGTGTGAATTAATTAGAACCTCTCTAATGACAGATTGGTATGATACACTTATTTTAAAAAGTTGAAATTCAGGGACTTGCAGACCTTTTATAATTTAGAAATGGAATTTCTCCACCACCTGTTACGGTGTTTTATAATGAATAAGCTAAAGAAAAATTGTATATCAGATTCAGAAAGCTGAAATGTATTCTTTGGCTGGTAATCGCAAATTTCCATAGCTTGGGAGGGGAATCATTATGCTTCAAACTTATCAAACTCAATTCATCTTCAAGTTACTTTGGCCCAGATTGCAGATAATACATATGCTGTTCACAGATAATAATAAAATACACAGATAATACATACGCTCTTCACAGATCAATGCTGTTCGAGACCAGAAGACTACTTATACCAACAAATATGACAGATAAATAGAAAAATTACTAAATTAGTATTTACTGGGCTCACTTAAAAAGAAAACACCTTAAACCTATTTCAAGGAATTTGCAAACAGTTTGGAAAGCTCAACATCTGAGCTTTTCCCAGGACATGAAATTAAATATGAATATATTGTCTCCAGAATAGATGGGAGTTTTTATAATTTTTTTTCCCTTCTTGATTTTATCAAACTTACAGAAACATCTGATGAAAGTGACCTGTTCAATTCCTATATGGCAATAAGCATTAGAAATTTCCTAAGAAAAAATCTCCTTAGGAGAATTCTGAACTAGAGATGACGATTCATAGATTCCTTACAGTGCAATGCAAACTATTTTTTATAGTTTATATAAGCTATAAGTTAATAAATTATGTTATAAGCTATATTACGTTATTTCATATAATTCCAATACAAAGTTTTAATTGAAAATATTTTTATCTGTAAAAATAACTTGATTAACCTTTGTATGTGTACATGTGCATGAACATGGTCTAGCAGTTGCTCAGGGTGACATCTCCTATGAATCCTCGATTGAGGCGTAATAGGCAGATCACATTTTACCTTCTCCTAAATTTATTTACACTTCTTATAGATTTTAATACAGTTTTTATAAATCTGGACAATCAAATAGATTTTGTTTACACTTTTCTTCTTCCACACAGAAACCAGGGTTATTGTACTTTACTTTCAATCCCTGCATATACAAAGTTTTGCTATTTTCAGTGGATTGCAGTGCAACTTCAAAATAAAAGGACTTCCAATATGATCTTTTTGCTGGCACATTTTCAGAACACTTTGTCCTCCAATTATTTTCTAAGATCAAGATGGCAACAAAATGTATATATGATTAGCTGGGAAAATAACATTACAAATCATAGCTACTCCCTTTGTATATGCCAACCTCATTTATTGCACAAGAGAAGGCTGGGTTTGTAAAGTGGAGAAATGAAGCTTTGTCTCCTAGAAGTGCATCACTGAAGGAGCAAGAGCAGACATGAAAATACCAGATATTTTTTCTGAAGTATTTTTTTCTCATTGTGCCACTTTCCTGTTTTTGTTTTTCAGTATAACTACACAGAGCTCTTGATGTATTAATCTGAAAAAAATTGGAAACACTCTGAATACATAGTAAATACTTAAATTTAAAGACATCAGAAAAGTTTTTGGTAATGCCATGCAACTCTTGTAGCTGTTCTGCAGGAGTAAAAGCAAAATAATGTGTTAAGACCATTTCAGAATGAAGATGACTGCTCAGCTGCTGTAGAAACCATAGTGGCTTCATGGCATTCAACAGAGCATTGCCTGTTGACACTGCTTTACCCTGGTTGAGGACCTATCCCTCAGATCATAACTGCATGAGGTTCAGAAGATTGCGAACTAAAGACCCAGAATCAATAAATATTCTATGGTGCCTTTTCTAAATACATTTAAGTCCGTTTGATCCTTCATCACTGAAAGCAACACATCTTACGTAGTGATTTTCATCCATCTTCATGGTCTCTCTGGGATGTGCTGCCATAACAGACAGGACCGAGATAACAAGACTGAACTGTGACAGAGGCTTTAAAAACATACCACTGAAAGAAATTATCTGAGATACGGGGTGACTTAATGGAGCAGAGAAGAGTTTAAGGAGGCTGTAACCTTTCCAGTTGCATCATCAGTATGCACTCTATCATGTGAAAAGTAAGCAAGATTCAGCCTCTCCATGTGTATTGCAGGTACTCTGTTTTGTGTGGGACAGTCTGTTCTGTGGCCTGCAAATCTGAGTCCTTTTCAAGGACATGCTACACAAAACTGTACTTTCCATTCTGCTTGGAGATCTAAGGCTATGTTTATAAAACACAATGTAAAGGAAAAAATCCTGTAATTATCTATTGTAGCATATTTTGTAAAGGGTAGACATGATGACCCAAATAATTACAGTCTGGTTAGCTGAACTTCTGTTCTGGGCAAAGTCACAGAAAAGCTGATACAACACAAAAGTACTAAAGAATTAAAGGATAGTAGCATAATTAGTGCCAATCAGCACAGCTTTATGGAAAGCAGACCTTGTCAAAACTTCTGATGAGGTGACAAGTTCAGTTCACAGAGGAAAGTGTGTTGACATAATACAACTTCTGTAAGGGCATTTGTCTGCACAACATTCAGATTAAAAATTAGCACTATACAAAATTCTTTGTAGCACATACAAATAATTTGAAAAACTAGTTCACCGCAAATCTCAGAAAACAGCTGTTTATTGGGAACAAGTGTGCAAAGAGGAATTTCTAGCTAGTGCAAAGACCTTGACCAATTACTACCTAATATTCATTTATCCAGAGGAAACTGTACATTCATGTTAGCAAAAACATGCAATTGACACAAAATTGGTGGAATGATGAACAGTAATAAAAAGCAGACAGTGCTACACACATACCAGATTACAGAGTAAGGTGGACTTTTTAAAATAATACATTTTATTATCTTACGATGAGGAACTAGGAATGCTGGTCACAGATTTTATGATGAATGCCTGCACTTTGGAAAATCATTCTTAGACAGGATTTTGAGATCTACAGTGGTTAATGAACTAGAATTCACAGAGTAAAATCATGAAGAAGAGAATAGATGCAATCCCTGAACGTGTATGTAGGATGTGCATATTTGGACTGGACTTTTTATTTACCCTGCTCTTGACACTGTTGAGACAATTACTGGGAAACAGTTGTCACGTCTCACTTTCCAATGGATACTGAAAAAATGAAAAGAGTTCTGGGAAGAGCTCAAATAATTATTCTGGATTTGAACAGCCTGAATTACAATGAAAGATTTTAAAGTTGCAATCTTTTTAATTTAACTGAGTAGTTTAATAGTAGTAATCTTTAAGCTTGGTAAAGATGATACAGTACGGGTGGTGCAAGAAGGAAGACAATATAAATATGAACAGAAAAATTCTGATGATGGAAGACGCTAAATTTACCAGACAAAGGTATAAGAAGATGTACAGTTTGGAAGCAGAAGCTAAATAAATTCAGATGAGATCGGAGCAATTTTTTAACACTAGAGATACCTACTCAGTAGAGCAACTTATCTAGAACAACGGATTTTCTACCACTCTAAATCTTTTAGACTAGAATGAGTTTCCTTCTATAAGATAAAAAGAAACTCCATCAGAATTTGAAAAATTACTCAGTGAAATTCAAAGGACTATATTATTCAAAAGATCAAACTAGAGGATCATAATGGGCACTCACAGTCTTAAAACGGATTACTTGCATCTCAGATCACAAGTATGTAATTTTCAACAGAAGAGTACATAGCAACTATAAAGGAGAAATTGCCATAACATTTCACGAAACACCTTTAACCCTTTTTACTATCCCCCAACAAAATGCGGGTCTATTTTCTCCCTCAGCAGGAGTTACCATTTTAATGCCTTTTTCCGGGAGACGGTGTATCTGATGATGTAAAGTTGGACTGAATGAAAAGATTTTCCCATTAGAAAGCACCAGAAACTCATGAATATCATAGTTCTGGTAAGACAAGTCACATTATTTTTAAACTGGCTTGCTTAAATATGTTATCTTTACAGTGACAATAAAAAACTACATACTTCTTATTTAAAAATATTTTATAGCTCTCATTGTACAGCATCCAGCCTCTCTTGTAACACTTCCAACTCCCTTTCTTCCTTACCTTCCTTCCTTTTCGCATGCTAAAATTTTCACAGGCAGGTGAATTCTCAAAGTATTGTTACACTTTTTACATATATTAAAAGAGATTACAACATCCCTTATTAGCATCATCATATTATAATACTGTGGATACTCTCAATTTAAATTCACTCCTGCAACCTTTGAAATGTGTAAGCAAAAAAAAGGGTATTATTTAATGACCATATTTAATAATCATACTTTTCATCCTCAGAAGCAAGAACTGTACCTCATATTCTGGTGAAAACTACTTTGCTTTCTATGGTCCTTAAGGTAAAAGGAAGATGCTAGAGTATTTCAGCAAAATGGTCCGCTACAACAGATATGTATGTATCTACTACAACCACAGCTCTTAAGATGTGATCCTAGAATTACAAAAGACTTTAGATACACAGCTCAAATTTTATTTTTTCTAAATGATTTCTAGATGAAAGAACAAATAAACACAAAATTCAGTACAGGAGCTGAAGGCAAACAGTGTCTTTTATCATGCCACTACCCCGGCAAAGATTTGGTGAGATAAGTTATGTCCTTTATAGCTCCCAATTGTCAGTAAATGTGTCTCAAGAATGCTGTCTAATAACCTTCAAAGGGGTTTAAAAGTGTAACTCACTAAATAATGCCAATCGTTAGACAAGGGAAAGACTTAAAAATCTGTCTACCTGTTCATATTTGTACTAACACTGTAATGTGTTAGTACAGGAACAAACACTGATTTTGGCAATAAAACAGGAATGCGCCAAAATATCAGATCTGTTGAGGAAAAATATTTTTTATATTCATGCTTTTCTGCAAAGAATCAGTTTTACACCAGTTTTTATTATCTTGAGCCTGCCACCTATATACTGCTTGTGCTGGTGTGTGTACCACACAAAAGTCACCCCATACACAGCCCCTCAACATTCTCACAAACAGATACAGTCCTTATGCAACCTCCAGAGAATTTTATACAGCCAGCCCGGAAAAACAAAACAAAAAAACACCTCCAAAATCCTATATCCCTTATTTGAACTACTTAGAAATTTGCCTTAAGCAAACAGGCAAAACATTTAAACCTCTTTATTTGAAGACTTGTTTCAGAAAACTTTGACTAATTCCACTGAACATTCCCCAGCTTTTGAGGCTGGTGATTAAGGTGTTACTTTGGCTGTGAGGTATCATCCTATATTAAAAAATTTTATTGCACTTTTAGGAGCACAAATCTGAAAATAAAAAGTCACATAATATTTCACCTACATGGAAATATATTCAATGGTCTTTCCAATACTGTGCATTTTTATTGCCACAAGTGTTATTTTTGTCTAGAGTGCTAAAAACTTACATTCCATGAAAATAAAAAAATTTGGTGTCAACCGTCAAATTAGTTTTCTGACAATATTTAGATATTTTTAGTGTTGCAGCATTAGTGTAGAAATATTTTATTCTTCTATTTTGCATGTGTCGAGAAGATTTGTAGCAGTCCAAGAAATGACTAACAATTACCACTAAGATGCAGACAGTTCTTCCAGATACTGTAGCATTTAAATGTTATAGCCTAAATCAGCAGAGGAGGCATCGTTTTATCTTCTGCCATCATAAGTGCATTTCATATTGGAAAGCCAGAACAAAGCCATGAAATAACCTATTCTAAGCCAAGCACTATAAATGTAGTTTTTGATGGTTTTTAATATCTGATGGCTTAAAAAAATTTACAATATTTAAGCATTAAATTCAAGATCTAATTAGTCATAACTGGTACCTTTTTCAAATAGCAAAAATGACATTTTTTTTCAGAAAAACAGAGTTGTGTGACTTATTAGGATTTTCCTCTCCTAGCTTAATATTTATTTTAAATACATTGCTTACCATTTAAGCTGTGCAATTCATGTATAGGCACTGAAGACAGAAAACACTCTTACATTCAACGTTTTCTTAATTCTGCCTTCACTAGTTCTTTTTTTAACATTTCAATGGAATTATAAAAAAAAATAATTGAGATTTCTCCTAAAACAGCCTACAGTGTGTATAGTCTGAGCACTTTGTAAATCATTAGAGACAAAACCCGCAAAAGGGACTGGGGAAGGAAAGGTATCTCAATATTCAAGGGAAGGTATATCAATACTCCCAGCAATCAATTCATCCGGGCTGAATGGTCTCTATCACTCTGGTCTATCATTTCTTCATCTTCTCTACTACATCACATATCAACAGGTTCATGCAATGTGACTACATTTCCTTCATCTGTAATCCTATGTTGCTGAAGGAAGAACTGCATTTGAAAAATGGAAATAAAAGATAATTATGCAAATCCCTCCTCTCCCCGACACTTTCAATATTGGAATCAGGTATGGCAATAATCTGTATAATGATGACAAAGACAAGTAATCTTCAGGTGGGAGCAAGCACACCTCTATCTGTTGGCATCAATTCACTGGACGTTATCTTGCAATGGTGCTTCAAAGTAAGTATAATTGTACTCAAAGTGTGGCTTTTTCAAAGATGACACATTCAGTGTCTATCAGGGAAATGGATGACAAGCAGTATTTCCATCTTGGGTAGCCAGAAGTCTGTCACAGATGGAGCACTCAGCTCTAGCATAAAGCTCACAAATTAAAATTATCTGGGAGCAGAAATATCTAGTATTAGATGGGTTAGTGGGTTCTTTTTTCATGGTGTTCCACTGCAGCCTTCTGTCTGGGCATTAGGGCATGACTAGTGATAGTACATGACAGAACAGAAAAAATGAAGTAAAATATAAAATGTCCATAAATTAACATTTTCTGTAAGACTTTTGATTACATTCTATGTTTAAATATCAAGAAACCAGAAAACAATTTCACTTTGCTCCTTCCATATGGTCCTTTACATCTCATATTGTTTGGATTCAATGTTAGAATGGGTTATTTGCCTTGTTACTCTATGTAAACTGAAGAAATTACAAGCAACAGCATTTTTTAAACCATAAACTTGACATATCTGGAAGAAGGGAGTTAAAACAGCTTGTAATCATCAAATTGATTTCTCATTTTAAGCATGCTATACTTATTACCTTATTTTCACTAAGGTAAGAAACAAATCTAAATGCTCTCAGACATATTTTTAAATGCTTATAGATTTGGGGAGGAAACATAAAATGCTCTTTCAGTTGCCTTTCTTGAAAATTCAGCATGTTTTTTCAAGGACTAGTTTTATTGAAATTGAAATGCTGAAAGAAATTATAGGAATCCACTAAAAGTAGAAATGTTTCACTTGCATTATTATACCTTTTGCATTTATTAGGATATATATTTATTAAGAGTTTAAGGTGGTTGCAATGCTGATCATTACAAATGTTTCATCTGGGTTAGAACATGAAGTTACCTAAAATTGCCTTCCTTTCCTGAGAAGACACAATACACGTTACTAACTCAGTTCAGATTTAACTGAACAGAAGTTCACAAATTAGTGTAAACTAGTGAAAAAAAAAACCCAAACCCACAACAATTAAATGTGTTCACAGCACAGTAGCTGCAGTAGAATAATACAATTTATTCAAAAAATGGTTTCTGGATAACTTCATGAGGCTGTTGTTCCTGTATTAGCTTTTCCCACAGAAAAAGTATGGATATTACTGTTGATCCACTAAGGCTCTGAATTGTTTAGTGTGCATGCAGAAACTCTCACTTCTTTAGTGAAGTTTCACTGTGCTAATCCCCTTGGAATGCAGCATTTATCACCTACCAAACAAGTGTAAAATATTTCAGTCCAAGAGGATTATCACCGCTGTCTTCCTCTCTGCTCTACTGGAGCAGAAGAGGAGGGGGAGGGAAGGTAGGCAGGGTGATTCACCAGCTACAAAAGCAAACCTAAGTAATTACAAGAAAATTCCTAAATAATTTTTGCCAGTTGTCATTGTCCCTCTGTTTTTTATTGTGGATTTTTTTTCATTGTTGTTTTTAAGAGGGCAACAAATCAAAACATGTCATATTTCCTGAAAACAAAAAATCAGGGGAACTGTAGCCGAAGCCGAAACTACAGCCCTGACATTTTAAGTGTAAAACAGATACTGGAGGAAAATACTCTCTACTTCAAGAAGCTGTGACAGTCATTCATCTCTCATACAACCATTCTGGCATCCCTGTTCCTTCTTCTTGAACAATTTTATTAATTATTTTTTTATAGAAATGTACAGAACATAACACAGTGGTTAATACTGGGGTTCACCTTGTTTTTTGACAGTAGTATGATATTCCTTGCTTGGTGATCTGCTCCTTTCCTAGCAGGTCCTAACATTGTTTTTTTAGTATTGAGCTGATGCTTTCAGAGACCTAGTCACATGATAGATCTTTTTCCTAAGTGGTAACAGCTAATTTAGAGCCCATTACTGTATATTTATCATCAGGGTCAAATTGTCCTATCAGCACTACTTTGTAAAATACAGATTGCGAGATTGGTCTGCAATTTTACCCAGCCTCTTAACTTTTGAAGCTCTTTTTATACTCAGCTATTTCTGTCATCTCATTTTATTCATCATTTTTGCTTGACCAGTGCTGAATATTCTGCTGGAGCAAATGTTCTAGCACAAATTCTGCTAGGATCCATGGGCCAGTTCTTCATTTCAGTTTTGGGCCCCTCACTGCAAGGAAGACATTGAGGTGCTGGAGCCTGTCCAGAGAAGGGCAATGAAGCTGGTGAAGGGCCTAGAGCACAAGTCTTATGAGGAGTGGCTGAGGGAACTGGGATTGTTTAGTCTGGAGAAAAGGAGGCTGAGAGGAGACCTTACCGCTCTCTACAACTACCTGAAAGGAGGTTGTAGCAAGGTGGGGGTTGGTCTCTTCTCCCAAGGCGATAGGATGAGAGGAAATGGCCTCAGGTTGCGCCAGGGGAGGTTTCGATTGGATATTAGGAAAAATTTTTTCACCAAAAGGGTTATCAAACATTGGAACAGGCTGCCCAGGGAAGTGGTGGAGTTGTCATCCCTGGAGGTATTTAAAAGACGAGTAGATGTGGTACTGAGGGACATGGTTTAGCGGTGGTTTTGGCAGTGTTAGGTTTATGGTTGGTCTCGATGATCTTAAAGGTCTCTTCCAACCTAGGTGATTCTATGATTCTATTCTATGCTTCTTTGTTTTCTGTCTTTTGTTTCCTATATGCTTATTGATTATCAAGTAATATTTTACTGTAAAAAAGAAGAAAAAGGGAAGTTAGCAGCCTTTTACTGATAGAACATTATAGCTAAATCCCTGGCTTTCTGTCTGATTATATTTGCACCACTTAAAATGACATTACTCAGTTACAAATACTTAAAGGGAGGGTGCCGGGAGGATGGCACCAGTCTTTTCGCAGTGGTGCCCAGGGATAGGACAAGAGGTAATGGGCACAAACTTGACCATAGGAAGTTCCATCTAAACATAAGGAGGAACTTCTTGACTTTGAGGGTGGCAGAGCACTGGACCAGGCTGCCCAGAGAGGTGGTGGAGTCTCCGACTCTGGAGACATTCAAAACCCACCTGGCCACCATCCTGTTCAACCTGCTGTAGGTGAACCTGCTCTGGCAGGGGGGTTGGACTGGATGATCTCCAGAAGTCCCTTCTAACCCTGGTCGTTCTGTGATTCTGTGATTCTGTATGTTGTTCTCTCCCACAGAAAGCCCTCAGGTCTCCTGGAGGGGTAGCTGTAGGCAGAGAGCACACTAGGCTGAAAAATAATAATTTTTCTGATAGACTTCCCTTTACTGATGGTTCTGATGAACAGTCTAATGCTTAAGTGTTTGTGATTGGTAAAGGTCTGCTCATATTTTTGTTGAAGTAGAGAGGTGTTCACCTCTGCGTTAAGATAGATTGTCAGAAGGATTTAATCACATCCTGCATACCTAAATTCTTTTTTGGGTAGAACATCCCTCTTCTCTTCTCTGATCTAAAAACAGTTGCTCATACCTCCATCTTCAGTTACTGCTATGGTTCAGCTATGGATAATGTGATTCCTATATCTATTGTTTACAGAATTATTTTGGATACTTCAAAACATGAAGTGTTGCCTAAACTTACATCAGACTTTTTTTTCTCCTGAGATTCTTACAAAAAACCCTCAGCTGTACTTAATTTCATGCCATAGTAATGACTGTTAAAGTTTCTTTACTCAAAGTGATTTCCCATAGAGACAATCACTTTTTCTATAGCAAAATATGACACTTTAGATTATGACAAACAGAACCTTTCAGTGAATCGGTATTCATTTAAATGCATTGTAGTTAATCTTCATGATTTAAGCCAGAATATTTGTTTTAGGAACCTAGAATATTCTACAAATATTTAGCCTGCATAATCTCCAAAATAAATATAATTTGAGATATACGCGTAACCTTTAAGCAATAGTCACTGAAATTCTAAAAGAAACTTGTTCAGTTCATCATCCTCCTTTTCCCCATTTCCTCCATGCTACAAAAAATAAAACACAGATGTAAGGATTCATTTAAACTGGCAGACTGCATTGTGACCAGTTTTTATCTTTGATTAAGTGGAAACAGTATACTGTTTTCAGAAAAATACTGTTCATATGACTTCTATAACAACAAACCTAAGGATAACTAGTAAAAGAAGGTGCACTTATAACTGCATTTAGTTAGTATAGAATAGGTGGAATTGTCGATCTGTTCTCCAGGTCTGTTTTCCAGATCTGTTCACCCAAAATGCAGGCAAAAGAAATCATTACAAAGATTCTGCCACACATTTCCTACTAATATTTTTTCACTGACTGTTGTGAAGTAGTAGCAAAACCCAAGAAAATATCATTTTAAAAAACGTACATATGCAACTTTCAGGAATGCTGAAATTCTTTAGGTTTTTATCAGTGATTTTTCAGAATAGCACTTTTTTTTTTTTCAAATGATAGAGAAAGAAGAAGTAAAAGTGCTAATCTTGCTTTTGATTTTCTTTATCTTTTATATTACCCTCACCAGCTTCTTAAAGAAAGCAAATGCTCTGTAGCTTGCAAACTCAGTATGCCAAATAGACTCTCCGATACAATTATACTCATCAAATCAGTAAAAAGAAAAATATCTTTGGATCAAACTGACTGTCAGTCATCAGGTGGTGAAATGAACAGTTTCTAATAAAAGAATTTTTTTTCCCCATAAAATTCAATAAATAATTTGAATATACAAGTATGATAACCATAGTCATAGCAAAAAGTAGCAGAAGAAAGGTTAAATGTAAGGCTTCAAATAATTCTAAAATGTGAACAGGACTACACATGGTGAGCCATCAGAGTAAGGTGTCTCCACTACTACTGCAAGACACTTGAGGAATACTGAGTTTCACCTCACTGTGTTGCTGTCCTTTTCATAGAGGCAGCTGCAATCATCTTTGTTCTACAGTGGCAAGAACTGAGAGCAGAAGTCGAGGCAGAAGCTCTGGATTTACAGGAAATCTGGGTCAGAGCTGAAAAATGGACTCAAATCTCCCAAGGTTCAGTCAAGCCATTTGAACTAAAGTCATGTTCCTTTTCTGCAATTAAATAACTGGATCATTCAGTAAGCAGATGACAGTTAATAGATTAATAAATGTTTACTTCTTCATGTACAGATTCAGATCCCCTAACATTTGCACATCTTTTATATTCCAAGTTCACTGAAATATGAAAGCCAAAAAACAAAACAGAACTCATACTATTACTCCTATGTTTATCTGTGTTTTGTGATGATAAATACCAGTATGTCTTTTTTACTAAATCTAATTTAACAACATTTTGGCAAGGATGGAAATTTTCTTTGCATGCCTTACACGGTGTCGGTGTAGACACCGAATGCTTGCACGATGCATGCTCCATAACATGATTTCCATATCAATGAAACTAAAATCTTCTCTTCTATTATGAAATTGTTTTTGATGTGCAGAATTCTCAAGACATCATCGTGCTTTTAAGGATAAGACTTGACATTTTGAGAAGCCCTTGAAGAGTCTGTGTCAGCTCCTGGCCTCATTTTAGTCAATGGAATAAAAAAACCCAACCAACACGCATTGACTTCAATAGGGACACAATTTCACCTGAAGTTTCTGCCTAAAAAATAAAAAAAAAAAAGCAGAACTAATTAAAAAGCTGAAGGAGCAACCACACAATCAGAAAGACAGACTTTTTTTTACAGTTTTAGAACTGTGAGTCTGTATTCGATCCTGAGGTTCTGTAACAAAATTGCTAATCCATCAATCTCTGTGTTCTTATGAAATTGTAAGATGAAAAAGATACTTATATGAGATTTCCAGAGCAGTTCACACTAAAATAACTTTCCTTCTTCAACTATGACAGGTGAGTTGGCTGTGGTGGTTTTGGGGAGGCAGAACAGTAGATAGGACATACTTAAAGTTATTCCAGCTTCTGACACTGGGCTGTGTGACGTCACTTACATGCCAGCTAAGAAAGTGCATAATGGATGTAAATCACCATGCACCAGTTGCACAGCTGGTTTAACACCTGTTCACAAAACATATTTATCAGTGTTTGGCTGTTGAGCTGACAAAGGGTTTGAAATGGAATGTGGGTATCCACTCCAGATTCAACTCAATCAACATTTTCATGAGTGATTTGGGTAATAGAATTGAACATTTTATATCATGCAGAAGAAGGATAGCAAACACTGCAGAGGGCAGGACTGCAATCCAAATGATCTCAGCAAATTGAAGAGATGACCCAAGAACAACAAGGTGAATTAAATAAAGAAAAGAGCAAAGTATTTCCTGTAGGCAGGAGAAATCAGACAGATTGAAAGTAAGTAACACTTGGCAAGGTAGCAAAATATGGCAAAGAGAACTGCAGGAGATTGTAATAGTGACTCAGCAATGAGAATCAACACCGCAAAATCCAGAAAATCTGGTTCAGTAAAGCTTTAATGGCAGCTTTATAGATAAAATACTAGAGGTCTTATAGGTCTGCTGTACTTGGTGCTGGTGAGGTCTCAGCTAGAATATCTTTTTTTTTTTTTTTTTTTGATACTTTTTGCTAAAAAGGCTATGGAGTATATGGGAAGAATCTAGAGGAGAACAATAAGGATAGGAGACACAGAAAACATGAGCAGTAAGGAAACACGAAAGAAATGTATCTACTTTGCCTAGAGAAGAGCAAAAATGAAGAATCAGCATGATAAATGTCTTTCAACATGTAGGTGGTATAATAAAGAGAATGTTTGCCCTGCCTTTTCAGAAAAGGTCAAAGATAGTCAGTAAAATCATTTTGGTTGCATACTAAGAAAAACTTCCTGCATGCAAAACCAGGCTGCTTGGTAATGATACGCAATCCATTTTATTAGTTTATAAGAATCACTTAGCCAACCAAGTGTTAAAGACTGATTAAATATTATTATTAATTTCTATGTGCAAGAACTATTGTAAGATCTCTTCCATCTTTATGTCTCTAATTCTACTATAGGTAACTTAGCATCACCTAAGTAGAGGAGCAAAAGAGACAGGACATTCTGGACACATGGGTATATCTTTCTAAATACATCAGCAACATATGAATATGTAATTTGTTTATTTTTTTTTCTTTTTCATTCTAATGATAAAGTAAATCATCATCCCAAAGGACTTAGTGCCACATGACTTTCTATGTATAAAATACAGGAGTTCCATATTTCCACAGTTTAATAGTTAATTCTAAAAAAGTAAAATAAAGTATTTATTTGCTCAAGGACTTACATATTCAACAGTTTGCCTTTTTCCCCTTTTTACCTTATCTAGCATGTACCATGAAGCCCATCACAAAGAAAATACTACAGAAAAGAAACAGCTATTAGTAAAAATATACCCTTAAATTTTTAAGTAGGCTGAATATATATCCCTTGCTCAGTACAGGAAATCTTCAGATCAGATCTTTTGCTTTGAATTTTTCATGCCGTCTTTCCATTTTTCTTGTTAGGAATGTCTTCTCTAGGACCAACCAATATAGAGCCACAAATTCTTGACATTGCTCTTTGCTTTGAAGCATACATTTACTTCATTTGCCTTTTTAAGGATCTCAGTTTTTTAAATTCAACTATTCATGCTCAAATGCTTATTCATTTGCATGTTGGTATGACTTTTTGTATAAGGTTTTCAAAACTGACTCCCATTGTTTCATGGACATGGTAGGCAGGTTTTCAATTTATTTCATGTGCAGCATCACTGGCTTACTCTGAAAAAAATTATAATCAATGAAGGAGAAGAATCAAATAAACTATGCAACTCCAATTGAAAACATGAAGTAGTTTTTCAGTATGTTTATAAATGAAAATTCTACCATTGCCATTCTTTCTCCTTTTCTTGAACACAAATCAAGAAGTGCAGGATTTCCAAAAAAGCATAAGCAATTTTTTGCTAGAACTCAAAACCCATTTTCAGAAATTACTAACAGACTAAACACTCAAATTCCAATTTAAATGCAATCTGGACTCCATGGCACCAGATTTTTAAATATATTAGGCGCTTGATGTTAAAGGAAGGCATCCTGTTGTGCTTAACTACCATGAATTCAATGGCTGATAAGCACTTAGGGTTGGATTCAGCTCATTTAACTTTAGCTGTCTAGAAGTCAGGTATCAGCTCTGAGCTATGTTGGCAGTCTAGGCAGAGAACCAGGGATCTCCAAAGAGTGTTTCAGCCTATCACCACCTGCATCAGACAGGTGTCTAAGAAAACAGGGGAAGTGTAAAAAGAAGGTGTGAGAGAGACTGAAGAATTACACACGGGAAGGGGCATGTCACATGGGCGTGGGAGGATGGCAGCACGCAGTGGCATGTTCTGCTGAGAAGGAGCCAAAGACTCGCAGTGGCTTGCTGGTTGGTTTCCTTGAGTCCATGTTTTCATGCCTATAACCCCCCATCTTAAATAAATAGCAGATTATTTGAATAGTATTTGAAAATAAGTTTTAGAGTTTGGTTTATTGAAGACCTAGGTTATATGTGAAAAAAACACTCTACTTACATGCAATTTGCCACTTATGCTTGTAATATTTTGCACTGCCTCTGTATGAGACATGGAAGAGATGATACTTGATACTTACCAACTTTGAAAGCGTGCTGCTTTATGATAGGAACAAGGGAGTACTGTCTTACACAGTGCACAATGATATCAGTGTAAAGAATTATATTACTTTTTATATATGCTTTTTAACGGACACATTTTTTTGCTTGTGAGAAACAACTGAAAACATTGCCTAAAGCTAAACAGAATGGGTACAGGAATCAAACAAAATTCCCATATAAACTCTCCGTAAACTTTAGTCTTCAGTGACTTTTCATATAGAGGCAATTGTCCTCTGCAGAATCATTAATGCTACATACTGTGACACAGACAAACATCTTTTAATGATAAGTTAAAGATTGCTACACTCATTTTCACTTTGAGACCTGAATCAAGATAAGTACTATTATCTCCTGGAGATGCTTTGCCAGAAACGTAACATCAAAATTAAGTCTCCATAGTCTGTTACAAGCTCCTGCTTTCACTATGCAAAGAGAGACATTTCTTGAAAGCATCCCAATTACTTCAGATTTGTACTTTACACTATTTCCAAGTGTGAAAACCCAAGAGTCTGGCAATTATCATTATAGTCTCATTCCTGTAGCAGGTTGTATATGCTAATGAAGAGAAAAAAAACTAATTACATAGTATCATAGTCTGTTGTTACTAAGCACTCCTGTAACCTCTCCTTCCAAAGAGCTGTCTGAGCTCCTAACTTTTTTCTTTATTAAAAATGAAAACCACAGAATTCAGTAAGGCAAACACAACAGCCAGAAGTTGTAGTTTTAGGGAAAATCTCATGCTTTGAAGCCCATCATTGTTTGTCAACCACGAAAAATGCATAGTTAGAAGCTCTGATTCTACGCAAATTATGCTATATTGTATATCTTTGTGCTAAGTTGAAACTACTTATGTGATTGAAATTCTTTAAACCATTCACAAAGGCACTGATAGTATTTGGCAAGTAGGACAGGACCTATTCAAGACAGAATAAACATAAGAAGATTGGATATTTTTGCACAATGTAAACCAGGGCACACATAACACAAGAAAACATCCGATGAAACCAAAAAAAGTAAAATAACAAGAGCTAAGAACAGAATTTGCTTTTTTTTTTTTTTTTGTAAATTCATGCCTATAAGAATAAAGAAATAAAAGAAAGTTATTACAGAAAAAGAATCAAGATACAGAACAGCATATATGTGCTGTCAAATGAAATGGAAAACACTGATCAAATATGTGTGTGTATATATATAGGTATGTATGTATGCGTATGTTTGTTTCACAAGAAAAGCAAGTGGTTAGTTCCCTGGGCTTAAGGAAAAGCTTTTCCAGTGGAGGAATTTCTTTCGGTATTGCCTTTCGCAGTATTTCTCACATGGACATTTGAACACCCAGGATTAACTGCAGTTGGGTAGACACTAATGTTCAAAGATAATCTTTGCACAATCCACGGTATCAATTTTTACATTATTCTTATGTGAATACTTATGCAATTAGTTTTTACAGTATATATTATCCAGATTATATCTACAATATATTTAACAAGGTTTCATTAAAATTTATATTATGATGTCATGTGCAACATATGAAAGAACAAACACATAAACACAATATTGAATATTCTAATGAGGAAAAAATGTTTAAAAAATTTCCTTAAGTCAAAGTTTAAGATACACATATATGTTCCAGCTGCTTAACTTCTCCACATAATGCAAATCAATCTCCATCATTGCTGCTGCAGGACACGTCTTGTATATGGGTTTTAGGAACATCTGTGGGAACACTACGAATCAGGTGCATGTGGGCAGTGGAGTACAGAATTACAACCTTTCGTGTATTCTGTAAGTGGCAGTTAAAGAGAAATACCTAAACGAAACTGCACTCTAATACAGTGTTTCCCCATACTTCCAAAGCAAAATAAAACTTGTCAGTTTAGTCAAAACCAGCTAAAATACATTTGGATGTGCTAAGTATCAGAGGAATGGGCCAGCGGTGAGCAAAGCCAAGATAAAAAAAAAAGTGTTCAGCTTTGATAAGCTGAGTGAGAAAGAGAGAGGAGTGACAAATATAAAATTGCCAAGAAAAGAGGGAAAAAGGAAGACAGAGATTGCTTTGCACATCTGGTTGGAAGTCATAGACAGGACCCTTATATGAAAAGGGAGAGCCCTTCACTTTTAAGATATGGTCAAAATCCTGACAAATCCAACATGTTGGGGTTTTTTTTGGTTTTGTTTTTTTTTTTTTTTTTAATCTGAGTAGCGAGGTATGTCTCAATTATCTGTAGAGGAGGAACTATATTTTTTCACAGAGTTTTTAGCCCTCTGATCTTACTCTTCCTCTACATTGCAAACAGCAGTTTTTCTCTAAAAGGCTTCATTGACAGTTTAAAGATACTAGTGAGATACTCAGACACAGCATGTTACTGATCACCTCATTATTGCTGAATTAGCCAACTATTGTAGGGTGGAAGAAAAATAGCCTGAGTTACACTGTGGTCTGCTGAAGAACAGGTTTTTAGAATGAAACCCACAATAAACCACACTTTTGTTCAATTCGTAAGGTTATTTAATCAATCAAATCCTACCCTCAAAACACAGAATCCAATTTCTACCCAAATAGGTGCTTGTGGTAGTGTGATAAGTGGGACATAATGCCATAGTACAGCAGTCTGTCTACTCCTGAATAGATAGGATGCCCCTTAAAATTAATGTCATTGAAATAGCAGCAGCAAGTTTTGAAAACATCAACGTTAGACTGAACTCATACTCTGGGGATAAATTCACAAAGGTAATCATTGAGTTTAGTGGGTTATTAGAAAAGAAGACCAAATATTTTTCATAGCTAGTCCTTCATTCTGAGCATATGGAATCAACAAAACAAAACAAGCTGAGAGTGTGCTGTCAGCTGCAGTGTGACAGCACTGAAGTCGATGAGGTTTTGCCAGAGAATAATTTTTCTGGTTTATTATGGACAATTAATAAAAATTCCTCATCAAATCCTACAGAGTTATCAAAGTTGACATTAGTTAGTTCACTTATCCGTATACCACAGATTGCTGCCTTTCAGTAGCAGTTTTGGAAACATTGCTTTCACTGGGACAAGAAAGGAAGAAAACTACAAGAAAAAATTACTAATATTTACAATTAATTATACAGTTTTGAGGTAGCAATTTTACAGGGGGAAAAATTAATTTTTTTTGTATCCTGAATAGTTACATTGCACCATGTTTCTGGAAATACCTGTTTAAATGTTTAAGGAGATTTATCTAGTGAGCGTAAATTCTCTTGGGGTGCAGAAAACATAGCATGGTTCTGTCACTACGGCAGACATTCAGTTTGAAATATTTGTGACAGTTTAAATATCCTACTGCCTCCTTAGCTTTTATTAGCATCTTCTCTAGGAGCTACTCACCTGCTTCAATGCAAAGTTGGGTGTGTGCGTAAGAACATACTTTATGTGATTGCTAGGAGTGGCTTAAGATACACCTGTGTATTTTAGCCCAGAGAAAGATCATGAACGTTCAAGTGCTTCAGTGCTCTGGCAGGACAATGGGAGTGGGACCCTCCAGCAGAAAGGCAACTGCAAATACGGAGCATTATAAGATGATGAACCACTATAAGAGATGATCAGCCACCGCAGCCATTTTCAGTGCGTGGCCTTATGCATGGTCTGTGAGCTTTCTGCTACCACCGCAGTGGTGAAAGGAGTATGGCAAAAATGACATTGCAGTGCTCGTTGGCGGCACTCACACTGTTCTATGGGATGTGGACAATACTAAACAGGATCAAAAAAGGAGAGCGCTTCACAGCTCGCGTTGCTTTCTCAGGTTCAATAAATGCTTATTCACATGTGGAAAGATGCTGATGGCAAGACAGAATTTTCATTTCCTACTAGATTAACACTGGCATAATTTTCAGTAATATAAGGATCAGAATGGTTTCCTTCAGAAATTCCAAGTAATACAAAGCTCCTCAGAAACTATATGGGCTTAGTGTTGTCTTGAAATTTCTGGTAGATCCCTGGTTCAGAAGATGGAGCTTATCTGATAGATTATAATTAGTAGGTCAATTATTTATTAATATTTAGAGGAAAACTAAATGTGGAGAAAGTATATTCTAGCCATTGCACCTACATTTAGAACAACAAATTGTTAAGGACTATCTTAAAGTATTGTGTATGTACTCAAAAAGAACAAATAATGAAACAAAAAGCTGACACCATGAGACAGTGAAATTTAAATCAGTTTTAAAAAGCAGAACATATTTTTGTAAGTTTTCATATTTTTACAAATGATGAGCAGGTGCTCTGGCAGACTCCCCAGCTTTCAGCTATGGTAAATAACATTTCAGCCCTTGTCCATAGCTGATTCCAGAGCCTGATTTATATACCCATAGGAAAGGTCCTGTCTATGAGGCATAAACAACTCCCCAGAAGAGCTATCATAGCAAGGGTGCCTTCTGTAGCTGTGATCTTCTGAGTGCGTGCTTCACTGGGAACAAATTTATCTTTTTTTCATTTTAAGCAAAATCAGCAGTTTTTCCCCCAGTGCCTTATGCAACCAGTGAAATGCTAGCAATGCTGCACTATAGCATTCAGAAGTAATTTCCTTACAGAGGGGGACCGGGAAATGCTGCCCAGTCAAAAGTAGGGCTTTGCGTCACTTGCTTATCCCTCCTCACATGGATGAGAAACATGGGGAAAACTTGATGAGAAAGTTGAGAAAATCCAGACTTCATGAAGAATTTCAAAGATAAAACAGTGGTTTCATTCTCCCTGCAGTCTCCTATTTGTTGATCCCCACTTATTCTGTTTCATCACATACTAAGACTATGCACCATTTAGGACAGGCTCTATTTATATTATGTGTGTCTAGGGCTCATAGTATAATGGCACCCTGAGATCAAATTGGGGCCACTAGATGGTACTGCAATATAATTAATAAATATTAAAAAGTAATCTGATAAATATATATTTGTTTTCTCTGCAATATCTTGGCTGTAGCATTTGAAAGACTTGCAGAAATATCCATGGTACTGCCTTTAGATATATACTAAAACCTCCACATAACTATAATACATGCAGTTGTAAGGCATATACTAAAATAAGTGCTTACCGATCTTAACAGTACAACTAAGGTACTTAGGTACACACATATATGATATTTACACAATATGTACACGCATATGTAAATCACTATATGGATTTATCATCTGATCAGTTGCTACATTTATTCATTTTCATGTGTTCCTATACTCAGTGCATAACTATTAGATTATATTGTGTGCATATATAAATCACACATAACTATTAGATTATATTGTGTGCATATATAAATCAATATGCAGATGTATGTTTATTCATGAACTCAACATAAAATATGTCCTAGAATTTTAAAAGATAAACTTTGTACAATAAGCAAAATCTATACAACCATATTTCATATTTTTCTACACTTTGAATGATTTCCTATCAATTTACTTCACCATTGAAGAGATGAAAAATTCCACTTTTTTCTAAATGTTTTCCACCATATGCTATGTCTACAGTAATAAACAGTCTAAATTTTATAATCAGTTATCTTTTAGCTGGTAAAGATCTTGAGATATAAAAATTGCTGCAAAACTAAATTATCTGAAACCATAAGCGTGCTTAATAGTATCTACCCATGAAACTACCCTCAGAATAACCTAACGCTGCTGGTTGCCAGCACTATTTTCAATTTTCATCTGTTAGATATATGATCAAGCATGTCAAATCTGCCCTAAGTAATAGAATTGGAAAAATAAAGTCATTGACTTAAAACATTCTGATAGCTATTTATCTGAAAACCCTGGTCAGATTTACCGCTCAAAGGCATTTACCTACAAAGTTAACCAGATGCTTTGAGTTGAAAACTAATTTAATTTCTCTGTTATCTTAACAGGACATCTGTTAAAACAACATCCAAGGAAGGTAATATGTTCAAAATTAAACATCCTGCAGGTTGTTTTATTAGAGTATGTGCAATATTGACATTTAACTGTTAACGACCACTGCCTTACAAAAATAGTTAGTAAATGTGGAATCAAAGCAGTGTAACGATTATACTAATGGACAAGAAGTAATGTATAATGAATGTGTAACTGATGTAAAATCAGTCTTGTTGCCAAGTTCATTGCTTTGTTGCAACTGAGTTACACTGAAGATGAATGAACCTTTTCTTTTGTTTCCTTCTTTCATCAGCTTCATCTAGGTATCAAACTGTCCCTTTAAAATCAGAGTATATCAGCTGCATAACGTGTTCAGCACTCATAGCCAGCATGTTTTTTAAGCATCATGAGTGACAAGCTATGCAAATCATATCCTGAAGTAATTTGCATTATTGCAGTTAATTTGCATATGGATATAAACTGCACTTCAGAGCAACTAGGTATCAATCCAGGCAGTGGCATGTGAAAGTCAGACACACAGGGGAATGTGTGCTTGCCAATGTTGGGATATTCAAGTGAAAAAATACTAGCAGATGCCTATTTCTGGTTGTTCTTTATAACTTTGCTGGATAAGATGGTGGGGACAAATGGGAATGGTATGAGGAAACATGGGCTCCGTATTTCCTCCCACCCTTTCCATTTATCCCAACCAGCAATGCAGGGCTGATATTAATTTGTCTGTTGGTAGGAAGTGCTATGACCGTTACTGTCTCTTCCTCTTCCCATTAGTGTCATCCAATGGACAAGGAAAAGAGAAGGATGAACTGCATTACAGTCCCTAAAAGTCAGCCGTACCTGGTTAATACTGGACTAACATCTCAGGTCACCAAGGGAAAGGTGGACTTATCAGTGGTGAAAAGTTGCCAATGCATGAACATCAGCTGTGTGTGGATTTCTAAACTGCTCATTTCCTCCTCAAGATCTTTTGCATCCGATGCTTTCCCATAGTCCTGGTTGGTTGCTGAGCCTGGCTGGAGGCAGGATAATGAACTAGTCATATCCTGAAGTCCCTTCTGGCCTTACTTTACTATGAACCATGACTATGAGTATGAAAACTCATCGATGATGAGTGGAGTCTGAGATATTTAGGGAGGCGAGGAGGGCACGCAGTAAGCTTGCTACCCTGGATTTCAGGAGAGCAGACTTTGACCTCTTCAGGCATCTGCTTGGGTAGAGTGGCATGGAATAAGGCCCTGGAAGGAAGAGGGGCCCAAGAAACCTGGTTAATATTCAAGGATCACCTCCTCCAAGCTCAGGAGCAATGCATCCCAACGAAGAGGAAGTCAGGCAAAAACGCCAGGAGGCCTGCATGGATGAACAAGGAGATCCTGGACAATCTCAAAGAGAAAAAGGAAGCCTACAGAGGCTAGAAGCAAGGACAGGTAGCCTGGGAGGAATACAGAGAAATTGTCCAAGCAGCCAGGGATCAGGTTAGGAAAGCTAAAGCCCAGATAGAGTTAAATCTGGCCAGGGGTGTCAGGGTCAACAAGAAAGCATTCTATAGGCATACCAGTGACAAAAGAAAGATTAGGGAAGATGTGGGCCCACTCAGGAAGGAAACGGGAGACCTGGTCACACGGGACATGGAGAAGGCTGAGGTACTGAACAACTTTTTTGCCTCAGTCTTCACTAGTAAAGGCCCTAACCACACCCCGCAAGTTGCAGAAGGTAAAGGCAGGGACTGGGAGACTGAGGTACCGCCCACCGTAGAACACCAGGTCCAAGATCATCTGAGGTACCTGAAGGTATACAAATCCATGGGACCTGATGAGATTCATTCACGGGTCCTGAGGGAACTGGCAGATGAAGTTGCCAAGCCACCATCCATCACATTTGAGAAGTCGTGGCAGTCCGGGAAGTTTCTGCTGACTGGAAAAAGGGAAACATAACCCCCATTTTTAAAAAGGGAAAAAAGGAAGACCCAGGGAACTACAGGCCAGTCAGTCTCATCTCTGTGCCTCGCAAGACCATGGAGCAGATCCTGCTGGAAACCATGCTAAGGCACATGGAAAATAAGGAGGTGATCGATGACAGCCAACATGGCTTCACCAAAGGCAAATTGTGTCTGACAAATTTGGTGGCCTTCTACAACAGCGTTTACAGCATTGGTGGATCAGGGAAGAGCAACTGATGTCATCTACATGGACTTGTGCAAGTATTTGACACTGTCCCGCATGACATCCTTGTCTCTAAATTGAAAAGACATGGATTTGATGGATGGACCACTCGGTGGAAAAGGAACTGGCTGGATGGTCGTACTCAAAGAGTTGCAGTCAATGGCTCAATGTCCAAGTGGCAAGCAGTGACGAGCGGTGTTTCTCAGGGGTCGGTACTGGGACTGGTACTATTTAACATCTTTGTTTACGACATGGATATAGGGATTGAGTGCACCCTCAGCAAGTTTGCCAACAACACCAAGCTGTGTAGAGCAGTCGACACACTGGAGGGAAGGGATGTCATCCAGAGGGATCTGGACAGGCTTGAGAGGTGGGCCCATGCCAACCTCATGAAGTCCAATAAGGCCAAGTGCAAGGTCCTGCACGTGGGTCAGGGCAATCCCATGCACAATTACAGGCTGGACAGAGTAGATCAAGAGCAGCCCTGAGGAGAGGGACTTGGGGGTGTTGGTGGATGAGAAGCTCAACATGAGCCAGCAATGTGCACTTGCAGCCCAGAATGTCAACTGTATCGTGGGCTGCATCAAAAGAAGTGTGGCCTGCAGGTTGAGGGAGGTGATTCTGCCCCTCTTCTCCGCTCTCATGAGAACCCACCTGGAGTACTGTGTCCAGCTCTGGGGCCCCCCACATAAGAAGGACATGGACCTGTTGGATTGGGTCCGGAGGAAGACCATGAACATGATCAAAGGATTAGAGCACCTCTTCTATGAGGACAGGCTGAGAGAGCTGAGGTTGTTCAGCCTGGAGAAAAGAAGACTCCAGGGAGACCTTATAGCAGCCTTCCAGTATCTGAAAGGGGCCTACAAGAAAGCTGGAGAGGGACTTTTTACAAGGGCACGTAGTGATAGGATGAGGGGTAATGGCTTCAAACTAGAAGAAGGCAGATTTAGATTAGATCTCAGGAAGAAATTCTTTACTGTGAGGGTAGTGAGGCACTGGAACAGGTTGCCCAGGGAAGTTGTGGATGCCCCATCCCTGGAAGTGTTCAAGGCCAGGTTGGATAAGGCTTTGAGCAACCTGGTCTAGTGGGAGGTGCCCTTGCCCATGGCAAGGCGGTTGGAACTAGATGATCTTTAAGGTCCCTTCCAACCTAAACCATTCCATGATTCTATGAAAACACTGATTTTAGTCACAGTGTACATTGTCAGCTGGGGAATCCCACTTACATGGTTTCTTACATTTGTCTTTACTACTCTGCTTTCATGATGTGGAAAACAGTCAAACTTGCAGTTCAGCTACAGAGTGGGTAATACTTGCAGTAATAAGCCAGCAGCAAACTCTTTCCCTAAACCTTCATTTCTCCAGTAGTTTCTTTGCACTCCCAGAGTGGTTTCTCTCCCCAGGGGTATTCCACAGCAGTGCCATTCTATTGCCTTTCTCCGGCTCTTTATCAGTTACTGGGGAGCCTTCACCAAGTTTTGGTTAACATTCCTGATTCATAGTTACCTCAGCAGGAAAGGGGAAGAGTTATAAATTTTCAGCGTTTTATTTGGCTTCAAGGTTTATATGCAATGTTTTCAGTATTTCTTTAAATACAATATCAGACAACTTAAATGTTGCTGTAATTTGAATCGTCTTTGAACTAAAGGATTCTAATTCTTTTTGAATGTGTTATTACTTCTTCCATCTAACAAGGATAATCTTCATCTTTCCACATTTTACTTAAGATACTATATAGCTTTACACATATGTGAAGACCCTTCATTTTTCTTCCATGGTAAAGCATGTAAAATTGTGAGAAGTGCATTAATTATTTATTACATAATTAGTTTTTTTCTCATGAGGTGCAACAAGCTGTGTGTGGTTGGAAATAGAAGGACAAAAAGAAAGCTAAAGTACTCAACTTCAGTTAAAAGCCTAAAGGAGGTGTTAGAAAAGATGGAGCATGACTCTTCTCAGAGGTACACTATGAAAGGGCAAAAGGCAATGTCACAGATTTCAGCAATGGAAATTTCAACTGCATATCAGGAGAAAAATTTTCACAGTGAGAATGGTTAAGAACTAGAGAGCTTGTGAAATTTACATCCTTGGAGTCTTTTAAAACTTGACTGGCTAAAACTCTGAGCAACCTGTTCTAACTTTGAAGTAGGTGCTGATCTGAGCAGGAGGCTGGATTAAGTGACCTTGAGAGGTCTCTTCCAACATGAATTAGTCTGTGATTTTGCAGGTACAAGTTATCTTATATTTGCAGATATTTACGGTGGGTAGGAGAAAATATGTTCAGAAACATTCGATTTCCCTTAAAACTTCTGGCAGAAAACAACCTGATTACATATTTTTTCTTTAGTTTACATTTCAATAATTACAATACATTCAGTTCTTTGTATCATATTTAATAATTTCAATTTTAAATAAGTCTATTTTTTTGATCTTTCTTATTCTTTCATGTTCTCCTTGTTGCAGCTCAGGACAATACAGGAAAGGAATTAACCTCATTTGAATGCAAATAGCAACATTTTGTCTAGCAGGGACCAAAACTGAACACAGTATTCCAGGTGTGGCCTGACAAGCGCTGAGTAGAGTGGGATAATGACTTCTTTATCTCTGGTGGTGATGTCCTTGTTGATGCAACCCAGCAGCCTGTTGGCTTTCTTTGAGCTTGTTGTCCACCAGGGCCCCCAGCTCCCTTTCCACAGAGCTGCTCCCAAGCCAGGTAGATCCCAGTCTGTGCTGCACTCTGGATTATGTTTTCCCAGGTACAAGACCTTATACTTGTTCTCATTGGACTTCATAAGGTTGTTGTTAGTCCACTCCTCCGGACTATCCAGGTCTTTCCACAGGGTGGTACTCGCTTCTGAAACGTCCGCTTCCCCACTCAGTTTGGTGTCATCAGCAAACTTTGTCAGGGTACACTTGATCCCATCATCCAGATCACTTGTGAACATATTAAACAGCGTTGGGCCTAGTATCAGTCCCTGAGGACCCCACTTCTGACAGGTTGCCAGTTTGAAAAGGACCTATTTACCACCACCCTCTGGGTGCAGCCTGTCAGCCAGTTCCCTACTCACCTCACAGACCACTTGTCTAGACCTTAATGCATCAGTTTCTCTAGGAGGAGGCTGTGGGGAACTGTGTCAAAAGCCTTGGAGAAATCCAGGTAGACAATGCCACCACTCACCCCACATCAACTGAGCAGGTTACCTTGTTGTAGAAGGCAGTCAGGTTTGTCAAGCACGATTTGCCCTTGGTGAATCTGTGCTGACTTTTCCCAATCACGTGCTTCATTTGACTTGTGATAGCCTCCAGGAGGATTCGTTCTGTAACTTTTCCAGGGACTGAAGTAAGACTAATGGGCCTATAATTTCCTGGATCCTCCCTGAAGCCCTTCTTGTACACGGGGGTGACATTAGCCTTCTTCCAGTCTTCTGGGATGTCACCTGATCTCCACAACTTCTGAAAGATTATGGAGGGTGGCCTCGCAACATCAGCCAGCTCTTAACATTCTCGGGTGAACATTGTCAGGGCCCATTAGTTTTTATGTGTCAAGCTCCTGTAATAGTCCACATACCAACTCTTCACTCACTGGCAGTGGGTCTGTGTTTACATCAACCTGGATCACTGTTCCCAAGGCCTGAGCCCCAACAGTGCTGGTAAAGACAGAGGTGAAGAAAGTGTTGAGAACCTCTGCCTTTTCAGTGTTGTTGGTGACTAATTAACCTCTCCTGTTTAACAGTGGGCCAATATTTTCCTTCTGTTTCTGATTGTTGTTTGTGTACCTGAAGAACCCTTTCTTGTAGTTTTTGATATCTCTGGCCAGTTTCAATTTGAGCTGAGCTTTTGATTTACTAACTGCATCTCTGCCTGCCCTGGCAATACCCTCAATGGGTATTCATCCGCTTTTCCATCTCTGGTACGCTTCTCTTTTGGTTTTGAGCAGACTCAGAAGCTTGCAGTTAAGTCAAGTTATCACCACTGTGCTTAGGGTTCCCAGGTGCCATGTTTCTGTACATAAGCTTTCATAGTATTATTTCTACATGTTTTCAGAGCAGAGTTGAAGTACAGGATTTACTTGTATGAAGTATGGAAATTAATTACATAATAGCCAATGAGGAGAAAACAAAATATGTAACGGCCACACATGGTAAGAAAAGCACAATTTTAATTTTTCCTTGCCCTTTCATTAAGCTTTTTCTGACTGCTGTAATAAATGGAGTAAGATCCAGTATGGCAGCCTCACTCAATTCCCAAACCTGATTCATCTCTAAAATAGGCCATGCTGTACAGAGATTAAGGAAAGGATCATGAAAAAGAAAAAAATACAGTTGTGACTGCATAATTAAAAGCTATATAAAAATGAATGTGCATAGAGAGCTAAATAATGCTTATGCAAGCAACCTTAATTCTGGCATTTCTTGATACTGGAGTGTTTGACTTTCAAACACCTTATTTTTGTGTCAAAAGGCATATAAGTACAACCTTATGATTTAATATATTAAATGTAACCTTTGTATGTTATTTGGTATAAATAAGGAAGATGTCAAGAATGCCACACAAATAGAAACTAAGTCAATTTTGACAGTTAAAACGAGTTTTCAAAAAGTGTATTCTCGTTCACATTCATGTAGTACTGTAGGGACTACAGCAAAGCAATACCAGAGCTCAGCCAGGTGGCAGTGAGAGGAGAGCTCTTTTATCTGGTCACACAAGTAGGGTTGTGTGCAAGGAGAACCAAAAACACTGGCACAAGGCTGGGACCACTTGCACCAAGGGCTGCTTTGGATCCTGAACCCCAGCTGGTCCCCCTTGTACAGCATCCCAAGTCCAGCCTCCGCCTTGACTCCCAGTAACTGACCGCAGCAGCATCTCTAAACTCCCACACTTGTGTTGGGCCCCGTGCAACCTCAGCCATGCATTTTTTGCAGTGAAAAAATGTCTACTCATTTTAAAACTAAAAATAGGAGTTTGATAGTTCTTGTTCGGCTCCCATTCTGCTTTGTGGGATCCTTAGACACCGTTGGAGGAAGCTTTTAAATGCCTCAAAGCAAGAGTACTGTTTCTTCATTACACGAGCATTTGCAGCACTCTTTCTACTGAGGGGCTTTATTCAGAGGTTGCAGCTGAATCCCATAGAAGTAAACGGGGGTTTTGTCTGAAGAAAGTGAAAAATGCTAAACAGACTGTTAATTTTTTGTTGGGTTTTCGGGGCTTTTTTTTTTTATTCCAAGATAGCTGAATCTAGTCCATTGTGTCCTTTCTTCATATATTTAAATAAATCATTGAAATATTACATTTTCTCAGAGATGCTTTCTGTTATGTTTTCTTTTTTGTTACACTAGTGTACTTCAGATGTGCCTCATTCAAGACAAGAGGTTATGCTTTTCATATGCTACATTTGCTTAGCCACAGGCCAAACTAAATATTACCACTCCTGAAACCTTAAAGTCCTACTTCTATTGAGTATGGCACTCACCAGTAAGCAAAACAACACACAGACTAATTAAATATTATTGAAGAGTAATACTGAAAAGTAAGTCTGAGAAGTGGGTTTTCTAGACATTCATTCACAGATCCACATAACAATCAAGGTTAAGAACAAGTGATCGCACTTCCTCTTTGTTATAAACCTTTTTTACAAAGCCACAAATATTCCAGCTTGCTGTGAAAGAGTTTCAGCAAAGACAACCATGCTTCAAGGACAGAAAATACTTAGTGTGATGCCATTTTCCACAAGTTATGTATGATTGTAATGATGTATAATGCAAACAGATTTGCATGGCTGTTCACTAATAATCCTCTAGCCTCCTCTGTCTCTTCAGAGGTGATTACTTCATTGTTCTAAAAATTTCTGAGTCTTTGCAGGCATGTTTCAGTGTAATAAGCAGAAGCTGTAAAAATGTCATGACCTCCTCTTCCCCCCCCCCCAACCGAAATAAAAAAGGATAAAGCTAGCAGGCCTTTTGTAATAAGGTATATAACAATTGAAATATGTCCTGTCCATTGTATCAGTAGATGATGATGGAAAAATTGATGTACATACACATAGAATAAAAGCTGTTCTCAAAACTTTTTTAAAAAAGCCTTTCTTTTATTTTATTTGGTAGAAACCTATAAATTATACATATAAAAATAAACTATACCCAACTGAACTATTATTAGGCTATAATTTTAACTTATCAATTCCTAAAGCCATGCTGTGCAGGATCTCATAGTTTACAACCTCAGAGGCATCCCTCTGGTACTTACCTAAAGGTTATTTTTTATTCTCTATTTAGAACTGATTCAGACCCAGAGCTTTTTCCAGGTTCTACGTGCCATTCCAAACACAAAAAAATACACAGGAGTATCATTACAGATTTGAAGTTGCAGTTATTCTCAGATGAAAATATAAATAATAAAGAAGATTCAGTGCAAGATATATGGATGTGACTGAGAGACATAAAACTTAAAATGATCCATTTTGTAAGATACCTACATCTGTAAAATAGTTGGAGCCTCTGAAGGATCTAGAATGGGAGGATAAGTTTTATCCACCCAAACAGTTGGATATCTTTCCGTTAGACATATATTTCTAGGCCCTAGATCTTGCAGAAGATTTGAGCACGTGTGGAAGTTTTGATGTACCATGTGCTGTTGAAAGAGAGAGGACAGTGATGTCCCATGTGTGAATTAGACCTTTGGTAGATCATGAGTCGATCTCTGCCTATTTCTTAAATCCATTTTCTAGTATTTTCTCCCTCTCTTCACTAATGCTGTTGGCCTGAAAACCAGCTGAAGTGGAAGGTATATACTCTACTGGATATTTCAAGGCAGATCATATCACTGGAACAAATAATACCTCTAAAAACCAAATAAAAATTTTAACTGCATCCAAATATAAGCCTGAACCATATGATTGGTTAGGAAACACTCTAGATGACACAGCCCTAGACTTCAGAAAAAAACACCTCCAGATTTAGATATGGGGTTTGGCCCATCTTTATTCCAGGTAGCACTTACTAGTGTTCTTAAGCTGGTTTTGTACCCATTAAAACACAGTGCTCAAACAGCTGCTTCTTTCTCCCTTCCTTCCCACCCCCTTTCAATTCCCCAGACACAATAAGCATCCCAACATTTACAAGTTTAGGAATGCAGGTGGCTGAAACAAGCAGGTGGAAAGAGGGTGCATTGCGTTGAGTATAATTATACAACAGGTGCCGGGTTTGTTATATACATTAGTTCACTTAGCAATACAGAAAGTATTTTAACCAAATAAAAGATAACATATGCAAGTTCTTTTATTTACTATGTTTTTGCCAAGCTTTTAATGAGATTGGGCCTGTCTGAAGGTATAAAACCCAGAAAGTGTATTGTTTTACCTGCAGAAAATTACTTTACACCCTCAGGAAATGAAATTCCGATCCTTTTGAAGTCTGCATCTTGTGAAGAAACAGAATACATGGGGATGAAATATCCCAGTGTCTACTTTGGGGGTGATTTGAGAGAAAATTCAGGTAAGGAAGTATCTTTGCCTCATTTATTCTTCCTGTAATTGTGTTTAACTTTCTGCATCATAACATATCAGTAACTCATAAAGGATCAGAGAATTACATCTGTAATTTAAAGTTGGGCTAAACTCTTTAATCAGGAACGGCAATTAAATATCTGAGTCAAGAAGAGAATGTGATCTTTTTCGCATGTGGGATTCTCCTTGATGGTCAGTTCACGCCACTGTGAGCATAACTCAGCATGGACAGCAATATTTAGACTCAGTTGAAGCGTATTACTTTAATAAAATAATTTGTTACTACTGCTAATCTTTTATCCCTCAAATGGCCAGCTTTCTGGGAATGCCTTAGAAAGCAGGAGTTTTGGTTTGAGGTGTTGATTTGAGCCCATTACCAACTGCCACTTTATGTGTTATCACTTACAGTATCAATAAAACCCTATAAATATGTAATTCTTAGGAATTTATTTTTCCTATGGATTTCAACTGTGTATAAGTGTTTGATCATAACATTCCTACCAGAAGCACAAAGTTAAAAAACACTGCTGTAGCCAAATGGCAATCTATCCTGGAACCTCGATTTACATTTTAATTTAATGAAAGACACCTTACCGTGGTATAAGACCCCTGAAAGGAATCCAGCTAAGGCACAGCAAGCTAAATCGTACAAAAAATATTTGTTTACTGTTCAGATGGTAACCTTTTGCATTTATGAAATCCCTAATTAATGTCTCTCATAGAGGTGAAATTTGAATTGCAGAATTACTGAGGGGGCAAAAAGAGGTAATTTTCTTTTAAAATATATATACCATTATTGTTGTGGGCATCAGAAGGTATATGTTCATTACTGTCTAGATTAAAAGTTTCCAACATACCCAGTATACTCCAAATTTCCAACTTACTACCCTCATTCTAATAACACGAAGAGGATGAGTAAAACAGAACACAGCTTTTCAACTGGGGCACTGTAACACAGCGCGGATGGCTTAAATGTGTCCAATGGGAAATTACCTTTGAAAGGTCCCCAGCCTCCAAATAGAAGCAGATAACAAACACGTTCCATGTAACCCAAAGGACCAACCAGACAGCATACTGCAGGGAGGAAGAGAGAAACAGTACATTAATAATTTCACAATCAACTGAGTTAAAGTTAATTTATTAGACCATTAGTTCAATCCAAGACAAAAACAGACTATAAATATGGTGCATATGAATAAAAATGTTGCATATAAAAGAGAATCAAGAATAAATTCTTCCCTTCCACAGACACAATCTAGAGTGACCTAGTGAGTACTCAGTCACACCAGAAAATCTGTACCTGAGAAAACAGTTGATAGAGCTGACATTTGAATTGAGACTAATCTGGACCTCTTATTATTGTTCAAATGGGGAATACTGCAATATCAAGAGGGCATATAATATCAATTTTATGTGAGAAGTGCAGAGCTGTTTATTCAGATGGTTATTCAAATACAACTTACTAAATGACAAAGTCTAATTGAAGTAGGCACTGGCTTCTGCAGCATCTCTGATTCAGTCTCAAGAAACTAAACCTATATGTATTGGTTACTTTGCAGTGTTTCTACAAAATAGGGAGGGATTTGTTCATGACAGCTGCCTCATCAGTATGTTCTGTGACATTGCAAAGCATGCTTCATAATTATTCAACACCCTCAGGGGTAGACTGTATTTTATATTGCCAGTTTCTTTGGTAGCTTTTTTTGCTTGTTTGTTTTTATTTTGTTTTATTTTAGAGTGTATAGAAGTATTCATGCTTAAGCAATATCTGTTCATTGGTGGTTGCCAAACTTCTTATTCACACATCTGATGTTAGTAATGGAGTATACGTTTTCTCTCCTCCTGTCCACTCCCTGGCTTCTCTTTCGCATTCGTAAGGCCTTATGTGCTAGGACTGGAAACTATAATTCCCTGCCATAAGGCTGGAGGATCTTGTATAATAAAGTTTGACCTGCTGTTGCTACTCTTATCTAATATTTGTGCTTGAGAACTTCCCTTGGCAAATTATTCCATCATCTAATAAACCTTAGGATCTACAGGTGTTTTTCTAATGGCTGTTGTAGCTATCCTCTAGTTGTACACAATTCAATTCTGTATGTTTGCTAATTTCATTTCAGAGACCCATGGCACTGCGTATGTGTGGCACTGTTCCCCACCTGCGAGAGCTGAGGGCTGTTTCCTCCTTTTATATCACCACCTCACTTTTCTCAAGTATTTGGAGACTTTTCTTGTTTTGTTGCCTTTTCTCAAAACTGTACTGATTAAATTTTATTAAACTACTTTTCCAAATCAGGAAACACTGTTTTCTGCACACCTCTGTATTATATCACCTTCTGAATAAGCAGACAAAATTTTAGACTGTACACTATCCCTTATAAAAAATATATGACAAACCATTGTCTGTCATGGATGTTAATCTCATTCTCTAAATTCATTAACAACCTATGTAGCATTCTTCTTTCATTTCTCTTGGAAGTGCTGTTTTGCATCAGATTGTCTGTCATTCAGCATCCCATTTTCCACTTAATCTTCTAGATACTGTGAAAATAATACAATTCTGTCCTTTCTCAGAAGATCTAAAGTGAGACTATACCCAACATGAGTAATATTTAGGCCTGTTCCAATTTCTTATTTTTATAGTTAACCAAATAATTGCCAACCAGCCTAGCTATTAGGTAGGCCATGTACAGATTTTAAAGAATTATGATAAATACTGTTTTAATCTAGTGGAACCTAAGACAGTTTTAAAGGTTTGAATTGCTTAACACAGAAGTAATTTTAGGTAACTTAAAGTATACAGATTACATATAATTTCTAGGACTAGTCTTTCTGGCCCACAGATCTGGTCACAGATCATGGCTTTATTTAGTTCAGGAGGGATGCTCTGGAGGTCACCTGGTCCAATCTCTGCTCAAAGCACAACCCGCATAGATGAAATTGTGCAGGGATTTGTCCAGTTGACGTCTGAATATCTCCAGGGATTGAGATTTTATGGCCACTCTACTGCACATCTACTCTTTGAACCTAGGCTGCTCTTAAAACTTTGGAACATAGGAACTTAATTCAGATGCATGGTCTTGACACACATATTTTTTAAAAAAATCAACTCTGAGACATATTGAACATTTCATTTTCCTGTAGCTTGCTCATGGTATGCCTGACTTCGCATGTAACATGGAGCATTATAACTACCAGAACAAGAGAAGGAAACATTAATTTAGATTCAATAATTTTGCATTTTTTTCTAACTTTGCAGCATTTTAACTTGCCATTTTTTGCCAATACTTTAATGTTATATACAAGTATACATATAGTCCAATGGAGTTAATAAAACTAGTCCTTCTGACATACAAAGATAATCGGATTTCTTACAGTGAAAATTCTAAATACTGCATTTAGACTGGTTTCCCAAAGAAATGAGACTTAAGCAGTAACCTCCATATGCAGAACATCCATGTACCCTTGAAATAACTTCTGTGCTCCTGAACAATTTTAAGCAAACTGGACAAAAGGCTAGAAGAGTCAAAGATATTTTTTCACAAAAGTTCCAGGAAAATAGGCTGACAAACGGGCAGAGAAACCGTATAATGTCCTCATACGCAGAAAGACTTACAAGTTATCTTTTATCAGTCAACACCAAGGGGAAAAAACGTGGGAGAGAGCCACTGGAAACTATGTTTCATTAGATCGGCTGTTCATGGTACAACTTGTCACATTGCACGTAAGCAACAGCTGATTAAAAAGCTCCCTGTGCACAGCCCATCCAGCAGAGCACTCCAAGGCACTTTGGAGCTGCTTGTCCTGGCACAGAGCCTTATACTTACATGAAGAAGTGAAACTTCTCTTTTCCACTGTCTAGTATATCACCAAAAAAATGACAAATTTATCTGACTTTTAGATAGACTCTTTTAACAAGCATCTGCTGTTATTGGACTACAGATAAGGTTTAAAAATGCCTCTTAAAAGTTTGTTTTATACTGCTTCCTTTTGAAATGTTATATTAAGTGTTTGCTGCCTGAATTCTGCGGATAAACACTGAGTATAATTATCTTGAAATACGAGGATGCTTCTGCTTCCCACTGCTTCTTATTTCAGATGCTTCAGATCCAGCACATCTCTTCTCTCTGGATCACATGCAGTCATAAATACCTCTTGTTGTCTATGTGCTTCAGAAAACTGTTGCAGAAATTCAGCTCTGAAGGTCTGTGACAATGCACAAATCCCTCTGGTACTCCCTATTATATGTACCTAATTAGAAACACATTTTATAAGAGTTCTTCAAAGGGCTATAGCTGTGGTTTTTTTCTCATATGTGGGAGTTCAAGGCAGCTGCATTATCTGACAGAAGCCACCACAACGCTACAGCAGTCACATATCAACAAGAAAAGAACCTTCATGAACACACACTTGACCAAGCAGGAGATACTGACAGGAGGCATAGCAATGACAACACAGCTTATTATTTTTATGGAAATCCACACTGGAAAGAGGTATAACTGGAAGGCTATGACTGAAGATTTAAATACTTACTATTTTGCAAAGTTGTAGCCAAGCAGTAAAAGTTAATTTTTTTCTGTAAAATCAATTATATAAATACAGCTCCTAAATGGTAGAAAAGGCTTACCATTATTCAAGTAAACATGAATTTATAACCCTCTACAAAGAATTATGAGAAGAATTGCCTACTTTATGATTTATTGATATTGTGTAGTTACAGGTTTGAAAATTTGCTATGAATCATCACAAATTAATATATGATGTCTTTTTTCTTGGTGAATGGGAAACCCAAGTATTAAAATACTTGTAACAATACTAAGAATCCACACACCCCTCTTCATACTTCTCTCAAAGTTCACTAAGTCACATTATCTCCATTCTATTAACAGGGGAACTGAAGGTCAAAGAAATTAAAATACTAGAATTAATTCCACAGCCCAATAGAAAAATGATCACAAGGCCACAAGAACCAAAGGTCCAGGTAGCCCAATACGGCCTTTGATATAAACCTGGTCACCAGAACTCACATCTAATACTCTTGCCACTTTGCCTGAAGGAGAAAAATGTCCCATACCTTTCGAGTATAAATGGTGAGCAACTCTGATAGCTATGAGCATTTTAAATTTAAGCATTTTTTTCACAGAACTTTACATGGCATTTCTCTCTTGCTCCCAAATTCTTTTTGGATATGTGAGTTAATTATAGTCACATTTGACTGATGGATACAAGGGCTCCAGACCTACACGTTACTACCTTGTGCAATTCAAAGCAATTTAACTGTTGTTGTGATTAGTGATTTGCTACTTATTTTCTTTTGGGGAATGTACATAATTTTAGTTTCAGATTCTTCCAAATCTGAAAATACTATACCCCAAGACACTTCCATGCTCCATTCATGAAAAAGAAATCAAATGCATTTCTAAAATTATAATTACTATATTTACCATAGTAATTAAAAATGTGACTGTTTATGGTCTCTCGGCAACAGTACGAGTTGTTAAAAGATTACCTTGAGCCCAGTATGTCTGTAAAGGAGCACCTCTTTCCAATAACAGAGTAACAACTGTCCACAATTATCATTAACTTTGCTTCTGAAGTTATTTTTCCCTAATTTCCTGTCTATGAAGATAAATCACTTAGAAATCAAATTTTCAAACTCATCTTTTCACCACCAAATCTCACAACAAGTGGGATCCTGAATACTTGGCACCAACATACTATCTAAAGTTACTGACAATATTCAGCTAATCTTTGAGATTCCTACAGCTCAGCTTACCTTTGAACAGCCCCTCTGAAATATAAACAACTATTCAGTAGAGTCAGCTGTTCCTGAACAGCAAAGTCCATGGTTTAGTTGTCATAACCTTCTGTGGTGTTGCCTGTTTGACCCTCTCAAGCACCAAACAGCAAAAGTTCTGCCTTTTGTTTCCACCTTTCTGGAACTAGTAAAATACCTCACCTGGAGACCCCTGGGAGAAGTCCATTTGAAGTGGCAACTACAGCAGTCTATAGGGTGACTTCATGTGGCCACTTAGTAGGCACCATTCTCTAATTTAATCTGCTCTGTGCATTTTGCTGTTTCCTTCCTATTCCCATTGCCTAAGTCTTTCCCCTGAGAGCTGATGAGGGTGTAGGCAGCACAGTGTGATGGAAAGTCCAGCTTTAGAAGCCATCAGGAGCCACAGCTCAGTGGGAAGCCACCAGTGCAGAGCAGGATCAGAAACCATAGCCTGACTCCAAAGTGGAACTGGGAGCTAAATTCACGCCCAGGAGAGATTCAGCTATTGAATGTTGTGGACCAGCTGTTTTAAGCAGAACCGCTGCTCTCAGCAACCTAACACAAAAAGCAACCTTGCTCTACTTTTAATGATCCAGATGAAAGTCTTCCCTGCCCAGCAGTTACCTACAGGTGTCAATGGGAGAGAGCTCAGGGCCAAAACTGGTAGCCTTGACAACAAATAATACTGTTCCTGGCAGCAGAGGGCTTTGTGCAACCAGTTCAACTTCAATACATGTTCATTCACTTTCTTGAAGGTACTGGGAAGCTCTTGCAGAGTGATATAATCCTCTGGATTTTTTTTCGTTGCTTGTTGGTTGTCACAGCATACAGCTTGCACTAGTTTTGCTTGGCTGAATTCTTCATATCGTTAGGATTTAGACCTCTTCTTGCTGTTTTTTTTTTAATGATTTTTAACCAATCATAGCTATAGTTTCAGAGCAACATCCATCTTCATGACATTCTGTTTCTAAGCAAATGTGATTTTATTTTGTATGATCCATTTTTGAGTTCACCGAATCACAGAATCACAGAATTTTCAGAGTTGGAAGGGACCTCCAGAGATCATCTAGTCCAACTCCCCTGCTGATGCAGGAATGCCTACAGCACATTACTCAGGACTGCATCCAGGTGGGTCTTGAAAATCTCCAGAGGAGGGGACTCCACTACCTCCCTGGGCAGCCTGTTCCAGTGCTCTGTCACCCACACCGTAAATAATTTTTTTCTTGTGTTTGAATGGATCTTCCTATGTTCCAACTTGTGCCCGCTGCCCCTTGTCCTGTCCCTGGGTACCACTGAAAAGAGTCTGCCTCCATCCTCCTTCAACCCACCCTTTAGATACTTCTAAGCAAGAAGAAGGTCTCCCCTCAGCCTTCTCTTCTCCAGGCTAAAGAGTCCCAGCTCTCTCAGCCTTTCCTCATAAGGGAGGTGCTCCAATCCCCCAGTCATCTTTGTTGCCCTACGCTGGACTCTCTCCAGTAGTTCCCTGTCCCGCTTGAGCTGGGGAGCCCAGAACTGGACACAGTATTCCAGTTGTGGTCTCACCAGTGCCGAGTAGAGGGGGAGAATGACCTCCCTCGACCTACTGGCCACACTCTTCCCTATGCAGCCCAGGATTCCTTTGGCCTTCCTGGTGACAAGGGCACATTGCTGGCTCATGGATAATTTGCTATCTACCACGAACCCCAGATCCTTCTCCTCAGAACTGCTTTCCAGCAGGTCCACACCTAGCCTATACTGGTGCCTAGCATTCTTCCTCCCCAGGTGCAGGACCCTACACTTGCTCTTGTTGAACCTCATTAGGTTCTTCTCTGCCCAGCACTGCAGCCTGTCCAGGTCACGCTGGATGGCAGCACGGCCCTCTGGAGTGTCAGCCACGGAGTTGTTGGACTTTTCTGTCTCAAATTGCAATGATAGTCTAGTTTGTTTGTGTTTATCAGGAAATTTTTTAACCCTTTGGCAGTGTAAGTCCTTGGCTCTTCAGCCTTTCATCAGTCACAAATGTATACATATTTTCTCCTTCCCTTTGCTCCCTCAGGTAAAAAAATCTCTCTGATATTTTACTTCCTTTACATTACACTTTAATAATTAGTGTCCTCTGTCAAAACTGACTGAAAGCTACTGAACTGTCAAGTGCATCAGAACTGTTCACTACCAAAGAGAAAATTACTGTTGGATTGGTTTTTTACTCCTGAGCAATCACTGCTTGTAGATAGTAGCAGCAAGTGCTGCTTAAAATTTCTCCCCAGAGACTTCTATACACCCAGTGGCTACGTACAAACTTTCAAGCTCCTTGGGCTCAGTTGTAAGCCTTGATTTTCTACGGGAGTGTATTAACTCTATTTTCCCCTTGATTTGTGTGGGAAGAATTCATAAGCATAAAAGGCAAGAAGAAAACTGAGGTACATTTTCATCCGGTCACAAATGCATGAAGGGACTGCCAATAGCCCAGCACATTGCTATGATGTGCAGTCACCTCTTAATCTACCCGTAGCCAAGGAGTTATAGCTTGGGTGGGGCTCACTGGGGTACTTTTTCTTTTGGCTTCTTCTGCTTTGTTTCCATTTTCTAGCGTGCCAGAATTATGTCAGACTCAGACCGTACAGCAGAGACTGACTTTTTTTCTGAAGACGTAGCTCCAACTCCTTCTGCATAAGAGAAGCTGGATTTCTACAGAGCACATTATTGCTGGAGTAGTATCCATCTGCCCACATTTAGATGTCTGCAATGCAGATGTCCTCCTCTAAGCACTGTCTAGATTCCCATTACAGTCAATTGAGAGGAAAAGGCACTTCCAAGGCTCAGTTCATTTCTCAGTGACACAGAAAACTCCACCCTTGCTGTTTGGAAAGCTAAACTCCTCCAAGGCAAAATTCCCAGTGTCACAGAGCCCATTAAAAATCTTGTACCGGTGACATCAAAAATGAGATAGTAACACTGCACTACGCAGATATGCACTCCCTTTTTTCACATAAACAAAAAGAACAAAGCAATTTAAACGTCGCCAGTGTAAAATATCCCAAAAGAACTGCTGAAGAGACATCTTCTGAGAACTATTGTGTCTTGTATTCCCTCTACACTGATGGTCCATTAATGCTTAATCTTGAATCATTCATTTGTTCATTTTCTGTTTCTTGGATTCACAGCTCTTTAGGTTTTAGTGGAAAAGATTGGGAGATGTGCTAACATAGCAGTTACTTTTGGGTACTGCATCACTTTCATTTGTTTTTAGCTTCTGTTTCAGTGTCCAACTGTACCATCTTAAAATACTACCCTAAACACTAAATGACAGATCTCTATTCCAAGAACCCATGAACAACTTAGGAGACATATTGGCCCATTCGTACAGCCTTCACAAGAGAGATACACAACATTTTCCCAGTGTAGTCACTCTGTTCTTAATAAATGTTTTCTTTTCATACAATGCTATAAGGCTGAATGGCCAAAATGTAAAAGAAAGCACACAGAAATACATAACTTCCATGTTAGTATTGTTCAGTCAATCTACTATGTTAGACTAGGGTATTACAAATATTCTAGATCCCCAAATGAAAGTATTCTGTAACTAAAGGGTTACTTTAAAAAGAATTTTCTTTAAAAAGACAATACTTCTGCCATTCTCCCTACAAATGGTGAGCAGAGAAATTTTCTTCTTGTCATCTCAAATTGTTTTCTTCTTGGGGTTTTTTTGCTTTTTGGTTTTCTTTTTTTTTTAGATTTCTTCTACATCCATACTTTAAAGCTCATGACCTTTTTAACAAAAGTGCATTTTATGTACTAAAGACAGTAAGGTAAGGCAGAAATTTTAACAGGATATATTTATTTTATTTTTTTGACTTAGCAGTAGAGATTTGGTTGGTTTGGCTTCACTCATCATTCAATTCCTTTATTTCTTTTGATCACATCTTTGTTGTGAAATATTTACCAGCAGGAAGCAACTTCAAATATCTGAATGCTCAATTTACTGCAACACAGTACATATCCACCCAGCTGCAGACACATACATATATATGCACATATTCACAGATGGATTGATTTTTTTCCCTCTTACATTACTTTCCTATTTTTTTCAGCATTCTTTCTTTTGTTTGTGGAAAAGATTATAAAGTTTCTCAAAACCGAAACAACTAATTAAATGTAAGTAACAGGAAAATGATATACAGATAATCCTTACTTAAATAGAGCTCAAAATGCTTTATTTATATTGGAATTCTAGTAATATCTCTATTTTTCAAGACATAACTTGAGCTAGTCAGGCAACAGTGTACCCTAAATAGTGGTTTCGATCCTCTTCCACCCCTCTGCTTCCATTCCAGTATGAATCTACCAGGATCTACCTTAAGAGCTACTAGCACGAGAAATCAATGCTGTACAAGTTCTAAAAATTTGAAATAAAGACTTTGAAATGGCATTATTAAATTCATATTATAGTTGGCATAGAAAAAAAGATAGATAGAAATCAAAATGATGTGGTTTTGGAGGTCACTTGGTTCTTCAATGCAAGGGCTAGAAATATTTTGAAAGAATTTTTCCAAACCGTGCCTTCTACACCATTTTCAGACACTAAGCATTTCGGGCCCTGGATTTCCTCAGAGCTCGTACATAGTGATCAGCGTAGAAATTGCATTCACAAGAATTCAAGCTGTCTTCTATGGATATTTTTTATTATTACATTTTAGGTGAAAACTGCACGAATTGTTGCTGTAAAATTTCGTTATAACTTGTAGCACCACTGAACATTTTACCAATATATTACCAATGAAAAAGAAACACACTGGCTACTATAAACTGCTACTGCTTTATCCAAGGCTTCACCTGAGAGTGACTTTTACTATGCAGTAAACCCACTACAAAAATGTCCCACACATTTAGCACAAAAGTGATAGGTAGAAGAACGTTTTTGGATGTACAAGTCTGCCTCAACTGTTAAGAAATATTTGGAAAAATGCTCAAGAATAGATTGTGTAATTGCTTTTCTGCAGAATATGCGAATAGCCCCTTAGCAAGAAGTGGTATTGCTCCCTCCCTGCTGTTGCCCAGTGTAGGGACCATCACCCTATCAACAGGCTCTGCTGATGGTACCAGTTCTTCAGCGTGGTCCAACAAGCCTCACTGACTGCTCAACCGCTCTGCTGGGTAGCAGTGCTTCTCCATGTGGACTCTGTGCCATGCTCATCCTGCCATATGCTTGCATTTCACCCAGGGTAAACCACCTCATGAGCTGAGGATCACTTCTCTAGGTCCTTTTCAACCTCAGGAAGCCATAGGAGGAACATATCTATTCTTCTGAGTGACCAGACCTGAGTGGGAATATTGTCTCTCCCTTCTGCTTGAACAGGACAACGGGTACCCAGGAAGGCAAGGTGGTTTTGTCCAGATAAAATAAACATAAGAAATATATTCTTGCTGTAATCTAACAAGAAGCGCTTCTTACTAGAAAGGTGGGAAGCCACAGAATTTGCTTCAGACATCAGGATATTGGTGGAGCTACACATGTATTCACTGTTTCCTTGGTATCTCTGGCCTTTTCAGAACCACCCAAAAAGAAAAATCTCAATTATAATTCAGTCATTGAACAGTTTATTTTAATGGAGTTCTTAGCAGCTGTGCCCATTTAAATTCCCTATTAAAAATACAAATCAAGACACTCAGAATTCTTCCAGTGTTCATTTTTAATAGAATACAAAAAATAAAATCAATAGATACTGTTGCTAGGATCAGAACTCTACTGACATTTATCTAGATTCTTTTATTGATGCCTTAGTATCTGAGTGCCAACTGCAACTATTTATAAAGGGAATACATCTCCCTCAGTGAATACGTCAAAATTCTTGGTAAAACTAAGCAATTTACAATAAGATCTTTTTGATAAATTGAAAGGTTTGTATTCAGCTTTCCAGGTATTGTTTTCTTCCTTCCATTTTCTTTTACTTCACTCCTTAATAGTCAAACCCATGAGGAGGCTGGCCATTGAGTTCACAGGGCTTTGAGTTTGGCCCTTGGTGTATTTGTCATAGGAAATATAAGTGAGGACAATCAGGTGCTTTCTTACCTCTCTCTGAACTGTTTTCTAACACACAAATTTCAAAAATTCCTAAGACCACTCCAAAATTTTGGAAAAAAATTGGGATGTGGCTAAGATACTAGGAGAGTTTGTGTTTCAGGGCTGGGGAACAGAGCACACAGACTTTCAAAGTGACTGGCTGGCAGCTCTGTTCTGGGAGGTTGGTGGCTGCTTTGAAAGTACCAGTCAACTGCAAAGGTCACTTCCCATTCTTTGGAGACAAAACACATACATAAATTGGATCTGCAGAGTGTTCACCTTTAAAGGAACACCAACTAGCACTGCTGTAGAGCCAACCATACTATGGAGCCAGACTGAATTTTGTTTAGGAGGCTGAGACAGCTGGGGTGGACGGAGCCAAATTCTAGAGGCACAATATGAAACTGTATGGTGAGCACAGGGTTAGCTGCAACTTTCTTGTGTAGTGGGTGCATACCTATGAGATTGTCATTGTGCCCACATGAGTGTAACTGACTCACTGAGTGACGCTAATGAGCCACAGGAAGGGGAGAGAGGAAGACGAAGAACACACTTCCCCTTCCCTTATTCCCTTCTGGTACATATGATTGGCAAGACTGCCTGACTTGGCAAGATCAGTATGTTTTAATACAACATGGCTTTTTTTCAGTCTCTTTCATTCTTGAGTATATTCAATGAGATAAAAAAGAAAACTGAAGCTATAACAATAAAATAAAAGTAGATATTCAAACATCACTCTTTCTAAAAGAGCCTAAAATGCAAAATGGACTTCATTTTCTAATTTCTTTAGGGAAATCTAAGACTCTGTGTGTCTAAAAAAGATTCTTTCATAGTGAAACCAGACTGCATATATTCAAAGGAAGTTCAATTCTAAAAATATCTTCCTCATTTACCTATCAATCAATCAATCAATCAATCAATCAATTTGACTTTACTCAAACCGCCAGAACACATTACACTTTATTTGTTTATTGGATGAATTATCACCTTCCTTGGGAAGGTTTATACCTGGCTCTGTGTGCATGTTTTGCTCAGGAGACAAAGAAAAACCTTCTCTTAGCATGTCTTAGGGAAACCATCTTTTCCTTCACTTTCAACTTGCATCAAAAAACATTATCTAAAAATATTGCATGAAATAGGTTCTTTCAGTTCTGAGAATAAGCTGGTGATGTAATTCAGGTAGTTTTGGGCTCCAGCACTCTTAATAGACATAGACTGGCCAAATTCTATTTCCCTAAATGTGATACAAAGAATAGCATCATGTTTCTTATTCATTCCTTTGAGTCTCTCTTATTCACGACATAACCTCCAAATCCTTCTTTTTTTGGTAAAATTGTGGTAATTGTGTTTCTGTGATTCTATCTTTGATCCTTGAGGTCCCTTGCAACTTGGTATTCTATGATTCTATGATTCCGTGATCTGATTTTCTTTCTCTGAATGTACCTGTTGCTTCTCTCCTCTGCTTATCTGGAATACCCTAAATAACGCTTTCACTGTCCTTCCTCTGGAATTCCAGTTTGCATCTCAGTTTTGGGTGAAAGCATGTGCCTGTTTTGGACTGGGAAAGGTTATTACTATTTCCTTTACTGTTTTATTGCTACTATTTCCTTTGCTGTTAACCTTCTTGTCTCAAGTACCTTCTGGATCAAGCATTCTCAAAAAGTTCTTTATAATTTAAAAATAAAACAGCAGAGATTTTCAAAGACCATCTAGGAGTAAGGCTGGCATCTCTGTAACTACAGATGCAAAAAACTCGGGACATTTAATCGTTAAGACATCACTGACTGGGAAGCCTGCCACCAACATCCACACTTGATGCACATACATTGTCTTTTGGCTCTCTACAGCTATGCCCATCTGCTTCAGTGGCATAGTGCCTGCTTATCAGCTAGTTGGACAGTTTCAGTACGCAGAGGTGCCAAATAAAGGTTTTACATGGGTAGCTTGAATAACCCTGAAAGTGCCATTTCTTTTGTAGGAAGAAATGCTAGTGCTGAGAACTAATAGACTACATCTTTGAGTATATTTTTTTGCACTCACTGAAGATGAGTCTTGCAAAACCATTTTTACATCTGTTTTACAAAAAAAGATATGGTAATGGTAGTCAAAGGGAAAGAAAGCAGTATCTACAGATAAGACACTGATAAACAAAGCCATTATGAGATAAAATTCAGAGACTATGGCAGGTTAGGAGCATAGTTTAAGTATTGTGCACTATATGCCACTAATTCAAAGGGCAACATATAGCTGAGCTGTTCTAAATAGCCCTAGTTTGTCCTAAAGAGATGACACACCATTCCCACAGAAATGTCACAAACATTTTTTTTTTTCAGTTTGTATCAGTAGTTTAGTCAATCTTTTAATTAAGAAACATAGAATCATAGAATCATAGAATGGTTTAGGTTGGAAGGGACCTTAAAGATCACCTAGTTCACCCTCATCATATGAGTCAGGGTCACAAACTTCCATGGAGAACATAACTGCATCAGAACTAACAACTACAATAGAATAAAATTGGATCTACATATAAAGGTAAAAGAAGAAGTTGCAGCTATTTGGAACGTGAACCTTTAATCACAGTGTAGTTCCTAGTAAAAACATCATATTATTTCTTTAGGAATAAGAAAGTCTGTCATTTTAATATTCTCAAGAGAAATTTAATGGAAAATGGTACATGGAAACCTTACTTATTGCCTATGATAACACACACACACAGAAATTGGACAAAGTACTGATTACGAGGTGAAATCAGTTAGTTAAAAAGATTCTGGCAAGAAACATTTACAATTTCAAAAGATTATTTTCTACAACAAACTGGTGATTAATGAAAGACTCAAAGGCTGGAGACTTGTTGGAAAAGATTTAGGAAAAGAAACCCCTCTGGAGTATAGTGTTCTAGAGTTCTTGTAAATCCATCATTAAAATATGTGCATAGTTTAGAAAATCAAGTTAAAATATAGTTACAGTTCTGCTTGGATGTATCACCTGAAAACAACCATTGTTCAGCGTAGATGTTATTTCAAGCTAAGGCTAGACTACGTATTCTTTTTATAGCAGTCCTAACTCAGCAAATTAGAATCTAAGGAGATTATTTAATGTTTAAATTAAACAAGTCTTTAAAAAAATTATTGAGAATTATAAGAGAGGGATGAGGGAATTAAACTGACTTGCAAGGTACAACATGCATATGAATTTGTCATATGTCATTAATACAATCAGGGGGGTTGGACTAGATGATCTCCAGGGGTCCCTTCCAACCCCTGTGATTCTGTGATTCTGATATAACCATGTTAGGACATACAGCAAATACAGTCAAGAAACCCGACGGTATGACTATAGGGTCCAAAGGCTGCCTTGATATGTAAGATTACACAACTTTGCTTTGCTTTCCTTTGAGAGGGGTGTTGGACAAGGTATTTTTAGGGGTTCCTCCCAAACCAGCTTTTCCTCCAATTCTTTGATGCTTACAGAACTTTCTTGGCATTATGAACCTATGCACAGCTCAGATGGAAAAGCATAACCATTATTTTGCTAAACACTCAGTGTTACACAGACCCTTACCCAGCACTCATCAGAAAAAAAAAAAAAAAGCAGGTTGTTGAAAGGATGATAGCTCAACAAATTATATGGAGGTAAGAAAGGTCAACAGCGAGGGAATAAATAGCTGATACTTCAAATGGGGTGGGAATATATCCAGATGTCAAGATGGTATTTGATGACATTAGTAAAGAAAGGTATGGTAGCTCCCATATTGTGGCAGAAGAGCCATGTGACTTTCATTGCAGCAGTCTAGTTTGCCATGCAAAATTTGAGCACCACCAAGCCAAGAATCTTCGCCAGTGCCCCCAGCATTGCCACATCAGAGAGACTGTGATGACAGTTTTATGACAGGAGACAACAGCATGACAGACTGATAACTTTGCTTGGAAAAGCAATGGGTTTTTTAAGAGATCGGACTTAATTATTCCATATTCTGTAACATATAATGAAAATTGAATAGGTTTCTCTCAGTCTCCAATTCCATTTCAGAGTGCTAGATCAAGTGCATACTCCTCCTGGTATGTGGAAATAAGTACTGAAACACCCAGTAGGAAAATACTGTCATTTTTTAATTGCTGTTGCCTTAAGATCAACAGGATAACTTTGTGACCATTGAAAAAACTTGTAACTATGCAAGCTAAAGCTCATGCTTATATTTCATGCTTGATTTAAATTAGAATATGTTGCTGGCCTGATTGCTTCGATGTTTCAAAAATAATTTTCTGTACAAGCACAATAATGTATTTCATGCAAAGAAAAAAAAGATGCTTCCAAGCGTCCAAAGGAAATTTAAGTAAAAAACTGAAAAATTAAGAAAAGTGAGAATGAGAAGTTACCCATGTTAATTTACATTAACATCCAATTCTTTTTCATGTATCACAGCAGAGGTTTACTGGATGCTGCTGTTCAATATTTCTTTTTATCTTCATCACCCAGTCCAGCCTTGTGCTTTATTTACTGAATATTATCCACATTGAGTTGATTGTTGGACTTTCTTAGGCTAGCTGACTTACTGCAGCTTCTGAGTACATCTTAAGCATGGATTACCTTCCTAAGACCCTGGCTGGGCAGGGTAATAGTTATTAGTCCCATGTTAGAGATGAGAAATTTCTGCCACAAATGAGTCTGGGGCACTGAAAGCAACCACATTATTCATTACCAGTGAAAGAAACCCATGTTGTGCACTAATAAGGAGATGCTCACTTTGATCACGCAATTAAAGACTGTAGCATAATTCAAAAACACAGGTGGCTAAATAAAGGTCACAGAGGCAGCCTCAATTCTGGAACTTTCTCAGTCTTGGGTGCTGCATTTGCAGCTTTAATAGACTCTTGTTCCAGTGCATGTAAAAGTGCGTATGTAGGTATTTTCACAACTGTGCTTATACTGTGGATAGTGTGTGTTACACAGTCAGGTACCCACAGTTAATAATGTGTGATGAGCAGTGTCCTCAACATGAGCTGATGACAGCAGGAGGATAATGCTCTTTTAGCTCACAGATAAGTCTTCTGTTAATACATAGGTATAAATACTTCTATCTTGTTTAAAGGAAATACTGAACACAAAGAGAAACCCTAAAACACTATTACAGAGACATGTTGATCTACACGTGAGCCATTAGAGACCCTCAGACTCTCAGAACAGACCTGTGACAATCAAGGCAACAAAATCACAGGAGGCAACACCCCACCAGCCACAATTATATGGGCTAGAGGCTTCTGTGCTCTGTGCTCCTCCCTTTCCCTGCTGTGAACGATGGCTTCCTTCCTCTCCTCCACACGGCTGGTGCAAAGAAATCATGGTCTCTTTTGTTCTCCATCCCACACAGGTGCCAGTCGCCCGAGCCAGGAGAGGCATAGGCAGAGTGAGGGCCCACACAGCCCCCAGGGTTCGTCCGTCTGTTCGGCAGAAGCAGAGCCTGCTCCCTCAGCACTGTGGCTCAGTTGTGGGATGGACGGCTGTACACTGGCTCTCTTGCCTAGAGTTTGCTGCCATCCTCTAATTTGAAATCACTGCCCATTTAAACAAAGCTAGATGAATTTGCAATGGGCACAAAACGACAGCCTGAAATGAGGCCCTGTGGCATCTCTTCCCTCTTTTTTTCCACGTCAACTGTCACATTGACATTGCAAAAAAGAATTATTAGAACTTATTAGTGTAATGACTATATAAAAAAAAATACATTGATTTTTTTGTTTTTAATTTCATTGATCTAGATGATCAGAAAGGTTGAGTTGCTTTAACTGTAAAACAATAAATAGACTTAGGCAAAACTTTAGTTTGAAGGGCTTAACTGTAGCTCACTCAAAAAAGTGGTTAAATATCAAGGTCCTGTAACAGAAAATACTAGACAACTTTATTTGTAAACACTTATTACCAAACCTGATTATCATTATGCAAATCACTAAATAGATCCAGTCATTTCTTTTTCCCTGTCCTCCTTTAGAACTTCAGATGTTGAGTAAATGCACTGCTGGGACTTCAGTAATATTCAGCAGATATGTCCCCCTTCTTTGATGATACTTCAAAAGAAAGAGTCCCATAGAAAAGCTCTGCTGTCCTTTCGTCTACAAGAAATTTCAGTGGATTACCCAAATCTTGCTCCTTTTTGCTGGTCACCTCTCCTCATTTTTAGAAATTTTTTGCCCTCATTCCTTCATTACAGACAGCCCGTAACAGTAGGAATACAGAGAATAACCAGGAGAATTTCCAAAGCAAGGAGGGTAAGGAAGATAGGAATATTAATACTGCAAAGAGAGTTAGAGAAAAAGTCTCAAAACAGAAAGGGGCGAGTGAAAGTTTAAGTAAATAAGATAATGTTCAAATACATAAGCCACAAGAGATCATTGGAGAATATGGTTACGTCTTTAAGGGACAAAAAGGGTAATTTCACTGAGCGAAGAAAAAGATAATTCTAAAATGTAGACAGGATCTGTGCCTCACATGAGCACTTGGGAACAAAAGCCAGAAAGATAAGTATAAAACTCCAATGGGGGAGAGAAAAAAAAAAAAAAAAGGAAGAAAAAAGTCACAGTATCATTATCAGGTCAGTAGTGGTCAGCAAGAAATTAGAGTTAGAGGATTAAGAAAAGTTCCATGGTGGTTGGATTCTGTCCCAGAACACTAATGAAATACCATGAAAGATAAAAGAACAATTAGCTTATATTTGCAATCTCTTAGCTGCAGGACCATACTTCCATAGAAAAGCAATGGAAGTAACTGCAAAGCTGTTTGGCATTAAAATGAAATGATGGAAATCAGGAACACCCATAGAGCTGTCACACAGATCTAGCTATAAAAGTAGAAAACCAACTCTACCCTACCAGACAGAATTGGTCCAAAGGAATTGGAAAGTCTTGGCTTAGCAGTATCAACATGGATTCATCTCAGGGCTTATACAAATGTTCATTGTGTTAACTGGGCAAAGTAGCAGAAGGCAGATCTAGTAAAAGGTGAATCTTTAGAAACGTCTCCTTTTCCATTAGTGAACACTTGCTTGTCTCATCCAACCCAAGACCACATTTGCCTGGAGGTGAATGGATGGAGAGAAAAGGACAGTGCACCTGGGTCCTCTGCCCAGCTCCAACATTTGCAGTGTCTTTGGCTGAATTAATTCTGTGGCAACCTTGTCTGCTCCCAGTTTAAGTGAGAACCTATTGTCATGATGACATTCCCATGGTGCTCATTTTGGAACAAATGGAAAGCAGATAAAGCATCATAGGAGGCTGCTGTGTGGCTAGGATATCTTACTCACATTCCCTATTTACCCCAGAGCTGTCCTTCTAAGTGTGCAGACACTTTTGCCTGCTGAAGGTGTATTAGGAAGCAATGAAGTGGATCTTTTTTCAGTTATCCCATGGGATATTTGTGCAGAACGCTCAAACTAATAAATGGCAAGTCTTATAGAAGGTCTCAAGTGCAGATTGCAGATGTGATCCCTTAACTCTCACTGGAAAGAAGCCAGAGGCTGGTCTGTACAATTGTTTTGATTCACCAGGGATTTCTGTCTTAATACTTTATTTTGTCATGGAAACTGAAAGATCACTGTATACAAATCTGCAGACATTAAGCCTTAAAAAGCCTACAGTGCAACATTTTTACTGATGAAAGAAAGATAAGGGAACATCTGCCTAACTACAGGAAAGTCCTGAATCTTCATCTCAAGAAACATGTTAGTCCCCTAAATTCTTGTCTTTGGCATGAATCCTTCCTCAAAACGTTCTGTAGCCAGTATGTATAAATTACTGCTATGACAGATTGGGCGAGAATATCTGTTCGGTGTGGCGAGTCTGCAGCTCCTTCCCATATGCCTTTTGAATTTGGCATAGCAATAAAGAAATCACGGGAAGCCAAGGGAAAGAAACAATGTGCTGTCCAGCAAATTCATAACCTTTTGTATGATTAGTTTGCTTCCTTTGCTCTCTACACGTTAGAAAGCAAGTAAGAAATGGATCCTAAACTGGCTATGTAAAGTATGGCATGACTGGGACAGAGAGATGTAATTAACAGAATGCTATAAGAGTTGGCATTATGGTTAATTTTCTCATTTTATGTTAATTCTTAGGAATTAGAAAGCAGAAAAGAAGGCTTGGGTTCATTTAGTTTCACAGCTGGAATATACCAAGATTATTATCCACAGTGCTATATTTTTTTGAAGATACATCACAAGGGTTGTGGCAACTCCACAGGCAAATATTTACTAAAGAACAGTTCTATGAAAACCAGTGTTGATTTGGAAATAGCTATGACATCCATTGCACTTCTAAACAGTAGTTTATCAAGAAGAAGATTGTTCAGGGAGAGGCAAAACTTTCCCAAACAATGCAGAGTACACCTGCTCTAACCCTTTCAGTAATAGATACCAAACGGGAACCTATTATGTGATATAAATAACACTTCTTTCTGATTCTTGAACTGAAGATCAGTTGTGAAAGATGTATGCAAAAGATCAGTTCTCTGAGTGTTTAAAATGCACTTGTTTAAAGTTAACTACCCTCTATCTGGATAAGATCATTTTTATTGCAGGATAAATGCTAAGGAAGGCAATCTATGGATGGACAAGAGTCTTATGCAGTAGCCCCTGTAATTCTAAGGACTTCAAATCAGGGCTTAAAAGTCTGTGGCAAAACAAAGAAAAAAACATGTTGCAGATAGAAAGGTAATGAATAACACAAAAGAACATGTTGGAGATTTGATCCCAGTGTAAAAAAGTACATTTTTATTCTGTTTCTTACATATTGTCCTCAAATGGGAGAGCTGCACAACCAATTTAGATGTCTCCAGAGAAAAAGGGATGCTGTTTTACTCAAAGAGCCCTCCTATGATGACATTTTAAGCTGTGTTCAGCATTTTCTAGCCAAAAGAACAAACTTCAAAATGTTAATAAATTCTAAATGTGCATATGGCACTGCAAGAATAAAAGAAGAAAAACAGAGTTCTCTCTATTAATAACAAAGACGGATTTTAACTCCACTGTTCAAATAAGGGTTCATTTTCGTTCTTAATGGAAATTTTGGGACCTGGAAGGGGAAAATACCTCTAATTACATTTACATGACTGCTGATCATCAGTATAAATGCTATTTCATTACTATGTTATCCTCCTTTCCAGTTAACATGATTAAAAAAAAATAATTCTAGATAACACTACTGGAATAGGAAGTTCCTATTTCAATGTTATTTACAAGGATATTTGTTTTAGTTCAGATTCATTTTGATGTGATGAAAACTGTGCAAATATACCCAGCAAGTAATCCAAGCATCACCTGAGCAGGCAGTAAAATTCAAATATCAGCCTAACACCATTTCTGCCCAAGGCTGACTTTACAACTGAACTTATGTCTTTAATTTTTTGATTCTGTTGTCAGACATACAGTTGAAATATTTTTTTAGCTTGTTTGTAGCTTTGCTGTACTCCAAGAATAGCTTTACACTTGTCAGTTGCTTCCAGCATATTTAGAGATTTCCCAGTAGTATGAGACTTCCTGCCTTGTGTTGCTGTCTTAGGAAAGATCAGGTAAGCAGTCTTCAATGTTTTCCCTGGCATAGTAAATACCTTTTTTTTTTTCGTTCTTTTCTTTTCATAAAGTATATCTGCTTATTTTCTCCTTGTAATTTCCTTACTAAAAAATCTATAGTCTTATCTTTAAACTTCTGTTGCTTTGTGGCCAAGAAGAAGAGAAGCTTCGATGGCTTTATTGACTCATTTGCAAGCACAATAATCAGAAAAAATGTTGCCACATTTTCTAACATATTCAACAAATTAAAAAAACCCAAACAACAACCTCAGTGTCATCTTATCATACTTCCTGGCAGAAATTTTTAAAACCTTTTGTAAAGCCAGCACAGGTTATTGATCTGAAAGAATTTTTGAAGAGCATTAAAATATTTGCTGTTATTTCAACCACAACACTTGTTGCTCTAGAGTTAGCTCAGGACCCAAGAACTTCAGTTCATGGTGTCTATTCCATTCCTGGAGTATACAGCTCTAAGTAAAATCATGAGTTCATGAATTCTTGGGAATCAGAGATGCAGTAATTGTGCTAAATTTCCCCTTGAAAGTAAAACAGGATAGCTGTAGACTGTGAACTCCACCATGCTGGATTTTTTTTCCCCACACATTCATCCTTTTCCTTTCACTTGTAGCAATATTGTCACATATTGGCTGACTTTCCATGGACTTTTTAACTGGCTCCGGAACCAGCTCTCTCTGTATCTATGACGACTGTTTCTACCTTCATAACAGAAACACTGCTGTTTCTCACCACCCACACAAGCAGTCACTTGTTTTGTTTAATTTCTTATCCCTCAGTATTTTCCCCTTTGCCACCCCAATGTGTTAATAATTAAACCTGACTCACAGTTCACTGGTTTCAAGGGCTAAAAATTAGAGACACAATGCTACAATTTAGCATGACATCCCTGCAAAGTTCTCATTTCTTAATGACCTATACTGGAGTTGCTGCGGAACCTGTTTACTAATGTTTACACTCTCTCTGTGTGCATGCCATACGTTACTCCTGCATGTCCATTTGTGTTTCCCCTTTAGTAAGCTCCACACAGTGCAAAATTTGACAGTACATTTGCTATGTTGTAAGTAAAGTGGAAAAACATTAAGCTGGCGCTGAAAACATTTACCCAGCACAGTCAAGAATTTCACACTAGATTCTAAATCCAGGTCCAAACCTATGAAGATTTCAGGAGGACAAATCAAATATTTCTTAACCATTTCTCTTCTGTGACAGGCTGAATCAACTAACAGCAATAAATGAAAGAATCCTGGAGTCATCATTGGGTAATATCTATTGCATGAGCAGAAATCTTCTATAGTTCTTTGAGATCTAATGCTCTAATCTAGCATGATTAATTTAATCTTCATTTGAAAATACATGTAAACATATATGAATAACTTCCAGCAAAGTCCATTGTAGTCAGTGGAACTTAAGTACTCGCTAAGCATGAGATACCTGGCTGAAAAAAATGCAATGTTAAATGTAATCCTATTGAAAAATGAACTTTGAGTTTTGGTTTTGTTAAATGTAATAGGTACCTAACAGACAGTACCCATACCAGTGCTTGCAATCATGTTATGAAATCACTTCTATAGAAACAATAGACTAAGAGAAGAAAAAGAAAAAAGAAAAAAAAAAGAAAAAAAAGAAAAAACCCCCATGAACTAAAGAGGTTAAAAAAACTTCCTAAAGCAGCAGATTATGCTGGAAGAAAGATGTTATCTTCATACCTATATATTTCTTTATAGAAATAAAACTCAATTTTCTCAGTTTTAAAATGCTGATAATATAAAATCTTTGTAAGGCACTCTGAAACCACAGTAGTGAGTGTTGTAAAAATACCTATTTTGATTAGATTACATGTGGCAGATAGGCCAAAGATTGAAATATTTGGTCATGGAAAATTTACATATGTTAATATTGGAACTAAACTACTCTTTCACCTATTGGCCTAGGATGAGGTACACAGCACGTTATAATGTAGACGCTAACACAGATGTTCACTACAGTATGCTTGTGTCTGTTCGGTGGATAAAAAACATGACTTAATTTTCTAATGCTATCAAGTTGCCTCTTTCCATTGGAATTCCATGTAATAAAAACAAAAAGCAAGACCTCAACTAATTTCTGCGTCTGCAATATCAAAAAATTTTTGAAAGGGAGGAGGAAGATGTTGACAAAATAGATACTGTTTTCAGGCTCTAATACGATTACTCTTATAGTTATGCTGCTGATTGGTTGTTACTGTTGTTGTTATTTGTTTTCATTTACCATGGGGAAAAAAGCATCCTATCAGTGCTACTTTCACCCCCAAACATCAAATCTTAGCTGGTACAGTCAGTAAAGTTCCTTCCCACGTATTTACACCAGGGCTATAATCCACACAAGAATTCTAAATCCTCACGTCTGCTGGCCTGTGATAACGGTGTGATCTATTTGTGACGTCCTGTATCTGATACAGGCTAGACATTTAATAACTTGTATGGCATCTAATGTGTCATCTTGTTAGAAAAGGAGACATAGCTGAAGAGACACTTATCTGTAAGCTCTTATTTTAAGATAATCAATAAACTCTTCCATAATAACTGTATCCTGGCAGCATTCAAACAGCAGACATCAGACTATGGACAAACAGAGCCACAGTGATCCCTCTCTGTTCCCCAGGTAAATGAGGTAAAACTTCAGGGGAACTCTCCTGCTTTATCAATCACAGAAAGAAGCCAAACACGGAGCATCAGCTTCTGAGATCTTTCTGCAGTGATGACTGGACTTTCCTGTGCTGAGCCTCTGCAAAGCCAAGCTTTTCTCTTCTGTTCCAGCAGTGTCTTTCAGCATGCTGAGGATGTGCATGGATTGATGCTCCCATTCCCAGCCCCTCCAAAGAGCTCGACAGCCCTAGGAAACCATAACAAAAGTTCCCGTCTGACTCAGTGCGTGGTCATTAGGTGCTAGGTTCTAAATGGGGGATCCCTTTCAAAATGGGAGCCTGGGGTATGTCCTTGACATAAAACACAAGTGTCTCCTCAGCTCAGCTTTAATCTTGCCTTTGTCACTGCGATTGATACGTTTTTCTCTCCTTACTTTTTAACTTTTCTCTCCGAGTTACTATTTTGTCCCACCATTGCTGTATTTATACATTGTTTAGCACAACAGAGCACATTCTTAGTTGGCTCTTAGAAACTACTGTAACAAAAGTGATTAATAATGATATTAACAGAGCAACCTTTCAGACCATGCATTTTACTGGGTGATAATTCAAATCCCAGCATTCTGCCAAGGAAGCTCAGTAAACTAAAAGGTGTGAAATTAGTCTGCAATTTTCCAGAGAAGGTATAATTTATTACTTGCATAAGCAGGTGATAATGCTCATAAATGCATTTTCAAAAATGCAAATGCTTAGAAATAAAACTTTGTGAACTGGACCTTTGTAATTCACAGTTAATCAAAAGATATTTATATAAATATATTATTACTCAAAAGTTTGACTCCAACACCATACAAGACAATTTCTTGATGCATTGGCTACTAGATACCAAGCTTAACAGTAATACTTTCATCTTCCATTTAATTTTATTGAAGATACTACATATTTCTGTTGTTTAGACTGTTTCATAAATCATAAGAAATTATATGTCTGCATGGCTGCTTTACTTGCCTGAATAACCAATACAGTGAACCAAGAATATTATACATGAATGTAGGATTTGCATTCAACTTCAACAAATACTTAAATGTACACGATTATAAACATGGGGGGTGTTTGTCTCTCAGCCTTGAAGTTTCATGCTTCTGAGGGTCATTTATGAGAATACTGCCAGGAAGAGAAGACATGGGGAGCAACGTAAATTAATTTGGTATGTTGTATAAATATTTTCCAAAGTGTTTTTGCAAGGTTGATCAGATATATTTATATGGTAAGATGTCTTCAAAATTCCTGTTGCAAGTTCACATCCTCCAAAGATCTGAAATGCAAAGCCATCATTCTGTTTATGAGGGGTAGAAAGCTCAGTAGGCAAAAATCCTTTCACATTGTAGATTTGCATTTATATTTGATTTAATTTAAAAAGAGAAGTTGTTTTTGCTGTTTTGTTTTAGGTCTGTATCAAACTCCAGTGGAAATCCTCTTTTCAGTCAATCATACTGTGGATCAGAAATTATAGCCAGAATTCCCCAAACATGTTTCATACTTCTCTTTATGCCTAAGTAGTCCTACTGAGTTCAGTGTTCTACTGATACGGAAAAAATTAAAATATGCATACAGGTGTATGTAGGATTGGTTCCCTAGTTGTCTGAATACCCTTGTTCACTTCAGCAAGCCTCTCATGACTCCACAAAGCTGCCTATTCACAGAAAATCAAAGAACAGGTAGTTCAACTACTTTAATGAATGAGTGAAATGAAAAACTTCTAATTAGATCTTGTGTTAGCATCAACATTAACTTTTTTTACCCTTAACATTCTTAGTACTTTTTCACAATATTTACAATACTTGCTAAAGACTGTACAAAGTAATGAAACCTTGATACTCTGTACTCATTTTTTGCTTTCAAAAGGATCCTTAAACTTCTAAAGAAAAAGTTAACAACAAACATTCAGTTATACCTTGCATTTTGTGGGCTGCAATTTTTATTAGAATCAAATCGAGGTCATATATAATTTAGTTATAGCAAAACTCTCCTCCTTTGGTAAAAACTGTGGCAAATTTTTGGACTAGTGTTTATTGTGGAAGGACATACAGAATTACATAAATGGTGAGAGAAAACTTACAACTGGAGAAGCATTTTAAAATAAGTAGCTAGTCAAAATGCAGCTATTTATTGTTTAAGATACAGTTTATTCCCTGGATTACTGAAAGGAAAGAGAGAGAATTTCAATTACAACTGTTATCTGTTATGTATATTAAAAGCTTTCCATTTTCATTGGTCACAACCACAGCATGCACACAATTATTGACTAGAAGCCTTTCATGAGGAATGGATTAATAGCATTTCTCCCTCTGGTAGATATAAATATTTCATCTATAGCTCAGGAAAACTTCAAATAGTTAAACTGTTAACAATACCATTCTCCATTCTTCTACCATGCTACTCCCAGAAGTTTTACAGCAGGAAAGCCTTACAAGGGTGGAAATCCGCTTTCACGGCAGTACAGCACATTCATTATAAGCCTTGACTTTCTAAATGCCCCCTTGTCATATGGTCTTCTTGTTCTTGGTATATATAATTAGAAGTATAACTGAAAGCAGTGCAGTCTAGCTTCAAAGGAAGGCATATTAAGATGGATTCAGCATGCCTGTACTATCCAGATCTTTACCCATTCTGCTACAATCCTGTCCTTAAAGATATGGAAGCAACCCTCTTTTCACAAGAATTGGTGCACATCTGAACCACCCAGAATAGTTTGAAAAAGGGTCTTACTTTTGGTATAAAAGATCAAAACCAAGTAACGTGAATCCTTGGAGGTTTTCAAGACCCAACCGGAGCAACCTGATACAAACTCAGTGTTGACTGTGCTTTGAGCAGGAGGTTGGACTAGAGACGTCCTGAGATCCCTTCCAACCATCATGTCTGTATAATTCTATACTATACTGACCTTATTATGGCATCATGATGCTGTCTGCATCTTGCAGTTCACATGCCCATGTTCCTATTTCCTTCTATAGGCTGTTTTCTGTTATAGATGTTTTCTACAGAAGTGGTCAGAGTCTTCTCTCATCTCTTCCTCTCCAATAAAATAAAAGCCTTTCCCCTGCGGAAAAGGTGGGAGACGAGGGTTAACAGACCCTCTGTGTCCCAGCTGACAGCTTCCAAGCAGCCATTTTTAAAGGATAATTGTGATCTACTCTCACAGCCACCTGCTCGCTCTAAGACCCCACTGCCCCTCGGTCCATTTGGATCCATCCCTCTGCCCACCCCTCAGTGGCAGAGGGAGGGGGTCCTGGCCTGGCCGGTGGCCTGGGGAGGGCGGGAGACCACCCTCCCCTCCATCCGGGGCGAGGAACGTGCAGCCAGGGTAATGGAACACTGGCAGCTCCCATGCCCCACACGCTTCTCTTGTCCTCTCTCCCTACACCCAGCCCTTTAACACACACCTATTGAGCTGTAGGAAACCTCCAAATGACTGTCCTAGAAGAATTTGGAAGTTCAAAGGAAGTCTTGACTGTGAACTAATTCTGTACCCCTGTTTAAGGAAGCACCTACCTGCTAAGTTGGTATTAAGCATGAAATGTACTTTTTCATTTTGTTTGTTTTCAAAATTTTATTGGGCCTTGAGCCAAACCAATACAGCAATTAAAGGCATTCTGCTAACAAAAACAAAGGCATGAAACCATGCCTCACTCCTAAGTTGCATCGAAGGACCTTCTGAGTTCACCTAATTTTAAGAAAACAATTGCTCATTTGGCCCAGAGAAATTAAAACAGAGATACAATGATAGTATTGCATTACTACTTTATGTGCTGTTGGCTAAGAAAGTAGCATGCCTTGTCTATGCTAGACTGATAAGCTAACCAGAAATAATGGGCACTGGACCTTTGAGGACTGGCATAAACAAATAGTATTCTACTAAAACACTAATTTTTAAAAATCTCCTTGCTTTTCATATTCAACTTCTCAAGTGAACGTTTGTAAGTGTAAATGTTTTCTAATAGTGAGTAGAAGTAGTTTCAAATACCAGAGAAACGAAACAGAAAACTACACACAAGCATATTCATGAATAATCCTGGCTGTCTTAACACAGCTGTCATTGACATTCACCACTCACCACTCACCATGGAGCTTCAAATAAATTATATAAAATAGATGGAGAGACAGATGATAGATTATTCATTGAGAATCAACCTCTACAGGGAGAGGGCTTACATTTCTCTGATTTTTGTACTTCCTCATGATAAAGGTTACACTGTAAAGAAATGCAAACTGTCCTCCCATTCAAGTAATAGCAGGGTCTGACTGTGACTACTTTGACAGATTTAAGTGAGATGGGAAGCATCAAATGTTATAGTTACCTAGTCTAAGACCTTACTGAAAAAAACCCAAACCCACAACAGCAAAAAAGTCCCCCACAGGATACTTAACAAAGCTGCCCAGAAAAAACATATGCAAAATGAGATTTGACATTTCAGATTTTTCAAAGTGCATTGGAGAAAAAAATACAAAACACTTAAAAAGTTAACAACTAAACAGAAGTTGTCAAGAACAGACATTGGCCTTATAATACAGCGCCAGGACAGGATGGATAGGAACAATTCTGAGCCTGTAGAACCTTAAATCTTATTCGCTCATATCCCAGATAAGCAGTCACTAAGTTATTCTACTTTTACCTACCACCCTCCCCACATAGCTAGACTTGAAATACCTTGATAGAAAGTAATTAACTGTCAAAACAAATACATTTCCATGTCAAATTTAAATTGTAATAAAATTAGGCTTCTAGCAATCGCAATAAACCAGTTGAAAAATGCTAGTGAATGTGAGCTACTTTGTTTTTATCATGAGGTAAACTCATGGTTGACTTGGTAAAGTTAACCACAGCTTGAAGCATTCCTATCTCTACTTGGATTTCACAGAGAGGCTACTGTAAGCAAATGCTAATCACTAATATTAATAAATGCCAGTTTCTCTGAAAATGTACATTACTGGTAGTGAAAGCAAATTGCCAAATTGATTGGGCTAAACCTGGATAGTTGCTAGATATTAAAGTTGATATTGGACATCTGAGCTAATGTTTCACAAGCACAGAAACATACTGAAATATTTTGTCATTCAAATAATGGGAAAATACTTAGGTACTATTAGGCAACTCATTCAAAAATAGTGTCAGTCCAACATACTGTTCTTTAATGTACCCTTAACTGCCCGGGAGTTCGTGACTGGAGCACTCCAGATCACTCATCTCTAAGCCAATATTTTGCAGCTCTTCTCATCAGCATAGTTTTAATGGTCTGAGGGCTATGTATATGTGAAACTTAGGGACTCTGGCGTTTGTCTGGAATATATATAAGACTATATTCAGATGTGGAACTGGAATCAGTCAAGTTCAACATACACACCACCCTATCTAAACAGTGCTTGAAGCAAATTAGCAGGGAATAACCTAGCCTTATGAAGTGGTGATTACGCCAAGGAGACAGCCAAGCTAAAATAAAAATAAAAAAATAAATTGGCTATCTCATTTTGTTTGTAGAGATGGGAATAAAAACTTGAACTTCCAAAATATAACAAGAGAAGATGGGGGAAAATGTTGAACAATTGCTTTCCTTTATGCTAGGGACTTCTTTTGCCTCGTAGATCCAGTAAGAAAGACAGACAGAGAGGATTAAAAAGAACTTAGAAAAACTGAAAAGACACAAAAAGGTCTTGGAGAATTGCACCTTGGAGGGATAGGTTTTACAGGCAGGTTAACTAGAGCATGAGGCCATAAGCAGCAGAACTGTGCAGACTACATTTTTGAGAAGGGGAACGGACCAGAGAATTTGCACCACAGCTAAGCGCAGGAGCCCAGAGATGGCAGAGCATCTAATTATCGCCCAGACACAGCATATGTTAAAGAACACAAGATCTAACATAGGGACCTAAGTTATATAAATGGCGAGGAGAGAGCATTCACCAAGGTTTGTAACCACTAAATGAAGGTTTGCTATAGAGAAGCAAGGCCAAGAGTAATACAGTGTGATTAAGTCTATATTCTCTTTTGTCTGCTTTGAAGACAAGAAAATTTTACTCTAACATTTCTCGAAGTCTCTTTTTCTTTTAGGAACAGTACCTATTTTGAAATGATGAGGCATAAGTTTGGGTCGACTTCCTACAGAGAAAGAAATAACTGCTGATAACATTAAATAATTTAGGAAAATATTCATATACTTTACAGAAAATAACACATACAAGTTGCTGAAGTTGTACTTCTTCATCTCTACCAAAATTTTTTTTAATTTGCTTTTTATGATTTTATTCTTTTCTATCCTCCTTGACAAGGTACTACTTAAATATAAAATCTGTTGCAAAATCTATGCTAGCCCTACTAATTTTTTTTAGCATTTTAATTTGCCTACAGTGTAAATATCTCATGAGTTTAGCTTCTTTTTCTGAAAGATCATTTGAATACTTTTTAAGAACTTATGAGCTGTTCACTGATGCCACAATTATTGTCTTCAAAACCATTTTTCAGTTGATTAGTTTGTACTTTGCATTACTGCAAGGTTTTGCCTATCCCTTTGTATAGACAATAAAATCAGGTACAGAAGAGCCATCTCTTTGTATCCAGATGAAGCAGGAAGAGTGGAAAAACCCATTATACTGAGTATTTTAACCAACTGATCTCTTTGAAGAGAGCCACAACCACTCAGTATAAACAAATTAAGTAGGATAAGAATGACTTTTTAAAACACATAGATAAATATATTTCCAATGAGTAACTTTTGAAAATGAATAATTTTGAAGACAGGACATTTCTAGTTTTTCAAACTACCCTTGTCAGGTTGGTCAGCTTATCTATACAGGTTCATTCAACAGTTCAGAGAACTGAAATAATATCCTGTCCATATGATGTTTTCACAAGGCATACTAGTGCAACTGCAAATTTTAAGAAAAACCCAGCTTCTCCTTGAGTAACTCCATAAGAAGTTTGTGTTGTTTTTAAGCGTGCTTCTTGCCTGAAAGCCTATGTGCTTTACAAAAGGATTTTTCTTTTTTTGAAAGGTGAGATTCTGGGTACCCTTGTCCGAGTGTTCAGAGCAGCAACTGGATTGTCAGGAGGCCTACGCAGCTCCTGAGCAACGGCCAGGAGAATGTGGATACCTGGCACCAGCAGAATATGGGTGTTAGTGTCAACTGGAGCTCAGGATACTTCAATCACCCTGATATCTGCTGGGAAGGCTACACAGCTAGGCATGTACAGTCCAGGAGGTTCCTCCAGTGTATTGATAACTTTTTGATTCAGGTGGTGGAGGAGCCGACGAGGAGAGCTGTACTACTGGACCTAGTACTGACAAACAAAGAGGGACTGGTGGAGGACATTAAGGTCAGGGGCAGCCTTGGCTGTAGTGATCATAAGAAGATCAAGTTCAGGATTATGTGTAGTAGGCATAAAATGACAAGTAGGGTTGCAACCTTGGACTTTGGGAGGGCTAACTTTGACCTCTTCAAGAAACTGCTTGGAGAAATCCCATGGGTTAGGGCTCTAGAGGGTAGGGGGGCTCAAGAGAGCTGGTTGATATTCAAGCATCACTTCCTCCAAGTTCAGGATCAGTGCATCAGAGCAAGAAATCAGGCAAGGGAAGCAGGAGACCTGCATGGTTGAGCAGGGAGCTTCTGAAAAAGCGCAAGTGGAAGAAGGAAGTTTACAGTAAGTGGAAGAAGGGACTGACCACTTGGGAAGATTACAAGAATACTCTCAGAATATGTAGGGATGAAACGAGGAAAGCCAAGGCCTCCTTGGAATTAAATGTGGCAAGGAATATCAAGCTGAACAGGAAGGGTTTCTTCAGTACATTGGAGGCAAAAGGAAAACAAGAGAAAACGAGGGCCTGCTGTTCAATGAGACAGGTCCCACGGTGACAAATGATGCAGAGAAGGTGGTTACTGAATGCCTTCTTTGCTTCAGTCTTTACTGCTCAGAAGCCCTCAGAAGTCTCAGACTTTACAGGTAACAGAGAAAGTCTGGAGGAAGGAGGACTTTCCCTTGGTTGAGGAGGATCAAGTTAGAGATCAGTTAAGTAAACTGGGTATCCACAAGTCCATGGATCCCGATGGGATGCACCCACGAGTGCTGAGGAAGCTGGCAGAAGTCATTGCTGGGCTGCTCTCCATCATCTTTGAAAGGTCCTGGAGAACAGGCAAGGTGCCTGAAGGAGGAAAGTCAGTGTCACTCCAGTCTTCAAAAAGGGCAAGAAGGAAGACCCAGGAAACTACAGGCCAGTCAGCCTCACCTCCATTCCCAGAAAGATGATGGAACAGCTCGTTCTGGGCGCCATCTCAAAGCATGTAGAGGAAAAGAAGGTTATCGGGAGTGGTCAACATGGATTCACCAAGGGGAAGTCATGTCTGACTAACCTGGTAGCCTTCTACAATGGTGTGACTGGATGGATAGACAAGGAGAGGGAAGTGGACGTTGTCTGCCTTGACTTCAGCAAGGCTTTTGACACTGTCTCCCACAGCATCCTCATAGGCAAGCTTAGGAAGTGTGGATTGGATGAATGGACTGTGGGGTGGATTGAAAACTGGCTGGCAGGTAGAGCTCAGAGGGTTGGTGGCACAGAGTCTAGTTGGAGGTCTGTGACAAGTGGTGTTCCCCAGGGGTCAGTATTGGGTCCAGTCCTGTTCAACATATTCATCAATGACCTGGATGAAGGGATAGAGTGTACCCTCAGCAAGTTTGCTGATGACACAAAACTGGGAGGGGTGGCTGACACACCGGAAGGCTGTGCTGCCATTCAGCATGACCTGGACAGGCTGGAGAGTTGGGCAGAGAGAAACCTCATGAAGTTCAACAAGGGCAAGTGTAAGGTACTGCACCTGGGGAGGAATAACCCCATGCCCCAGTACAGGTTAGAGACTGACCTGCTGGAAGGCAGCTCTGTGGAAAGGGACCTGGGAGTCCTGGTGGACAACAGGATGACCACGAGCCAGCAATGTGCCCTTGTGGCCAAGAAGGCCAATGGCATCCTGGGGTGCATCAAGAGGAGTGTGGCAAGCAGGTCAAGGGAGGTTATCCTCCCCCTTTACTTTTTAGTTTGGAGAAGAGAAGACTCAGAGGGGATCTCATCGATGCTTATAAATACTTGAAGGGAGGGTGCTGGGAGGGTGGCACCAGTCTTTTTTCAGTGGTGCCCAGGGACAGGACAAGAGGTAACGGGCACAAACTTGACCATAGGAAGTTCCATCTAAACATGAGGAGGAACTTCTTTCCTTTGAGGGTGGCAGAGCACTGGACCAGGCTGCCCAGAGAGGTGGTGGAGTCTCTGACTCTAGAGACATTCAAAACCCGCCTGGACACCATTCTGTGCAACCTGCTCTAGGTGAACCTGCTCTGGCAGGGGGGTTGGACTAGATGATTTCCAGAGGTCCCTTTCAACCCCTGTGATTCTGTGATCACTCTGGTGACACACAGAGAGAAACTCAACTTCTCTGAAGACAATATAAAAATCCTTATTGATTTCAATGTTGCCAGCATGCACTTGGCACCTCTGTTTCCCAGACAGCAGACAGAGATAAATTCAAGTCTCCCGTCTTCTCTTCCACTAGTGAAATGAAGACCAGTCTTACGGGGAAGGTAACGTTGTATTTAAAATCTCTAGTCATTGTCATGCATGAACATATGCAATACTATCCTGACTTAATCAGATCTCTGTAGTTCCTACAGACTCACAGTGATATGGTTTGTACAGGAATCTCCTACTATGCAGTCACATCTTCTAAAGTGCAATGGAGTCCAAATAACAGCATATAAGCATTAAGTCTTCTTTACCTCATTTCATGACCATTTTGCTAGTTTTTATGTCATCTAACATACAGACTTTATCTTCAAGTCCAAAAAGGATGTCAGTGGCTGAGCTTTAGATGTTGTAGTCATATTATTTCAGTTATTATAACTTCCAGCTTACATTAATTATTACTTTTCACATCAGGCTTAAGACACAAAAATTAAATATATGTATTTAATCTTCATATATTGACAATTTTTCTTAACTAGTAGTGTGGCTACTGCATTTTTATGGGTAAATTGTTCAGAATGGAATTGTTTATTTACAATTGTGTACAGTGTATGCCTTTTCTTAGGTCAGCCCTTTTGAGACTTTTTAGTCAACAACATGTGGATTCTTTTTTTTCATCCTCTGACTTTCTGTGAGTTCAGAGTGGACTGGATTTTGTTTCCATTTTGCATTTTGTTTATCATTATACATTTTTACACTTTGATTAGGGACTGCATCTACTAAACTAAAATATTGATTCCTGAATTTCTGTGGTAAATGTAACTCCTGTGCAGTACCCTGAATAAACCTAAATATCAGTTGTAGGGCTCTGAAAAATATATGCAGTTTTGTTTATTTGCAGTCTTATCTGTATCTGAGCTGAAATGTAGACTGTTGACCAATTCCCATTTTCAGACTTTTTGTGGCCATAAATTAAACTGTATAACCTTTAAAATCAGTTATACTAGAATTCAATTATTGAATGGTAAAAAGTCAGTATCAAGAAAGTAATCTCAAAGATACTTATGACACAGAAAGAGCGACATATCTTAGAAACAGACACGTATCACAAAAGGCTGATTATTCATACTGTGTCTATACTTATGTGAATTTAACAATGACATCTTTATGAGGGCAAAGCACTGTCAATCAACCTAAGACATCCAGGCAAAACCACTAATATTGCTAGTAATTAAATTTATTACAAAGCTAAGTCTCTCAAGACAGAAATTAAATCTAAAGTTTTTACAGAATACAGCACATCAAAACAAAAACCAAAATTGGTTTAACTGGTACAGTAAGTGGTGTAGAACCCAGAACTTTGTACCCTTTATATCACAAAAAACATTTAAATCTATGAATAGGTATTTCAACAAAACTGAAGACAGATGATTGTGTCTTGTTTCACAGAAAGTATAAGTAGTAAAGAGTGTTGTGGTTTCAGTTACTTGGGAAGACAAATGCCATAACTCTGAATGTCCCCCTCTTCCTTTTTCTTCCCCCAGCTTTATACACTAAGCATGATGTCACACACAGTATGGAATATCCCTTTGGTCAGGTGGGGTCAGCTATCCTGGCTGTGCCCCCTCCCAACTTCTTGTGTCTTCCCAGCCTACTTGCTGGCAGGGTGACACGAGGAGCAGAAAAGGCCTTGACTGCGTAGCAACAACTAAAAACACCAGTGCGCTATCAAAAGTATTTATCATCCCAAATCCAAACACAGAACTATACTAGCTGTTAGTAAAAAAGTCAACTCATTAAATTTCAAACAGGAACTTGCTCTTCAGGCAGATGCATAATTAAGGTGAAATATGCAGAGTGCCCAGTGCCACAGGCTATGAGTAACTTTTTGGGTTTTATACATGATAGAGAAGTTTTGAAGAAGTTTACTTTAGGTCTACACCAGAAATGCCAAACTGCTTAAGAGCAAACAGTTAAAATAAATGATGCCACCTTAAAATTCATGATTTTATTTTCAGATTTATCACCAATTCAAAACACTTAAGAAAGAAAACATGGCTGTAATAATTGTGCTTGTTTATGCATTAGTTACAAAATGCTATCCTTTAACAAAAATTTTTATCCAAGGACATCTAGGCTTTTCCCAAAGCTGGTGATTTAACTAACTTGGAAACCTCAGTAGTTATTTCTAAAAAGTGCTGTATTTTTCTGGTTGGACAGTCAACCCACCACAGCTAAATGTTAATTTTTTTTGACCCAGAAAGAAAAGCAAGCAAGACACCCATTAGTCTCAGAGCAGAAGCACCACAAACATACACAATAACCCATAAAAACAAACTGCAAATAAATAGTACCCTTGACAGTTAAATTATAGAAATAGGGAGCAATGGAACTTTTGGAATATGTTTAATAGTGCATTTCACAGCTCTACTCTTTGTTTACCTTGCCTTTCACTGTCATTCAGAAAATGTATCTTCATTGGTAATGGTACTCATAGCAACAGGCAAAGTTCGAACAAAGTAGTGTGTCCCTTTTCTTGCGGAGCTTCAGGAGTTGAAAATCATAATGAAATCATTAAAAATTGAAAAAGATAAGTACAAACGGGAAGTGAGAAACATCTCTGAAGTTCTGAAATGGAGATTTGTGACAAGGAGATTTACAGAAAGGTTTTTATGTAGGTTCTTGTTTGGAAGGCAAAAAAAAGTCACATTTGGAATATGACTGAAGAAAATCATCTCCACCTTCTCTCACAATTGGAAGTGGTGATTTGCAAATCAATAGGATAGTATAGCTCCATGTGAGTCTCAATGCACCTTTCCTGAAGCATAACCTCAGGATGACAATGAAACTCACAAAAGAAGAGAACCAGTCACATTGCCTAGAAAAAACTCTTGGAAGAAAAGATAAGGACGGACTCCACATACTGGCAGGTCACCCTTTGTAGAGATATAAACCAACTATGACTAAAGTTGGCTTCACTTGAATGACCAAGACTGCCTAAATCTTAATTAGCTGGCCAAAACAAGAACTGAGTTTCTGCACAACGTAATTGGTAAGTACTGTTATTCAGACTTTATTTAATTTAAAATGGACAGCTCCGTTTTAGCTACATGCAGTACAATGCCATTTTAAATATATGTGTAGAGATTAGTGGCTGAATGAAAGTGAAGAGAATAGAGGAAGACATAGAGAGGAGTACAGAAGGAGCTGGAAGAGAAAGCGAAGCAGCAGCAGAGCTGCTGTTATGTGACCATATTCCAGAACAAGTGCTGAACCTGCACCCTGTTGCAAGGACAGGCAGCAGAGCAGAGGAATGTGAGACTCAGATAGGTAGTTTGGACCAGAGGCAATGTTTCCTCTTCTTTTCTAATGCTTATCTCATTGTGGTATAAGCTGTTAATTAAAATATATTAATCTCTTCTTGAAAGGAGTGCAACTACAGGTCCCAGCCGCCATTGTAACACCCACTGAGTCTAACAAAAGAGTTATCACAAAGGCAGCTTGAGGCATCAGCAGACTTTTCCCTTGGTGAGAGAGATACTGTCCAAAGACTGTTTTATTATTCTTTTTCTTGCATAATTATTCCCCACTGTTAGGTAGCTGTGGTCCCAATCTTTATTCCTAGACTTTACAGAGAGTTTGGGGCATCTCTATGTTTGCAGGATGCAGTGGATAAAGCATTGGCTTGTAACTTGAGAAAAATGGATTCACATGTTCATCTGTCACAGCCTTTCCTCTGGTACTGAGAAAATGTCTCAGTCTTTTAGTGTTCTCACTTTGTAAAGCAGTGGGGGAAGTACTTCCTTACTTCAGTAGTGTGACACAAGGACAGAGACATTAAAAGCTCTGAGGTAGACAGATACTCCATGAATATATGCTATAAACACGTACGAGACAAAAAGATAGAGCTATAACCTCTTAGACAAGCGAATATCAGCAGTAATTGATATAAGCCAGCTAGAAAAAATACTAAGTAAACAATGTGGAAATCCATAGTAACAGGTATAGGAAAAACAGTAGGAAATACAAGGAAATCTATTTACTCTAGATAAAGAGAAATATTTGGCACTGAACTACAAAGGTCACCTTAGAGCAGTGGAAACATTACCTTATCCTTGCTTGATTTTTAATTATCTCTAGCTGGTCAGAGCTATTGGGTGTTTGAGAGAATTTTAATGCTTTCAACTGCAGTTTAGGTAGCAGTAGCAAAACCCATGGATTTTCTCTCTAATCTCTTCCTCTGAGTATCTGTTAAAGACATCATCAGATAAGTCGTTCTTTCTCCATGCTTTTTGTAGTATTTCAACTACAAAGTGCCAATTAGACACTATTTTAACAGAAAGGGTTGCTTGTTCTTAAAAAAAAACCCCAAAACCACAAACAAAAAACCCCCACAAAAAACCTGCAGAACAAAACCCACTCGTCATTACAGTGACAAACCAGAAGATCTATTCTAAAGAAAGAGAAAATGAAATGTAGAGGAACTTGATGTTTTGGCACCCGTCCAGGGATTCTGTTAGGAAGTGCTCTGGTTTGAACAAAAACAAAATACGATATTCGTTATATGTTATTAGCAGTTCTACATGGAACTGTAATTCTCAGTGGAAACTTCCTGGAAAAACATCTTCCTTTTCTGTGGAATGGATGAGGCAGAGATGTTTTGAATGGCTACTTTTTAAATGTGAATACAATTCACTGAAAGGGGATAAAAGCATTAGGAAAGAATGAATGTAGCTGAATTCTACACCAGTTAAACCTGCTATGAAACTAATAATTAAGGATTTAAATTAAAAATATCAGACAGCTTCACGCACTGAACACGTCCTGCACAAAAATTCCTGGAAATCAATGCTGTACTTCATTATATGATGCAAATTATAATCTTTCATCTTCTAATACTCAACATATATATCATTTTAAAAAATAGTATTAGCTAAGTACCTTTAAATTAATGAAAACCCATCTCAATCCAAAAGAAAACAAAACTCCATGCAGAACCATTGTTGAAGAAACTCTGTCCTGGAGTCTTGCCCAGGGTGTCTTTCACCACGTTTTCTGAAAACATCCCAAATTAATTTTCAAGATTCAGTGGCTCTAAGAACCTAACAGATTTCATGCTTAAATAAGTGAGAAGAGTTTATTGTGTTTTCAAAATGTTTACTATTTAAACGGCCTCTTGGAGTCTGACAGCTTCTCATTCAATTATCTATAATGAAAATCCAGAGGGCTGGTACACTTTTTCTCTTTATAACTCTGTTTTCTCACAGTAGGAGACTTCTGAAAAAGTAATGTCCGATACAAAACTTAGAGGAATCAGAGACTTAGGATCTCTTAACTGGGATCATTTCCTTTTTATGTCTTGACTAGTTCTCTGATCAACAGGGTTTTTTTTCCATTGTGCTCCCCCAGAGCTGGCTGACTAACTGTCTGGGTACTCTTTAAGCTTGAAAGAATATTTTACACTTTCTTAAGAAGTTGGGTCAGGTTTTCTGAACACAGAAGAGATTTCCTTTTCATAATTTCCTTTAGATTAATCCTTTTGTACCTCAATGCCTCACACCTAAATATGTTCCTGTGAAGAGAGCAGATGAAAGTAGTCAAACTTTACTCAGACAATTTCTATTAAAAAAAAAATTACTTTCTGTGGTCTTCTAATTCTAAGTAGTATGAAAATTTTAAAGTCAAGAGCCAAAAAAGGCAGAAAATGCCACAGAAATTTACTGTAGGCAACCTTCTTTCATCTACTTCCATACAGTCAAGACAGATGTATAATATTATACTGGAAGTGATTCTCCGACATATTTGCCCAAGGCTTAACTGAATCTCAAGGGCTGGAGAATTTGAGATCTGTTGAGGTCTCTCACAAGTTATCAAAATATTTCTAAAAGGAGAATTACAGAATCACAGAATCATAGGAGTTGGAAGGCACCTCTGGAAATCATCTAGTCCAACCCCCCTGACAGAGCAGGGTCACCTAGAGCAGTTTGCACAGGATAGAGTCCAGGTGGATTTTGAATGTCTCCAGAGTCGGAGACTCCACCACCTCTCTGGGCAGCCTCTTCCAGTGCTCTGCCACCCTCAAAGGAAAGAAGTTCCTCCTCATGTTTAGATGGAACTTCCTATGGTCAAGTTTGTGCCCATTACCTCTTGTCCTGTCCCTGGGCACCACTGAAAAAAGACTGGTGCCACCCTCCCAGCACCCTCCCTTCAAGTATTTATAAGCATTGATGAGATCCCCCCTCAGCCTTCTCTTCTCCAGACTAAAAAGACCCAAGTCCCTTAACCTTTCCTCATAAGAAAGATGTTCCAGTCCCCTAATCATCTTTGTAGGCCTCTGCTGTACCCTCTCCAGCAGTTCCCTGTCTTTCTTGAATCGGGGAGCCTAAAACTGGACACAGTACTCCAGATGCAGCCTCACTAGGGCAGAGTACAGGGAGAGGATAACCTCCCACGACCTGCTTGCCACACTCCTCTTGATGCACCTCAGGATGCCATTGGCCTTCTTGGCCACAAGGGCACATTGCTGGCTCATGGTCATCCTGTTGTCCACCAGGACTCCCAGGTCCCTTTCCACAGAGCTGCTTTTCAGCAGGTCAGTCTCTAACCTGTACTGGGGCATGGGGTTATTCCTTCCCAGGTGCAGTACCTTACACTTGCCCTTGTTGAACTTCATGAGGTTTCTCTCTGCCCAACTCTCCAGCCTGTCCAGGTCACGCTGAATGGCAGCACAGCCTTCCGGTGTGTCAGCCACCCCTCCCAGTTTTGTGTCATCAGCAAACTTGCCGATGGTACACTCTATCCTTTCATCCAGGCCATTGATGAATATGTTGAACAGGACTGGACCCAATACTGACCCCTGGGGAACACCACTTGTCACAGACCTCCAACTAGACTCTGTGCCACTAATCACAACCCTCTGAGCTCTACCTGCCAGCCAGTTTTCAATCCACCCCACAGTCCATTCATCCAATCCACACTTCCTAAGCTTGCCTATGAGGATGCTGTGGGAGACAGTGTCAAAAGCCTTGCTGAAGTCAAGGTAGACAACATCCACTGCCCTCCCCTCATCTATTTGTCAAAATCAAGAAGCCAAAATCAAAAAAATAAAAAAAAATAGATCAAGAAGTCAAAATCAAACACCCAGTGTAATCAAAGCCTAGACTAGCTTTCTGGACTGATTATCAGGTAAAAAAGCAGACCATCTGTTTTAAACTGATATTTAATACTCCATCAATAAACTAACCAATAAGCATAAAGTAAGAATGAATTCTTGACCATTGGAATACTTAAGCTTTTCTTTGTTCAAGTTCTGTATATATGCAAGGCATTATAATCATATTTTAGATTAGTCGAACCCCTACAGCTATGACACTGGCCAGCTAGTCATTCACTAACTTCTACTCCCTTCACATTCCCACCCCTAGATTCAGTTTCAAAAGTAAACTGCTGAGCTTGTCCTTTTAAATATAAATGGAAGCACATTTAAATCCACAACATACTAAAATCTAATCTTTTAACACAACAGCAGCAAAAGCACTCTATTAAACAGCATACCTCCCCATGAATTGAAATCCCTTTCAGCAAATGTTGTTTAAAGTCCAAAGGGCAGTCTTCTACTTACACCCCTACCGATTTTTCACAGCATCTGCCAGAAGTGAGCAAAACTCTCCAATAAAATAGCAGTTAGCAAAGTTTACAAAGGTCATTCTTATGGAGGTAGCATCCAGTAGTGAAAGGACAGACTATAAAAAGAATTCCAAACACTACTCTTCTGTGACATCCAAACTGTTATCTTTTAAAAGAATTTTTAAGAGAATAAGTTGTAATAACATGCTCTTGCTCCAGGTACTTCCGAACATGGAGATATTTCAGAAAACACTGATGAGATCTGACCGAGGATTACTGAAAAGGTGACCAGGACAGAGGATCTTTTTAGGAAGGTGAGCTTTTACAAAAAGCAAGCATTCCTCAACAAAACTATTTAGTATAAATTCTGTAATGAAAAGAATGTTAATGATATTGAATAGTTATCGTGGAAAGTGCTAAGGAGAATTCACGTTGCTATTCATGGAACGGAAAGCATTTCATGAAAGTGCCCCTATGCAGTAATTACTATACCATAAAATACCAGTGCTTCATTTAGCATTGATTTATCTGGCATAATGAAAATGAAACCATGAATGGAAATTGGGGTTAACTCAGGGTTGAGGTGAATTGTCCAGCACTGTAATAGTCTTCATTCATGTTACGATTTGGAGCTTTACCAAAGTGTCCCAAAAATGGTTCTGCAATACTCATTTTGAAGGTTTACTAGTGCTCTTTTAAGTTTTCTATTGTTATTCTGTACTTTTTTGTTTGTCCTCATATTCTTTGTCATGCACTTTGCTCTTCAAAGTTTTTCCTTACTTCTATACAATCCTATGCTGTGTTATAATTTTAGTAACTTTCTTTTTTAATTTACTTCATCAGATACAAACTCTAACAGAGATGTTTATTTTAGTTAACCATCTCTACTAAGTAGCCATATGAGTGTGCTGTTTCTCCTTTGCTTTGGCTCCTTTTTAATTTGGGAGTCTCTGGGGATCTTAAACTATGATCAAGATTTTGATTTTGAGGCATAGTGACCACTAATACTGTAGTCACTATTATTTGATGACTCAGATATAATTATTTTTTAACAAACTCATCTGATTTACTTTCAACTGAAGGCAAACTTCATATGTGACTAATTTTTAATCAACAGCCCCAATAATAAATGAGTAAGCATTGAGGAACTATTTTGTTAAAGCCTGGCCTGACTGAGCATTTGTTCTATTTAGGTGTGGACAGAGCTTTCTATAATGACCACTTTGTGGTATGCTGTCATCTTGATTTTGTGTAGTTTGTATTTTCTGAATCTTTTTTATCTTTCTGATTGAAAATGTAATGGTGGTGTGCTTATATTACTGTGACTTGAAACTACTGGATGAGTACCTCCACTTATTCCTTTCCCAAGTGCAAGAACCTCTTTATATACATGCACTTCCCAAATGAAATAGCTGTTCTGTTCTCCCTGTTTAAGGCACATACTCATTATATAGTGCCTAATTTCTGGAATTTTACTATTTGGGGAAATGAAAATTCTGTCAACATTCTCTTTTATTGCTTGTCATTGAGACACCTCTTTTTTTGGTTCTGTTTTAACTTTTCCAGTGGGTATGTATACATTTGGATTACCTCTGACTTTTCAGCCATTACTTAAGTTTTTACTGACACAGATTTTTCTACTAACGTGGAAATACAGCCTCTGTGATCACACACTTCCTGGTTTTGATCTGGCCTGTAAGTACTGAAATACAAATCAACTTCCATCACAATACTTTTAACATGACTGAAACCAATAAATCCTGGAAATTTTACACTGAGAACAGCATGGGTAATGAAAAATGTTTCATACAAGTACCATTTCCAATTTTAAGTGGATTTACTTCAGTCTTGTTCACTTGCTTTCTGGTTCACATTCAGCAAAGATTTTAGTAAATATAGTGACAGAATATCCTAAAAAGATAATAATTCTAATCATTCTGTTGCTGGTATTAGCGATATTTGCAGAAAAGAAATTCTGTCTTTTCAAACACATTTGTGCCAGAAGTGCTAGTTTAAGAGGCTGGTCTTCTTCAAAACATAAGTATATATAATATCTATTTATATAGCTAACTATTTTGTTGCTTAATTTACAATTAAAATTACCAGAAATCTATGTTATTAGCAATATTGTAACCGAATACATTGAAAGAACATAGATACAAACCACAAAATAAACATTCACATTCACTATTATCCATGGCAAACTACTGAGTCAAGGAACAAACTGAGGAATATCATTATGTGTGCTTGAACGACATGTTAGCAAACAAAATATCTTGCCAATGGCACATTCTGAAACAGAATCAGTATCCTGATTCACAGTCTCCTGTGACAGCCAACAGACAAAGCTGCTACTAAAATATTCAGGGTCTTTATTTACATAATTGTACTTATAGTATTATTGGGCATTAGCTCAAAATGATTATGCAGAAGATTATTGCTTATGTCTCCAAATTATAATTTTTTCTGAAAAGTTGAGTAAAGCATAGAAGTAGTTTGTGTGACTAGCCGCCTCCTATAAATAATTGTCTACATTTTAGTTGCAACACAGTAAATCATCACATAAGTACAAATAAGGTGAAAAACTGAATGATTTGTCTCAGAATGTAAACAAAAGCACTTCTTGAGAAGCCCCTTTATAGAGAGCATTCTCAGGCAGGAGTCTCTCTTCATAGACTTCAAGAGCTTTCTGCCTTACAGGCTGGCCTGAATGGACAATGATCATTCCATTTAATTTCATCCTCCTCTTTATTAAATGAGTTTATATATATTTTTTTCCCCACAGCTATAAAGAAAGCAGAAGTAAAATATATCTTAATAATTCCTGTACTGAGCTTGAGTATACACATTTTCTTATTTTAAATAAAACAAGTACCTGGAAAATAAATCGGATTGGGTCAATAAGGTAAATTAATCTCAGAACTCAGTTATTAAAAAAATGTTAAGCATAAGAACCCTTTTCTTTTACTATAAATAACTCTTTCATGAGGAAAAAGAACTGAAAACTGGTTCTCTTACAAGATTTAGTAAAACGGTCTCCTGAAACATTTTCTCATCAAAAGTTCTGGCCAAATCATTAACTATACGGACCCTGTCTTTAAAATTCAAAAAAATAGCTCAAAAAGCATGGTTCTAGAACTACAGATTCCCTACTGTTTTTGGCTTTACGGTTTTCTATGGCATGGTTAATGACGTTTGATAGTATGTACGTGAGAGATGAACAGCTGCACACTTTCATGTTTTACTTTAAACATTTAAAAAACATGGAAGATACTAAATTGCAATACACAACTGAAATACTCCAAAACAGATCTGGTAGTCTCAGAGCTACTTGCCATATAAGGCATTAAGTAGATCCCACTAGGGGTGTTGAAGCCATTGACAACGTCTAGTCTTTAAAAAGACATAGATTAACTCAGCTATACTCTCTGGGGCCTAATGGTTTGGCAGACTGATGATGCTGCAAGAAGCTCAGACATAAGGTAATTGCCTCTTTCTCTTTTTTAATATATATCAGCAATTATGTGTTAAGTAATGTACCAGTAATAATCTATCTTTTCCTCCCAGACTTAATGTCACCAGGTATTATCCTGTACAAGATTCTTTTTGCTCTTAAAGGTTGCAAATTTGCTTTGTGTCAGACTGAGATCCTTGTTCTCTTCTGCTTGTCTATTGTGGTCTGTACAAGTCCCTGTTATGTTCACTATTATTGGGGTGTGTTACTATTGTGTTCAAGAGGAGGAAATACTAAAACAAAATAAATTAATCCCTTGGAAAATATTAGTAACATTGTTGCCCACTGCATAATTTTCCTTCACACACAACCAAAGTCCACTTGAACTGTGCAATGAATAGGTCATTACAAGAAAATAATTTGTACAATTTCCTACTATCACAGGTTTGAAACAAGGTGGTTCCTTCTGGATTAAAATTTTTCTCTCTTCTTGGTATTGGATCTTCACCTTATGCTCAAGGCAGGAGAATTTATTCTTCAGTGCAAAAGCTTTTTTACTTTCTTATCACTCTTGCTTTGTCTATAAGACTGCTCAATAAAATCTACAGAATTGTACAAAAATTCTCTCTTTGTTGGAACTAATTATAGAAGAAGTAAATATAACAGGTCTAGCAGGTACAAATAAGCAGTGGAAATTACAGTGGAATCTACCTCCCAGACATGATTTTCCTCAAATGCTTATATTTCATAATTCACTTCAAAGTTTTTCTCTATGTCACTGTCAAGCTCCACTAGACATTCCTTTATCTTCTTCCCACGGCAGTAAAGAAGCAAAGTACCTAATTTTACAGTGCTATCTCTGTAGCACTGGAAAGCCATAAGGTGGGCTTCACCTGTCAGGTGGATTCCTCTTTTTGGAGAAGAGAATGACATTCAGTACAGATGGGACTTTTTGTCCTTCTTATATATTCTGAGAATGCTTTCTAGAAATATTAAGAGAACAGTAGAATGACATTGCCAAGGTTTTTCATAATGCAGGAACCAGAAAACGCCGGTTCATTCAGCGGCATTTCCTTACTCTTTTTCTTTCATAGAATCACAGAACGGTTTGGCTGGAAGGGACCTTTAAAGATCGTCTCGTAGAACCCCATTCCATGGGCAGGGATATCTTTCACTAGATTAGGTTGCTCAAAGATCCATCCAACCTGATCCTGAATACTTCCAAGGATGAGGCATCCACAGCTTCTCTGGCAACCTGTTCCACTGTCTCGCCATCCTTATCATAAAAATTTTCTTCTTTATGTTCAATCTAAACTCACCCTCTTTCAGTTTAAACCTATTACCCCTTCTTCTGTCACTACAGGCCCTAGTAGAAAGCTTTTCTCCATCTTTCTTATAAGGCGCAATAAGGTCTCCATGGAGCCTTCTCTTCTCCAGGCTGAACAACCCCAACTCTCTCAGCCTGTTTTCACAGGAGAGGTGTTCCAGCCCTCTTATTGTTTTTGTGGCCTTCCTCTGGACCTGCTCTAACCAACCCATGTCTGTCTTGTGCTGTGGGCCCCAGAGCTGGACACAGTACTCCAAGTACTTCTCAGGAGAGTAGAGTACCGGGGCAGAATCACCTCCCTTGACGTGCTGGCTATGCTTCTTTTGATGCAGCCCAGGATACGGTTGGCTTTCTGGGCTGCAAATGCACATTGCTGGCTTATGTCCAATTTTTCATCCACAAGTCCTCCTCGGCAGGGCTGCTTTCAATCCCTTCATCCACCAGCCTGTATTGATTTCATGGATTGCCCCAACCCAGGTGCAGGACCTTGCACTTGGCCTTGTTGAACTTCATGAGATTCACACAGGCCCAGTCCTCAACCCTGTGCAGGTCCCTCTGGATGGCATCCCTTCCCTCCAGCGAATCAACCGCACCACTCAGTTTGGTGTCATTGGCAAACTTGCTGAGGGTGCACTCAATCCCACTGTCTATGTCTTTGAGGAAGATATTAAATACTATTGGTCCCAGCACATAAGCTTGAAGGACACCACCCATTATTGAGCCATTGAATATAACTCTTTGTATGCAGCCAATCCAGCCACTTCTTATCCATCTAACAGTCCATCTGTCAAACCCATATCTCTCCAATTTAGCAGCCAGAATGCTGTGGGGGACCATATCAAAGGCCTTACAGAAGTCCAGATAGGTTATATCCATAGCTCTTCCCTTGTCTACTGATGCAGTTACTCTGTTGTAGAAGGTCACTAGATTAGTCAGGCAACTAATTATCCACAATAGAGTGAGGAATATGCGCTGAGCATATCAGCACAGCCGGAATCCCTCTGTAGAAGGAACCAGGAGAAACTAAGCCTCCAGGCAGAGCCCTACTCAGGTGAAGAGCATTGCTTCTTCCCAGAACACTTAATAATTTGCATTGCTATTACCTCTCAGGCATTTGCATTGCTGGAACCTATGATAGCACTGCTAAAAAACACATTTACATCTCAGTCATTATGCTGGCTAACCTTTGTTCCTACTGAAATCCTTATTCTTTGTTTCAGCATAGTGCAGTTAAGCAGTCCTTTTATCATTATTGCTTCCACAAAAAAATGGCTTAATTATTATCTTTTGAAAAGACATCTTTGAACAGACAGTCATTCCCACCCTCAGAACAGATGTTTCACCTCCTGCATCAATTGCTCATTTATTGGTTAATGGTTTAGGTTTACAAGCAAAAATGAATGTGAAACCTATATTAAGATTAACCCCTCTGGTAATATTAAACTTCAATTTCCTGTCCTCTTTGTCCACCACAACTCCTGCATCCCATGTAATTTGAACTATTTTACAAGGCCTGAAACCACACAGTTACCTACTCCCCTCACCCACTTCTAAACTTGCCTGTGACTCTTGCGAGTTCAAGGACACACTTTCACTTCTGGTGTCCCATCTTTCTAAAACTTATTTCCTCTTCTCCCTAAGCCACTGAATCATTTCTTTAAATCTCACCTTAAAACCTCCCTGCTCTCTTTAACCTATGATTCACAACCTCTGGAAAACATTTTTGTTATATCCTTTATGAAGCATGCACAGTAAAAAGAAAATTTATTGTAGTCTTGTTGAAGCAAGCTATACTTGAGGTACTAATGTGACTGTGGATTAAGGATCCTATAGGGTCCACTCAAGATAGATTGATCCTTGCAGAATCTTTTGACATCTGAGTTTTTACATCCACTCATCTGAAAACCTCATAGCTACACACTTGCAGGCTTACAGGCTGTTGTCTTTCTTTTTGCCTTTGAACTCATAACTTTATTCCTGATGTCAGATGACACCACTGAGATTTGTGCAGCTTCAACACGGTGCCTATTCTGCGCCCAGTAGAACTGAAGAAAAGGATGCAGTTCCCTTGTCTCTTCCTCCAGTGACCAGTACCATTTCCCCCATCCTGACTTTAGATACTCTCCAAAGAGAGCGGCAGTAGAAATGAAAAAAATCACAGCACTCCTCTGTTGATCCAACTAAATGAAGGGTGAAAATTTCACCATTGTTTTCTCATCTAAGCACTCTGTGATAGATGGCAGATTCAGGTGTCTATTATAAAACGTGAGCAAGACAAAAATTGTGATCTTAGATTGGTTCTATCCAATTCAATGAGAGGATGCAGGAAGGCAAACCCACAAAGCCAGATGGGATGCACAGTGAGGGTGAGGGGGAGTTCTAAGAAAAGATATGTGTAAAAATTAGTAGGATGGTGTGGCACAAACAGTATCATCATCTCATTTGAACATCAACTCATGTGAATGGTACCTATTGATGAGGCTGGTATTCCTCCCATTCACAATGCACTCATCATTGCAGCAGGTAATTTTCTGTAGTCCTATTGAAAAGCCTGTTTAAATCTAGCTTTTTTGTTTAGCTCAGATAAGCATTTTATGCTTATGCTCATTTTTATGACTTAGAATAGTCTTGGGATGGAACTTTTTACTCTTTTTATTTAACTGACACTTGCTTGGATTTTTTTTTTATTATTTTTTATTTTCAAGCCTTTTGTACTGGTCAAAGCACTAGAAATGGAAGAAGAAAACTCCAGTTCACATTCATGTGACTCCCAGAGTTGTGACTTGAAGGAAACAACAAATATTTCAGGCTTGCAATATATTTTTCAATGTTGATAATATATGTTTTGGAGTATATTAAATTGTGTGCATGCATAAAGACGTTATACACGTGGACACACATTTTCTGCATATAAGAAATTACAGAGATAGAAACACAGACACAAATGTTAATGTATTACTGTTAGCAACAGACTAATGCAATATGGATGGCAGCACAGGGGTATAAGCAAAACCTTTCTATCTCCTGAGTGATTACTGGTATATGAGGAAACAGTATAAGAGGAAACAGACTTTGCAGAAGCAGGTACATATTCAGTGGAGTTCTTTTAATTTGACATGAAAATATGGTTGTGTACGGGCAAATCTTTTCGACTGCTGTCTGTCTCTGAAAAGTATACAAGCTTTAACTGAATTAGCAGTCAATTTTGATAGAAATAGTTATGCAAATCTATTTCTAACAAAAGGTGGTCTGAACGATGGCTTTCAGATATGTCATTCTGTCTTTATAGACCTACAAATGGGGAAAAAAGTGAATGCAGAGTATGAAATGAGGATTTCATTAATACTGTAATGTAACAGAGAGTACAGCAATACTGAGTCTGTGTATGAGGCGTAACTGAATAAGGAAAAGAAATGGATTAAAAATATAAAGGTCCAAATCCTTACTTTTATTCTGGAGCCCTCAGTCCATAACCATCAAAACTGCATTTCTTACCATATTTTCATACTTCATTTTCAACTTGGACTCTAATTTCTAGGAGTGATATACGTAACGATAGGCACTGTAGCAATGATGGTTAATAACAATAATGAGTAACTATAATAAATCATGGATCTGTTTGGGGAGGCCCAGTATACCTAGGAAAGTTATAGCTAGCATTTATTTTAGCTCTAAATCCCTGTAATTCTCAGGATGCTGTAATTCTTTAAACTGATTTCACTTCTTGAAAGTTCATATTGACTTTCAGCTTTTGTAGGTTGTTAACAATTATTGCAGGTGTCTCAAAAGCATAATAAGTAAATATAAAATATTACAAAAGAAAGTTAAACCAAGACAAGACTTCTATTTGATTTATAAGCAATAGAGTTTGGAATGCCTTTTTTTTTTACATGCACATCAAAATAAGTGAATAAAATTAAATACTCACTCCTGTTATGTAGCGAGGTCTATACTGGATGGTTCCAAATAAGCCAAGTATGACTATAATAATATGTATAAAATTTGCCAGGATGGGTGCCCACTGATAACCAAGGAAGTCAAATATCTGCCTCTCAAGCACAGAAACCTATGATTAAAAAGGAAAAGCATAAATAGATTAGACCAGACCGGAAAACATCTATTTGGGCATTTCCCCTTCCCATACCCAAGATATTTGCCCTGAGTTAAAGAAATACTTCAGTCAGCAGTAAAATGAAATGAGTTTGCAATGTTTCACCTTCTTGTTTTAATGAAAGCTGCATTCCTCACTGACAGTTTACTGAGTTACATTCAGCTAGCTAAAATATTCATGTGGGCAATTCTACCAAGATACTAAACTGTTCACTAGGATGGTATGTTTGCAGGAGGAGAAACACAAATCATTTTGTCATATACACCAGTAAATACCATGCTGTTCTAGGGTATCGGTGCTGAAAATAAGTGGCAGACTTACGACATCTTCTCAGCTACTTTGCTTCCATTCACAAACACCATTCTTCAGCCTAGTCCTGTCTCTTTACTTCCATTATTTCCCTACCTTTTGATTTTTTCTCTTCCCTCTATCCCTACCTATCCTGGCAGTGGGCTTTTACCTGTAACCAAATGCATGCAACTTTTTTGACCTGCTTCTACTGATAATGACTTTAGTTTACCTCCTCCTAAGCTGTTACCCAAGACTCTAGATACTTAAATTTAAAAAGTGAATTAAGGGACAATCTTGGGCTGTTGATGATGGTTTTCAGGCAATACTGTTCCAAGCAGATAGATTAGAAAGTAGGAAAACTGCATTTCTAACAGTACCAGTAGAAATAATTTCACAATTCAAATAGTAGGTGTCCCTTAACTGCTGTTCAGACATTATATCAAAATACAGCACTGTACCCCAACCCATAGGCAGAATGACATGTTTTGATAAAAATAATACTGCTGTGAATATTAGAAGGCAATGTAATGGTGAAATGAATTTAGACAGAAAGGGTAAGGAGTTTCTTTGACACAATTCCAAAGATTTCACTAACTGGAACAATGAATAGATGACTTCCATGAAAATGTGAAAAATAAAAATAAAAATAACAACAATGCCAACACCACACACACAAAAGAAAGAAAGAAAAAGCAGGCTGTTTCTTTATAAAATTTCATTAAATGACCAGTGACTATTTAGGCAGTTTATATTTTGCTGTGGGTTAATTGAATTAGGTGTATCTGCCACACACTCTATTCATTTAAAAAATAACACCTTTTAAGATCACATACTATGTGGATAATTAACTACTGTTCACCACTGTTCTTGCATGATATAGCCATGGGAGGGTTTTTCAATTTTCATGCCACAGTCCACTGCCACACCAACAATTTCTTTTTGAAATTAAGTAAGAAAACTTGCCATTAAAAAGACAGCCTACACTTACACCAGTATTGCAACCGTAAAGAGTCTTAATTATATAGTACTTACTGGCATATGTTGAACTTTAAGATAGGGTGTATTGGGTTTGCGTGGCAAGGTTTTGGTAGCGGGGGGGAAAAGGGGGAGCTACAGGGGTGGCTTCTGTGAGAAGCTGCTAGAAGCTTCCACTATGTCCAATAAAGCCAATGCCAGCTGGCTCCAAGGTAGATCCACCACTGGCCAAGGCCGAGCCCATCAGTGATGGTAGTAGCACCTCTGTGATAACATATTTAAGAAGGGGAAAAAGTGCTGCACAACTGCAGCTGGAGAGAGGAGTGAGAATGTGTGAGAGAAACAGCTCTGCAGACACCAAGGTTAGTGAAGAAGGAGGGGGAGGAGGTGCTGCAGGCACCAGAGCAGAGATTTCCCTGCAGCCCATGAGAAAGACCATGGTAAAGACCATGCTGAGGCAGGCTATCCCCCTGCAGCCCATGGAGGTTAATGGTGGAGTAGATAACCACCTGCAGCCTGTGGAGGACCCCATGTCAGAGCAGGTGGATGCCCAAAGGAGGCTGTGACCCAGTGGGAAGCCCACGCTGTAGCAGGCTCCTGGCAGGACCTGTGAACCCATGGAGAGAGGAGCCCATGCTGGAGAGGTTTGCTGGCAGGACTTGTGCCCCTGTGGGAGACCCACGCTGGAGCAGTCTGTTCCTGAAGGACTGCACCCCGTGGAAGGGACCCACACTGGAGCAGTTCGTGAAGAACTGCAGCCCGTGGGAAGGACTGAAATTCATGGAGGACTGTCTCCCGTGGGAGGGACTCCACGCTAGAGCAGGGGAAGAGTGTGAGGCATCCTCCCCCTGAGCAGGAAGGAGCGACAGAGACAATGTGTGATGAACAGGCCACAGCCCCCATTCCCATCCCCCTGAACTGCTCCGGGGGAGGAGGGAGAGAATTCAGGAGTGAAGCTGAGCCCGGAAAGAAGGGAGGCGGGGGGGGAAGATGTTTTTAAGATTTTGGTTTTATTTCTCATTATTGTACTCCAATTTGATTGGTAATAAATTGATTTCCCCAAGTAGAGTCTATTTTGCCCGTGACAGTAATTGCTAAATGATCTCTCCCTGTCCTTATTTTGATCCACGAGCCTTTCATTATATTTTCTCTGTCCTGTCTAGCTGAGAAGGGAATTGATAGAGTGGCTTTGGTGGGCACCAGGTATCCAGCCATAGGGATTCTCAAAATAAACCTGGGGAAGTGTGTCTGCCATATAATTTTGAATTTGAAAGTTCAGGGTTTCATGTCAACCACTGGATTTCTCTCTATAACAAAGATTCCTTTCACAACATGCATCCAGCTTATACCCAGTCTTGGTATTTTGATCCTACATCATCCAAGATCTTAATGAACTCAATTGTGCTATCCTACAACTCTCCCTAGCAAAGCAACATCATAGAGGAGTTCTCAGAACCCCAAGACATAATATTCTAATGGTGAAAATGTGATGAAGAAAAAAAAAAGAAGGCCAAGCTGTATTAGGAACTTCATCAAATCTCAGACTCCCTGTACTTCTAAGTTTATCATTAAGAAATATTTCCTTGACTACTGACATAGTAATTTATATTAAAAAGACCAACATGTGGCATAAAGCAGTGTTATGTAGGTCTGTGTGAAGTCTATTAGGGGTATCAGCAAAAGACCTGCTAGACCTTAAGTGCTGTTAAACAGGTAACAAAGGGAAAATGTTCACTCTGAGCACAGAGCTCTTATTTTCATCAGCTGAACAAAGAGTAAATGACAATAGCAAAGCAGTAGCAAAACGAGTCTAGACTGTACAAGCTTCTAGTATAGTAACAGTAGGCATTCAGCAAGCAAAAAAATACAAGGGATGATGCAAATCATTCAACCAGTAGGAAATCACAGTTAAGTATGCCAATTATAGAGGAAAATTGCAGCGTGGTAGATAATTATATTAAAAAAGTAGAAAAGCTAATATTCCTGCTGCAACTTTAGGTTAAAAGGAAACTGCGCTATCATGCATCAAGTACATTTTGTTTTGTTGTATTTTTTTTGGTGAAAGACACAGTAGTTCCAGCAAAACTTGTTTATGGGGCTGTGTTGGATAAATGGCTATTCTATGCAAATCTTCACTTCCCACATGCCAATGTACTACTACTTTTTGATGACTAGCAATTTCTTCAGTACCAAGTAACTACTCCTTCAGATTTTGTGGCCATGTTGAAACTTCAGATAAGGGGACCTACCGGAAAACATGGCACACAAGGTAATAGGTAAATATTGGCTGTGCAGAACAAGGAGACGAGTCTGCACCACCTCTGTCCCTGTGTATCTACCTCATGTTTGCCATAGGCAGGCAGCCTTGCTGTTAGACTTTCTCCTGTCACTTCAAGGAATCAGCTGTGTGTGGGTACTGCTGGATGTGTGAAATGGCAGTGTTCTGGTACACTGTGCAGAGATAAAATGCTGCAGAAATGCAGCTGCTGTTCCTTGGAAGATCAGACTACCACAGCAAGGTGTGTTACAGATTTATCAAATGGAAAATATAGGGTAGAACTAGACCTTTATTCCCACTTCCTGAAGAGATGACAGTGGAGAGAAAATAAAAATAACCCACAGATAAACAGAAAAAAAATACGGACTTACTACATGCAGTTACTCAAAAAAAATCTCATTGGGTTTGTGTTTCTAAAAGGGGATAAGTGAAAAGTAGGACAAAGTACTGACAAAATCTATTAAAAACAGTATTATGTAGCTTCCTCCTCTTCCACAGATGCCAGAATCACAAGGGATTTCCTTACATAGCAAGAGAAAATTTAGACCTGATTTTGAAAGATTTTTTTTTTCTTTACTTTAAAAACTTAAAATTTTTGGTTAAACAACTGCACTTCTTTCTCCAAATCATATCCACCAGCTTCAAATGTTTAATGATGTTTCAAGGACATTACAGAGAGGAAAGAAAAAGTGCAACGAAGAAATATTCATCTTTGAAGTCTAGGAATAGATAAAGAATTGTCCATTTTCTTTCTTCGTCTTCTTTTGGAAACAACAGTTTAAAATGAGAACATGAATGAGGAAAAATGGTTGCTTTGGATGAAAATGTACACTATGGTAAGAAAAGAAAAATAATTTTTAATTTAACTCCATTTTAATAATTCAGTAAACCCAAAATGTAGGGTTATGGAGAGTCAGTTCCTAATGTTAGAAAATAAACATCCACCATGTTGTCTTCTTAGGTTTCCAAATAAATAAAATATCATAGACAGATTATCTTATGTAATCACTGATAAAATTATAGAAGAATTGAGTGTAATTACAATGAACCATTTTTACTAATGCATTTTTTTTCCAGACTTCTGCTAACTGCTTTAGAAATAAATACAAAATAAAATCAGCCTGTATACTGTCCAGTTGGAATAGCTCAAACTATTTCCAGATTCTTGTCAGAGGCTGGTTGTTAATAGGTTAACAGTGTTACTGACCTTGAGGGATCTAAGAATTGAATTTCCAGAGGATAAAGAAAACCATTTTGAGATGATTCTTAAAGTATATGATTGGACTAAAATTTCAGACAGGAACCACAAAGGAGAAACCAGTCAAAAGATGATTTATAACACAAACTCCAAAATGGAAAATGACAAAGTGCCTTTCCTCGGAAAGCTCCTTGAGAAGAAACTCAACCACGACTACTTCACAATGATACAGAACCAAAACTTTGCATTAATATAAATTAAAGTGTATACAGGCACAGATGCTCAAGTGGGTTTGTACAGCCCCTGCCAGCCATGGCCCTTGGACAGCACACAGCACAGAGGAATCCAGTACGCAGGAGCCTGGGACAGGAGCACACTGAACTGATGGACTCACCAGCTGAGTCATGGCAACAGGCTCTCAATTCACTCCAAAGGAACAAGAGAGTATTAGCTTAAATCGCAGTGAAGGAGAATTAAGCAACCGTGGTTTATATCATGACTGGTGCAGGCTAAGAATCAGCTACAGAAATTAAGCTCTAATCAGTAACTCATTAAGTCCCCTCAGCTCAGTTGTGTTGCATCAGATGCCCACAGCTTCTAAACATTTGCTTGTGTTTTTAAGTTAGACATATAGTTTTTTGACGACTTTCAGTTCTTGGTTCCACGGCATAGAAAGTTAAAAAGACCCCAATAAATACAAATATTTTGGGCCTGTGGCTTATGAAAGAATTTTAATGCTAAAGCCTACCTGCATCACGTACAACATCCCCAGCTAACCCTTCCCCAGCACTTCCATCATTTTGAGGCAGAATGCATATATTTGTGTCATTCCTTAGAGAGGCTCATTTAATTTTTCATCAAAATTTCAGATAGTATCCTGAGATAGAGGGCCCAGTTACCCAATGAATTCTCCACAGTTACCCAGCAGAAAAACAGAATAATATTTTGAAAGTCAAATGCATACAAAATACATCTATACATCTGCAAGTGTGCATGTGCATGCAAGTCAAGTCCTTTACTGCAAGACAGCAGGGAAAGAAAAAAAGATTTGAATTTTTTTGTAAGAAGAAAGGGAAAAATAAAAAGAAGTTATGTGAAGAGCTGTGGACACAATGGTGTTCTCAGCACATCTAATAAAAACCATCACAAGCACAGGTAATTCAAGTTAAAATCAAGAAGGAATTAGTTTCCACTTGTCCATTGGTTCCTTAAAGGAATCACATATGTAATACTAAGCCCCTGTCCTTAATCTGTTTGATGCTGCTGAGAGAAGGAATAGGCCTTCACCACACTTGATAAGAATGTAATCACAGTTTTTAAAAATCCTGTGTAAGACCACATCCCTGCATCGTATTGTCTACAAGTGGATTTCTGCTGTGACTTACTGAGGACAACAGGGCTCTCCATGGGTACAGAGTGTATTCTAAGCCTCAGCTGCTGCCTTCTCTAACTGAACATAGTAATAATAAAAAACTGGTAAATACAATCTTTCTACAGCAGGTTTTCTGTTATGTAGTAATGAGAAGCAGAACTGTTATCTAAATAACACTTCAGTTATTATTACTCATGACATGAAAATAAGAAAGATTCTAGCTAAAGCTAAGCAGGTGAAGCTGACAGTTGGTTTAAATAAAAATGATTTGCTGTGCACTGAACATATCTTCAGGGTATTATATTCACAATTTATAAACATTTAGACTCCACCATACATACATGGAGACCCAGTGACTCAAACAATAACAAAATCAAAACCCTGTCTTCCAAGTACTTCCCTGAACGAATCACCTCCTGTGTGAGCAGGCAGAAAAAAGAGGAAATTGCTGGCAAAATGCTTGATCAACAAGTTCTATTCTTGCAAAATACTTTCTCCACACAAGTTATGAAACATCAATATCCATGAAAGAGATAAATGATGGGGAAAAAAAAAGGGAGAAGTCCTTAATTTTATATCGAATGATTTTGTATTTTTAATACTGCTTCCCAAAATTACTTTTAGAATAACCTTATAGGAACCATATTGCTAGAATTACAATAAAAAACTAATCAAGTAAGTGTTGCACTTAAGTAATAATAACTTAGAGGTGCTAAGAGTTTTAATCCCTATAAAGTATTTTATGTCCTGCTCATGAACATTTTAATAACAATTTGTGCATTATTTTAATAAGACATATTTGCACTCCACCAAAACCAGGAAGATAAGGATTGAATGTGCACAAAAGTAGTACAGACTCAAACTGATAAATTGGGTCAAGTTATGAGGTTCATTTTTACCTTAAAACCAAGATAGTATTAGAACACAAAATACTCAGATGTCAGGTCCCGGCCAGGAGTGTAAAAAGCATTTAGTAAAACCTGCCCATGTGTTTTTAGCAACATTCAAAATCAGATGAGCTGCAAGCACATACACCAAAAAAAAAAAAATTGGAAAAATAATCTTTATTAACAAAGATAGAATATATCAGAACAGTTTAATATACTTGCTTAAATGTGATTTTTACTTTTAGAAGGCCAGATTTACAGAATTCCTGAGTGCAGGCCTGTACCACCGAGGCAGAGATGTGAGGCTTGCCTCTTCCCACAGTGCTTCTGAAACTAGAGAGTGCAGGGCAGACACAGCTGACATCTCTTTGCACGTCAGCTCAGGCCTGGAAGCAGTATGGCAACATAGTGCCTGCTCCAGCTACAGGACCCTACTACAAAAGCTGTACCAGCTTACTGGTTCAAACTTTAGATAGGGTCAAGGATTAAGAAAACCACTTAAACATACTGGGACCCTAGCGTTTACTGGAGGCAGTGCTCTTCATATGACCACCTGGTACAAAGTTAGGTAGGTCATGAGCATGGTCTTGGGCTTGATGCCTATTTTCCTTATGTCAAAGCTCTGCAGAGATGGGCTAGCTGTGACTGGCCAAAGGAAGGATCACAATAGATGGGTTAGTGACCACTGGAGGGAATAGGTTTAAATACTGCCAGCATGCTCAACCCCATCTTCTCCCATTCTGCCACTGACAATGGGAAAATCAAGACTGATCTCTCAGGGGTTCCCATCCACCTCTGCTCTAGCCCTATTCCTCTCTCTCCTTTGCATCCTTCTTCCAGGAAGAGCATTGAAGCCCTGGCTCCCACACCTCACTTTAAGATGGCAAAATTCAATTTTACTGATGCTGCTGAGAAGCCTTGAGCCAGTTCTGAACATAAAAATACTTTTGAATCAAGCTTTAATAATATTTTATAATTGCACAATCTGAATATGCCTGCAGTAAAGCCTGAAGGCAAAATCAAGCATTCAGAGACCATTCAGAAAGATTAGCCTTATCTAATACTTTCAAATTGTTTCTGTCTTTATGGAAATATTTGACAATAAAACAGGTCTCACTTTCATTCACGAAGATACAACCACTTTCTACACAGTGATTCAAATTACGGTATATTACATTTGTAAACTCCACAAAGATGTGATAATGCTGTTTTGGAGTTGACAAGAGGATGCATCTAGGGTATCTTAACTTGAGGTAGTGAAACTATCTTTTGTGTATGTTTCTTTAGCCAAAAATAGAATGTGGCCTAATACCTGAAAAAAAATGCCTTCTAACAACAACAAGAAATTAGTCTCCTTTTCATCAGGAAAGGCACACCCATAGGAAACTTCATTAGACAAATAATTTTGAGTGATATTGACAGGGACCACTCACTGATCATCAGGACTGAGTGATGTCATAACAAGAACCGGGCGTTTGGTATCAGAGGACTGTATCAAGTGAAAATAGCCAATCTAGCGTCATTATGGTGGTTTTACTTGTATTCAGGCATATAAAAGTGTCCACAAAAAAGAGAGAGAACGACAACTAATCCATGTGAGAACTGTAAGGCACAGAGGGCTCCTTGCTTCATAGTCACTCATTCCACAACTAAACCTGGATAAGCAGGATGCTGACTTTGTCTGACCTTACAGAAACCTCTCTCTTAAGATGCTCCTGCTGGAATATTCATTATTCTTATACAGAATATGTGAAGCACCTGCTACATTTTCATGCCTTGGCATAACCTGAAAACTGACATTTAAACTATGCAGACCACTTTATGGAAGTGAGATAATTGACATCAGTTATAGTCAGAAAAGTTTCTAGCTGCTGAACTTTGCCTGTTACCTGTGTATAAAGCCATTAGTCCATAGGGAACTCCAAGTAGTGCTGAAGGCAGCAATGCATCTTCTCTGCAACATGGCTACCTTAAGAGTCAGACTTGTCATCCTCTCTCTGCACCAGGGTCCCAGGGACAAGCACAAGGTCTCAGATCTCATCTGCCAGATACTCAGTGACCCAGATCCAGCACCTTTAAATTCAACCACAGCTGGGGAACATTGATTGTTGTCTACAACCCAGTTCCGCAAACAGACTATCCTAAGGGTGAAGCTTTTTTCTTTTTTTTTTGTAAAGAAAATGGAGTATTCTCATAGGCTCATTCAAGATTGTTGATTCAATTAAAGAATGGTTGATTAGAGCCAGGCAATTTACAGTAATTTTCAATATTTCACCATTTGTATTCACTCTGCTTTGGAATATGATTTTAAGAAAAAAGGTAGCATATGAAACACTCTATGCTGTCATAGTCATTACAGCAAAACCCTAGGTCATCCGGCAATTGGGGTAGGGGTCCCCATTCCAAGCCCTGCAGACAGCTAGAGTGAATCAATCAGACACTGTCCTCAAAAGATCCTGTTAAACATTTCACAGAAAACAGGAAGCTTTTCTGGTTTTATGAAACAATATGTTTAAAAGAGTGGGACCCTAAGCTTTCTGTTTTAAAGAAACACAAAGCCCATCACCTGCCCTGGAAAGCACAGCCTCTGTAATATAAGTAAGCAGTACAGATTACAGCCTCATTCCCTTGCATCTTCCAACATTAAAACTGTAATAAAATTAAAAGGCAGACTGGCAATTCCTTTTCCCTAGCCCTGATGACAAATGCAATGAATAAAAAGCTAGTCTGTAAATCACTAATGTACTAATACTGTATGTTGACCTCTTTTTAGTATGCCAATTCACATGTGCATACAAATATATCCTTCTCTTAAGTACATTGCTTCTGAAATATTATCTGTTTGCAGCCAAGCCTTATCAACCTACAAGGTAACAAATAGTGAAAAACGGAATACTATAATAAAGTTCAGGCTTAAGAGATAGTGAATCACAAAGCTCTACTTCCAGTCTGTTGAGACTGAAAAGTTAAAAATCTGAGGGACAAGGAAAAGGACAGATATGAAGCTCTGACAAAAGACTTTGTGCCAAGACATGAAACACATGATGAATGGCAACACATGATGAATGCTTGCTATATTCCATTGCGAACTGCTAATAGGTGCCACTGTATCCCAGTGATGAGAACGGTGCCAAAATATTACACTTCCATGTGAGTAGATTGTCCAGAAAATAAAATGTAGTTGGATAAAAATTAAAATGTTCAAACAAAAGGGAGAAGCAGGAAAGAAAACAGAGATACCAAAAAGGGATATAATAGGCCTTCTTGTTTACGTAAATGTTTATCGCAGTCAATAATGCTTCTCTGATTTACACGGAGATAATTTACATCAACTAATTTGAGGCTAAACTCTGATTTTTACTGGTTGCTTATTTTGTGTAAAGGTTAGTGTTGAGCGTCCTGGATTAAACTCATTTGTTTATCCAAAATATGTACTCAAGCACAGTAGCAGCCTCTCAGCAACTATTTTGGTGATGACAGTATTGTTAAACATCTAAAATAGGATTTTTTTTTTTTTTTTACTTTGCTTCTGTACTACATATGGTAAAATACTGATAAATGTATGGAAAAAGAATGACATCAGTTTGCTGATACCAGTTAGTACCTTAATTATGTGACGAAGGCTGGAGAGGGCTGCCTAACAAACCTGCATAGCTGACATTATGGTGTTTGTGAAAGTTTTTTGCTTCATAAAAGAGCCAATCACATATAGTAAACCAAAAATTGCTTCACTGTCACAAATCATCATTTCCCCTTCTACATTTGCCTTCAAAATCTTCATTTTCCTCACCTTCCAATTTGCTTTCTTTAATTCAGTGCCCACAGCAATTCTCCTTGGAAGCAGCAAAAGCTATAATCTAGAACTGCTGCAAGCTCTCCTCCAGCAGAGCCCTACCTCTGCCAATAGCTGCTATCATTCAAGTGGCACTTGCTGGCATGATAGCACAGAGTCGCAGCAATTTCTTTCCACTTTTCCATACCTCATATCCCCAGATGTTCCAAGGGGGTGATCACCTTGCTGGTTTGATGAGGTCTAGAAAACTCAGCAATAATTATTGTGCTGGCAGTGCTGAAGGCAGCCAGCATCACTAAGGCAGGAATTGGAATGCAGCCCAACCAACATAGCAGAATCTACTAATTTGTTGCACTGAAGTTTTTGTTGTAAGAAATAATCATGAGCCTTGTGATAGACTATGAAAGGCAAATTAAATTGCCTGAGCCAGACTATTCTACACTGCTTAGCAAAAAAAAAAAAAAAAAAAAAAAAAAAAAAAAAAAAAAAAAAAGAGCTGACAATGTTAGGTTAGCTGCTTAAATCTAGGCATTTTATATGCTCTGGCTTGTTAGTAAGTGACCTCCTCAAATTATACAAAAAACAATCATCTATCCAATCATGACCTGTCAAAAAAGAGGAGTTTATAATTGTTTTTGACCAATTTAGTGTGGACTAGACTAGGAGAGGAAGGCTAACAATGTTTAATTTTATTTCATAACGTATGCTTTATTACACAAGATTGTTAAAAATCAGTGGAGCTTTTTTCCTATAATCATATTAGTCGGTGTTTTAAATGATGCATGTCTACTGACTTTCTAACCCTTGCTAGACAGTAGCTTTTAATACCATTATTTGAGGGTAACTACAATGTCTTTTTCAAAGTGGACTCTTATTATTAATGAAACAATACGAAAAAATAATATTTACATAAATCCAAACGTCTGTGCGTTTCTTAGTGGTATAGGTGACCTCTCTAGAGAGGGTATTTTTAACTCAGGAAAAGATAATCTGATAATATTGTGTGTGCTGCTTCTCTGCTAAAGCAAGAGCATACCTTTATGCAATGAATGCTGCACCTGCTGTTTCATGCTTTGTGTTGCACAGCACTGTTTTGACTGCGGTAACGGGTTATCCTGTGGTTTATCTCTAGTCCGATGACATACTGATTAGAACTCCATTTACAATGAAGATGCAGGCAAACTGACCTCCTTGGCAAATAGTATAGTTAGGTGGAAAAGGAACTTACGTTAATGAGAACTGCCTTCTTTCTGAGCGGTAAAAAATAACCAAAGCAGAGTCAACCTCTTTCACCCCTGCTGCTCTGTTACTGCAGCCATGGAAAGAAAGGATCAATGCCCATTCAAAATGCCCTGCTATCGACAGGTAGTTCTACATTGGAGAGAAGAAGGAATAGATAAAGCTTGTGCACATCTGGGAAAACATGAAGAAAAAACGGGAGTCATCAAGTTTTCCTTTAATTTATCTCAGTATACAAAGAAAATCATGTCAAAAAGTAAAACTCCAGGGTAAAGACAGCTTTGTATTGTGGGCAACTAAGCAAAAGCCAGCAGATCTCTGTGTGGAGCTGCCCATGGTTTTCAGTGCCTATGATATTTTTGAAGCGATGTTCATCTTCTCACTTTGTGAGAAGCTCAGGTAGGAACAACTGCTTCCTGCATTGCTGCACCTCCCTAGGTGAAACTGCCATCCCTGCTGGGGTGAATGTTGCTACACTGTAATCAAGTCTCTTCCTTCATCCCCTGTCCAGAAGTAGGTTTCACCACATACGTGGATGTAAGACCCTTACAGCTGAGCAAATAACCCTTCCCCATGTAATGACACTACTTTCCTAGGAAAGAAGACACTGGCCCATTACAGTCATAACTTCTATTTAGAAAGTGGAGGCAAGGTCCAATCTACCTAATTTAGGACCCTAACTTCTGTCTACGTTTTAGGTATTGAACCTCCACCAAATTTCTGATATACTCAACGAAAGAATGTGTCTCTGAAGGCCTCCAGGGGGATATCTATTCTGACTAAGTGCAGGTACCCAAGTGAGGCAAACTGAATCTGATCCATTTCATCTGAAAGAGTTATAATTATTACTAAATTAATTGATACAGCTGATAGTCTGTGAAGAAACTGTCATGCTGTAGGCTGTTCCAGGGACTGCCAAAGATTCCCCACAGAATTCAGACAAAATCTTTTAATCTCAGGGTAACACACCTAGGCAATATTTAAATCTTGATTCCAAGACTAAATCACTTGGAACTGTAGATGTCATTGACTTTCTCTAATTATTAAGTTCCTATCTTATTTAAATGTTTCTGAATATTTTATTCTGTGTATCAGTTTAATCTGTAAGGTGAAAAGGTAAAATATTAGTTTTCAGCATTATTATACACTGGACTTTCTCTTCCACCCTCATAAAAGGAGACCAGGAACCAGAAGTGACACCAGCTAATGTCCTATCAACAGTCAGTGTGATGGACTACAAATTTGGTCAAATCCTATTCAACCAGATTCTTAGTATTGCAGACTAAAATTAGGTTAGATTGGGAAAACATTTTGATGAATAAAAGTTGTTGTGGCAGAATCAACACTACTTTTGCTGAAGGATGTTAAGAATCAGTGACCGAACCTTCCCAGTATACCTGTTCTTTCATAAAACTTTGGCAATATTGAATACTTGAGGAAGGCATGCTGTAAGAAGACGTTATGTATGGAAGTGCTGAAGTTTTCTGACTACCCAAATTTGCAAGGTATACAATATTAAAATTGACAGCAAATTGTTGCAAAGGGTATCACTACACTGAATGACTAGGCATCAAAATGGCAGATGAAATAAACTCCTGATAAATGCAAAATGATGTACCTCCCTGGGAAAGAGTATTTAACATACACAGTCAATGGTTCTAAATTAATCATTACTACTTAGGAAATTATAAAATTATTCCAGATAGTTAACATAAAATATCAGCTTTAAAACCCAAATTTTAGATATTATTAGGAAAGACTGGGCAATGAAACAGAACTTCACTATCGGAGAGAGCACCACATTTGCAGTAACAGACGCAGTAAAACTCCAAAAGTACAAAGAAATATAACCGAGATGATCAGAACAGTGGAGGATTTCTACTGAGGACAGACTAAACCACTTAGGACTCCTGAAGTCAGTAAAGAGAGAGCTGTAGGGGGATATGAAAAAGTCTTCAAAATCAGGGATGATATAAAGTAAATAAGTAGGGAACAAGTTTTATTATTTCTCCTAGTACTAGCAATAGAGGCAGCCAGCTCCAATGATGCAAGAAAAACTGAAAACAAAAAAAAGGAAATATTTTTTCACAGGGTCAGTAATGAAACTGGGAAAAAAATTGCCACAGATTTTTGTGTTTTGGACAGAAAAAAATTAGAGAATTTTATGGAAAAATTAGTCCATTGATAGCAGTGATGGTCTGGCCACAGCATTTGGTTTAAGAATTCTCATAATTACTGACTGCTGAAACCTAAGAGGGTAAATTGAGGGAATGGCTAGACTCTGCAGGGTCCTGCACTGTTCACAAGGTAACTGCTACTGGCTGACACCTGAGGCAAGTTTCTGTGCTTAGGTGATCTTTTGTTCTCATCTCATATAGTCTTTTTATCTTCCATTTGAAGTAGCTGACAGCTTTTTTTTCAATTTAAATTGCAATGAAATTACTGCAAAGTAACAAATCTATTAAAATTATGCCCACTGACAGCATACAATATGTATACTTATGCTTAAGTTACAGAATGTTATGTCTTCAGATTTCTGAAAGTGTTAAGATTTAAATTGGGTCAGGAACCGAAACAATATGATCTAAAATCATATTGCCTAAATGTATTTATAAAATGACTCTTAAACATGATAATTTCAGAGACACCCCCCCTTTAAATTTCAGTAACACTGCAGGACAGTAATCTCTTCTCAGGTCCTGTAAAAAGCTGCTTTCTAGTGGCTAATGGCAAAGATCAAGAATTAGAGTACAAAATGAAATCCCTTCCATTATTTACAACTCCTTATCCGCTTGTTTTCATTTTAATCTCATTGCATATGTTACATAACCTTAATGTTGAACAACATTAGTTCAAAAATTTTGAAAAATACTGTAAAAGGCTCCACTTACATGTCAAGGTACAGGGGGAAAGGGGGTGGGCAAAACTGAGGCACAAGTCAAGTATTTGTGGATAAAATGAGACTACAAGAAACCTTGGGCCCAGTTTGGATTTATCCACCCTTTAGGGCGGGTAACTTTTGTCTGTCCTTGGACAGGTATTGATGTGCTGATCCTGCTCAGCTATTCCTTTTCAACTGTTCTGCTCCTCTGTGGTCATTACCAAGCCTGCCTAAATAAATAAATAAATACATAAATTCGGAAGTCTGTTACTTGTGCCTTTTATACAAAGATCCTTGCAAAAGGACAAGAAATACCACTATCTTAATTTTAAAAATAAGGACCTGAAGAAGGAGAAGGATTAGAGACCTACTAAAATTCACGCAAACAACAGGCGCATACCCCAGCATGCAAAATAGCTGACATGTTCTCAGTCCTGCTGAGAGCCTTAACCAGTGAAGTATACAGCCTTTGCTTGCACTGAAGACAACTGTTAGGTAGCACTTTTCTTTCATTATCAAGAACCGGAAGAGAGCCATCTATCTGTTTCTAATAAACATCTGTTACCTGTATTATTACCTGGCTCTGATAATGTATGCCATGAAAAAGTGTAAGACTATGAGGTACATGAATAATAAGGTGATGGTGTTCCTGATGCTTTAAAACCGTCCAAAATATGAAAAATTCCTTATTTTAATTAGCCCTTTAATGGATGAACACTAGCTGGCACAGCACTAAGAAGTGACCCATCTGGTAACTGCTACAGGATGCACCCCCATTCAAAACTGTCACTGCAACAAGAAAAAATCACTTAGTGTATTTTCAAATGAAAAAATATCACTCAGATGTGACAGGTTAGTGCAACATCATGCAAGCTGGAGCACAAGACAGAAAAAGTCCTTTGCAACCTTGAAATGTAGTGTTTGAGGAGAAAATAAATGCCCTATGAAGCCTGGATAGGAAGAATGGAACAGCAGACGGAAAACTCCACTGAGTGCTTCATCAGCCACCTGTCAACCACTGAATGGTGGCCAGTAAAAAAGCTACACCATATTAAGTTATAAAATGGGAGGTGAAGCTGGCACTAGTGGTAAAGTGTAGCAATTTCAGGTAACGATGTATAGCTTACGCTAAGCATAAGAAATTCGAGTTCTGCTTTGAAAAAAAGCAGAGGTAACTGAAATAACGAGTGATGGGCAAGGCACACAAGACTTTGTTGCTAACTAGTCTTGTAAGTCTTCCCATACATCTAATCTCCACTTTGAAGCTCTCCATACTTAAACCAGCAAACTTTTTGCTGTGGGCCACAGAACACGAATGAGCCATTTATTTTTATGCCAATGATGGTAACAAACAGGTTGGATAACGGAGTTTCCTCCCTGTATCGTATATCTAGGACTTCGCACCGTTTCCTTGAGATGCAGGTAGCTATAAGGCTCCTTTACCTTCTACAATTACATTATTCTACACAAGGCATATTTTCTTAGAAGAAAATAAAAATAAAAACAAAAATAGAAAAGATTATTTTTAAGAGACCTCCAAACCACAATTACAGCACTTTCTTCTTGTTGTGAATCCACAAAGGGAAATGACTAGACATAAGAGAAAATGCAAGCAGTACGCAGCCAGTTGGTATCAGAAGTCTATAGATAAACTGCATTATTGTAGCTATGATATCACAATTTCATTACCTTGGAAAGCAACAGTGATACCAATGGAAAACAGGTAATGATTAAAAAAGACAGAGATCTGGACACAGAAAGTAATAAGGTAGGGAATCAGCCTTCTCTTCCTGTTATTTAAAGCCAGAAACCACAGATGTAAGCTGAACCAGGTGGACACTTAATACTTGCAAAAAAGGTTACTTATGTACATGTCTAACATGGACTTAGAAATCTGAACTTCTTATCTCTGCATTTTTTAACCATTTGGGTCATTAATGTAGGCAACGTGAAAAATAATTCTACTTGTATCTAGATATTATGACTACCGTAGCAGGTAATATTGTCTGAGGGATAACATCATCAGATATCTCAACATAGTCAAAATAATATGAACCAATATACACACTGTAGAAAAATATTTTGCACAAACATTTGTGATAGTGCTAAGAAATTGTTAAAAAGAAAGTGTTATGGTGTTAACGTGATATTTTTCATTCTCGTGTTTCTTAACTTGGGTCATTTCTCCATGTCACTGTGCTCCTCGCTCTGTCCTTCACTGGTAGCAGTATGCACAGCTGAGGAACCCCATCTTGTCCTTCCAGAGCCTGTTTTATGGACTATTGCCCAACACAAGTTTGTGTGATTGTGCTAGGGCACCTGCTAGGGCACCATTTGGTTACTAAATCCAGCTAAACTATTGTAATTCCATACATGCATACAGCAGAGACTGTCTCAAAAATAGAGAGAAGTCATATTAACCTGTACTATTCACTTTCCTTGGCATTTTTCTCAGGAGGATTTTTATGAGAAATCACCTCAGATTTTTGTGATTACCTTTTTATTTATTCAATTCAACACCGTAAATTAAGAAATTTATCATTAGTGAACTAAAGTATAAACCTCATCCTTATTAGACATATGGAAACCAGACATGAACAAAGCTCGGATGAAAGAAATCATCTCTAAGTCATAACGTTTCCATTCTAGTACTGTTAATTAATTCACATTTTACTGGTAAACCTGTGCTGGTGCAGGTGCCCAGGGACTGGCGGGGGGCTGCAGGGCGGCCTCTGTGAGGAGCGGCCGGGGCTGCCCCGTGCCGGACACAGCCGGTTCCAGCCGGCTCCAACAGCCCCACCGCAGGGCACGGCTCAGTCCCACAGCCAAGATGGCGGCGCCTCAGGGAACATGTGTGTAAGGAAGGGCAAAACACTGCCCTGGAGCGATGGGTGCGGGGAAAAAAGTGTGAGAAACAGCCCTGCGAGCCCCAGGGTGAGACCAGAAGGAGGGGAGGAGGAGCAGCTCCATGTGTCTGAGCCGAGATTCCCTTGCAGGCCCTGGAGAGGCTGAGCTGGAGCAGGGGAACTGCATGAGGAGGAAGAAGCGGAGTAGAGGAGCTGACACAGACTGACCCCAAGCCCCCATTCCCCATCCCCCTGTGCCACTCGGGGTGGGGAGGCAGAGGAGCTGGGAATGAAGGGGTGAAGTTCAGCCTGGGAAAAAGGTGGGGGGGGCGGGAAGGGAGGGAATGTTTTGTTTTTGTTTCTCACCATCCAAGTCCATTTTAATTGGCAATAAATGAAGTTATTTTCTCCCCAAGTTGAGTCTGTTTTCTCCGTGACAGTAACTGGTGAGTGATGTCCCTGCCTTTATCTTGACCCACGAGTTTTTCTCATCTTATTTTCTGCCCCTGTCCTGTTGAGGAAGGGGAGTGAGAACAGCAGGGGGAGCGTCTGGCAGCCAGCCAAGGTCAACCCACCACAAAACTAAGAGAAACATAAACACGTCAGACCTGAGTTACTACTACAGAAGCTATTTATTGGACCAAAAATATTGCTCTTAATGATTATGATTCTGATTAAAAATAACTTCCTTAGGATTTTTGTAATTATTGAGCATTTCTGCGGAAGTTCATAAAAAATTGCAGGTGGTGGTCCACCACCTCCGAGGCCCTCAACTTTTAAACAACCTTTGTTCAGAAATGGTTTATACCAGCTACATGCATACTTAGTGCAACAGCCTGTATCAATATAAAGTAATTTAATTGATCAAAATTTCTTTGAAAAATAAGGTCTCTAACTTTTCAGAATTTGAGCTGTTTTACTAATCTACATGAAAAACACTTTGTTTTATCAGAAACTATACTGCTACTGGAGCTGTAGTGAATCTACTTTCCCCTGACTTACCTGCCTTATTCTACAAAGCCTTCAGTTATTTTGGTTGAGCTTGCCTTGTCTTGCTGGCCTTTAGAGAAAACAGAAGGCACAAAAGATAACTGATGTTTCCCCATCTGTTTCCTTAATAAATGCCCTCTGCTACAAAGAACTGGTGTGCGGACAAGAAAATAGGACTCACTTATCAAACCATACACCCAGTGCCGCCAGAGATCCAAGCTGTGTTTTGATAAGGATTTCCTGGATGATGTGACGAAATTCTGCCTGAATCTCAGAGGTATCTTAGGCATCTGGCAAAAACGCTTGATCCAAATCATGAAAACAAATCACTTTTAATTAGTCAAGTCCTAAGCCCATCTCTCCCTCCACCCGAAAAAACATCTCTAGCTAAAAAAAATACCTCTGGCTCTGACATTTGAAAACATGATGCCATGTTATCTCCTAAAAGTGCCAAATGATAAGATTAAATAACAGAAAGAAAACCAAAAATCAAAATCTGACTTGTATGTAAACATAAAACAACCTTCAATTTGCAATCAGAAAAATCCATATGTGATTACTGTGTGCAATGCCGTGAATTATTAGTCTGGGTTTGGATATCTTTTTAGGTGCAGCTGTATGAAATCATGAAATGTTTTCAAATACAGACATGCTAACAGCATTTTTGTTCTGGTCAGATATTTTATTACAGATAAAGCCTTGTATCTTTAAACATATCCCAAAGAAAGAGGGATCTGGATGCATCCTTTCTTTAATCTCTCCTACCTGTGATGAATTTCAACATGGTACTAGGCACTGGTGATCTTTCCAACCTAATTGGCAAAAGGTGTTTTTCATACCAATGCTGGGATCACGAAGGACTCTGACAAGGATGTTCCACTCCCTGTGCCTTGTACGGAGGATGGGCTCTGTTTGAATCTCACTCTGTATCTCAAATCTGTCTTGATCTGGAATACCTTATGTCACCACATACAACCAGCTCTTCATCTTTTCTGTTTCAAAGGAACTCCAGCCAAGGGACTCTCAGGCATGGCGCAGTCATAGATAGACTAGTTAAGAAAATAATTGAGAAGGATATATACAGTCAAGTTGAGCGAATCAATTCATCCTACTTCACTCAGAATAACACAATTGTTCAGGTGCCATAGGTATGATCTCCTTTTTGGCATCTTGTGTTAAAAGCCACTGCCAGAGGCAGAACATTAAATGAGATAAATCAATGATCATTCCCATATGCCAAACCAAGAAACTGTCAATAGGATGAAGCACATTCCAGTTTAAATGCCTGCAGCACCTTCCATATGTCTTAGTAAGGTGTGAGGATCCCTGACTGGATTAGTCCTGATAGCCTGGGAAGGAAGCAATACATTTCCCAGAGAGCTATCACTCTGGAGAAAGTAGGAGGGAGAGAAAAGGTTTTGTAGACTACAAAGCTCTTTGGCAAAAGGTCAAACTGGATGAGTATTACTCTTCAAGGAGAAAAGACTAGAAGAGATTGAAAATGGTACTGTTACAAAACAAAACAAAAAAGGAAACTCACAAACTGATGAAAGAACTGAGATAAAAAGAAATCTGTGGCATAACAATTAGATACTTTTGTGGTGCTTTTCTTTACAGACTGAAGTTTCTGGATTTGAAATAGCTCCTTTGGAAAAAGATTTTCTGAATAGGTTTTATAGTTTATTTCTCTGGATACAGATCGCTCTAACAACTTGCAGAACTGCAAGAATGAGGGTAATTGTAATTCTCATACTGTGGATGTTATTGTCTCTGCTCTTCCTGAAAATGGAGCAACAAAAATTAACCTAACAATCTGAAAAGGGAACAGAAGAAAGCCTGTTGAAGAAAATACCTCGCAGTGAAAAAAAGGATTAATGGCTTGGAATGACACATCATGAAAACATTTTTTAATTCTGAATTTTTCCTGTGATCAACAGATATAGGACTCAGGAAAAAAAAGGGAAGGCTTATGTTTTTTTTCTCTGATACACACTTTGCATAAAATAAAAACGTCAACTTTTTAATAATCTTTGTTGAAATGAGGTCATTGTGTAATTGTACTTTGGTGTCAATGAACCTTTTGTAAGCCCTCAGCCAAACATTTCAAAAATAGTCTCCTAGGTTTGAAAAAGGGTAACCAAAACATCCCTATCTTGGAGTTTTCTAAAGCAGGCTTAATCCACTGCTTTAGCAAGCACAGGAGATGAATTGATACATCCTTGAGCCCCTTGCTGCATTGACACTTACAGCCCAGGTTTCTTTGTGACACACTACTGCCTCAGTGAAACCCAAGCGTTTCAATATGACTTCTCCGACCTAGAGCAAAAGGATTGATATGCAGACATTAAATCTGACCAACGGTAGTGGTGGGCAGGTCATCTAAACCACCATCCTCAAACCACCACTGTCACAATAGCCTTGCTCCTTGTCCTGTCCTTTATGACCTTCTGATTGTCCAGCAATATGTCCAGATACTAATGATAACCTCAGTCTTCATATACACTCTGTATGTCCTCTCTCCCAGGACTCCCAGCAATGATCTGAGGAAAAGACAAGATTACGCTGTGGCAGTTCTGATTCATATATGCACTGAGGGGTGCATGTATACTGGCCATCAAGGAGATCAGAAAAAACCCTGATAGCTATTAAATTCCCTTGCAGTCTTGAAGACTTGCCCTCAATGATGCCACTAATTCAGTGTCTTTCCTCTTTGGCTAGCTATCAGTTTGTCATTTTAGGGCAAATAGTGTATTAGGACAAATCATGTAAGCTGAACCTTGTTCTCACCAACAAGGAGGGGCTGGTGGGGAACATGAAGCTCAGGGGCAGCCTTGGCTGCAGTGAAATGGTGGAGTCCAAGATCCTTAGGGTGGCATGGAGGGTGCACACTAAGCTCACTACCCTGGATTTCAGGAGAGCAGACTTTGGCCTCTTCAGGCATCTGCTTCCAGGATAAAGCCCTGGAAGGAAAGCTGGTTAATATTCAAGGATCACCTCCTCCAAGCTCAGGAGCAATGCATCCCAACAAAGAGGAAGTCAGGCAAAAATGTCAGGAGGCCTGCATGGATCAACAAGGAGCTGCTGGACAATCTCAAAGAGAAACAAGAAGCCTACAGAGGGTGGAAGCAAGGACAGGTAGCCTGGGAGGAATACAGAGAAATTGTCCAAGCAGCCAGAGATCAGGTTAGGCAAGCTAAAGCCCAGATAGAGTTAAATCTGGCCAGGGACATCAAGGGCAACATGAAAAGCTTCTATAGGTACGTCAGGGATAAAAGGAAGACTAGGGAAAATGTGGACCCTGTCTGGAAGGAAACGGGACAGCTGGTTACCTGGGATATGGAGAAGGCTGAGGTACTCAATGACTTTCTGGCCTCGGTCTTCACCTGCCCAAGTCACAGAAAGCAAAGGCAGGGACCAGGAGACAGAGGAACCACTCACTATCGGAGAAGATCAGATTCAAGACCAGCTGAGGAACCTGAAGGTGTACGAGTCCATGGGACCTGATGAGATACATCCGTGGGTCCTGGGGGAACTGGTAGATGAAGTTGCCAAGCCACCATCCATCACATTTGAGAAGTCATGGCAGTCTGGCGAAGTTCCTGCTGACTGGAAAAGGGGGAACATAACCCCGTTTTTAAAAAAGGAAAAAAAGAAGACCCTGGGAACTATAGGCCAGTCAGTCTCATCTCTGTGCCTCACAAGACCATGGAGTACATCCTGCTGGAAACCATGCTAAGGCACATGGAAAATAAGGAGGTGATCGATGACAGCCAACATGGCTTCACCAAAGGCAAATTGTGTCTGACAAATTTGGTGGCCTTCTACAACAGCATTACATTGGTGGATCAGGGAAGGGCAACTGATGTCATCTACCTGGACTTGTGCAAAGTATTTGACACTGTCCCGCATGACATCCTTGTCTCTAAATTGGAGAGACATGGATTTGATGGATGGACCACTCGGTGGATAAGGAATTGGCTGGATGGTCGCACTCAAAGAGTTGCAGTCAACAGCTTGATGTCAAGAGGCAACCAGTGATGACTGGTGTTCCTCAGGGGTTGGTATTGGGACTGGTGCTGTTTAATATCTTTAGTGGTGACACGGACAGTGGGATTGAGTGCACCCTTAGCAAGTTTGCTGACGAGACCAAGCTGTGTGGAGTGATTGATGCACTGGAGGGAAGGGATACCATCCAGAGGGATCTGGACAGGCTTGAGAGGTGGGCTCGTGCCAGCCTCATGAAGTTCAATAAGGCCAAGTGCAAGGTCCTGCGTGTGGGTCAGGGCAATCCCAAGCACAAATACAGCCTGGGTGAAGAATGGATTGAGAGCAGCACTGACGAGAAGGACCTGGCAGTGTTGGTTGATGAGAAGCTCAACATGAGCCGGCAACGTATGCTCACAGCCCAGAAAGCCAACCGCATCCTGGGTTGCATCAAAAGAAGCGTGGCCAGCACATCGAGGGAGGTGATTCTGCCCCTCTTCTCTGCTCTCATGAGAACCCACCTGGAGTACTATGTCCAGCTCTGGGGCCCTCCACATAAGAAGGACATGGACCTGCTGGAGTGAGTACAGAGGAGGGCCACAAAGATGATCAGAGGGCTGGAGCACCTCTCCTATGAAGACAGGCTGAGAGAGTTGGGATTGTTCAGCCTGGAGAAACGAAGGCGCTGGGGAGACCTTATAGCAGCCTTCCAGTATCTAAAGGGGGCCTACAGGAAAGATGGGCAGGGACTCTTTATCAGGGAGTGTAGCAATAGTATGAGGGGTAACGGTTTTAAACTGAAAGAGGGTAGATTTAGATTAGATCTCAGGAAGAAATTCTTTACTGAGAGGGTGGTGAGACACTGGAACAGGGTGCCCAGAGAAGCTGTGGATGCTCCATCCCTGGAGGTGTTCAAGGCCAGGTTGGATGGGGCTTTGGGTACCCTTGTCTAGTGGAAGGTGTCGCTGCCCAGGGCAGTGGGGTTGGAAGTAGGTGATCTTTAAAGTCCCTTCCAACCCAAACCATTCTATGATTTTATGAAGCAATTAAGAAATACAGGAAACGCATGTATGAAGTAAATGTAAGTAAGTTTTAGGCAGCATTGACCAAATCCAATACGTCACATTACATTGTATATATATAAGCTATTTATAGAAGCTCCATCAGAGAACTGAAAGCACCTTACGTGCAAGTTTTCTTCTGTTTTTGAGAATGTAACTATTGTCCGATGGAGGATGATATTAAAGAATATCAGCAGACTTTTTAAACCTGTCATCTAGAAGCAAATACCTCTTGTTCAGAGTCCTGGAGGGACAGGCACTTGCCAAGCTATATCACTACAATTTCTTTCCTCCTCCCCTCGCCACTCTATATAAACTATCCGTGTGCCGAACTAGTTTCCCTTCATCAGCCTTACTTTCCATTGAGAAGTTATTTTCTTTCTTTTAATTCTTTTCTTTCCTGTATGTTCTGTTGTTAAGATGGTAAATTTTTCTGAGTGACTTTTCAAGGACACTTTATGGAGGCAGCTTTATGCTTCAGAGAGCTATATTTAGTAGATCAAGACAAGGTTTGCACCTCAGACAGAATTCAAAATTTCATATACAATGTTAATTTATATCCCTTAAAAGATGATCTGTCATTTGAATGAGCTTGTACTAAGCCATCGGGATTATTAAATTGGGTTTGGATAGCTTGTCTTGCAGTTTCCCTCTTCTTACCTCCTCCATAACAATACATTCCAAATATAATTCTGAACACAATTCTGATTCTGTTCATTATGAAAGCTCATTTTTACATCTACTCCAGCGTGAAACCTGAATCAGACTAGGCTTTCCTGAGGAGAATGTCATCTTGTGCTGATTGGCCAATACTTAGTGGTGGACACTTTTCAAATAAAATATTCAGTCAAACATAACCAAAACAACAACAAGCAGACCGATTTTAAAAAGTCCTACTGGATGGAATTTATTCTAAAACAGATGGGTGGAATAATGCCAGTGCCCTTACTGAAAAACACTTATGCCTATAGACCATTCTGACAGCCAGGGATCCCTGCTGCTTAAAAAAGTGTACAAGAATGTCACACACACAAGACAAAGTCTCCATTTGCCATACAAAATGTGTTGCAAATGACTTTTTAAAACAGTATAGATCAGGGCAGACTTAACATCAGGCTGAGGATTTTGCCCAAGTTTTCTAGATTTTTGAAACATTTGTTGTAGTACAGCTTCACACAATTGTAAATAATTTTTTTTTCTGAATTAAGAAGACCTTGCTTAGTATTCTAAGGATTTCAGAACAATAAAATTAGTATTCTTTCACTGTGTTTATAGTCAGTTGTCTGAAGACTGTAGGAGCCAATGCAGCTTTCTCAAAGCTGTGGGATGGGCCCTTGCACTGTTCTTTTACTCTGTCAGTGTGTAGTGGGAGAAAGTAAATTCTGTGGATTCACAGATGTTTGACGAATTTCCAGGAAAAATGCTTAGGATGCCACCTTGCTGCCCTGGCAGCAAAGGTTGGATTTTTTTGCCTGAAACCAAATGTGGTCCCCAAACGGAGCTCCAATAAATCTGCTTTCCAGCAGACTAATTCTGAAGGTGGTTAAGATAACCAAGTTGTCCTACCCTGTTTACTCATCTGTGCGTGCTCTAAATTGCCTCAAAAGGCAGGGGAGATGACATGTCCTACTAAAGGCTCCATTGTGATCCAGAATCAGGCAGACAGACATGAAGCCTGTTTAAACTCCATTAAAAAGGTTGGATTTGGAGCTTATTACTTGTTTAACAGCTTAGTGGTTAAGCACTGATCCAGCAAGCAGGCAATGCTCATTCTAAGCTGCATACAGCCTTTGGTGTTCTCCAAAAGCATGCTCTGTGGAGCAGGGCCATTCCGTGGTATCCTGAACACAAGAATTCTGTCTCCTGCTGAAGCTGTACGGTGGCAGAAAAGGTGGCAATGCAAGGAGGGTAGCCAGAAGGTGACTGACATTTCTTTATGGGTTCATAAACACCATGCATTAGAGGCAGACAGTTAGCTTAAGCAACCAATGCTGCCTTCTGCAGCTGGCTAAGTCAGATATGTGACCAGAACAGAGAAAACACTCATGTCAGGCAGGCTAAAGCACCCGTATCAACACTGCGGGTCTTCAGAGGCATTGGCCTGTTGCCACCTACTTTGTAAGGAATTTAGGGAGTCGTTCTGGCAGCTAGAGATGCTACTCATCTTTTTGATTATACTCACACCTGAGACAGACACCTAAAGTTTTGACGTGTGGTGGAAGTTAATATTAGGTGTCTAAAAGACTAGATTAGGTTTTGCCCAAAGTCTAGAAGTGTAATGCAAAAAAAAAGTGGGTCTGAAAGGCTGGAAGTGCCTACACCTTCTTGAATAAAATTACCCGGACAGCTGAATTTCTACTGGGATATATACTGAGTGCCATACTAATCTTTGTGGAGGTGAGTGAATCCATGCCTCTCTCTTGGCCAAGTGCATTTCAGACTTGCAAACCAGGTACCTAAATCCCATGAAATGGCTAGTCTTATGGGAGTGTTCAGGGCATAAATACCCGAGTTCAGCACAAACTACAGCAGTCCAGACATCTCTAGTAAAAAACATGGCAGGAAGCATAAAGTAACTGTGGATTTGGTGGCAGCCCTCACCTCTTTATATAACAGCCCAATGATTATTAGTCACTAATCCAGGAAATGGGATACCTAAGGATAAAAGACAGAAAATGGGAGGAGGGCGTGTCTCTACCCCAGGCATGCAGAGGATTTTATTTCTAATGCAGAGCAGGTACATAATCATGACCGAGATAAAAAGAATAAATTTTTAGGTCCTCACTGACAGGGGGTGTGCCTTCATAACTATAACTGTGTATGCATCTTTCCCTGTTCACTCTCTTTTCATAAATCTTGTATTCCTGGCTCTTTGGTGTAAGGAGGACATAGAAAAACATGGGAAAATATGAAGAGGAGCAGAAAAAAAAGTTATTGGGTGAGGACAACAAGAAAAACAAGCCAATGGTGAAAAACTTAAATTTATAATCCACAAAAAGAAAAATCATGATTGCAGTCTATAAATACATTCAAGCTAACAGTATATGAAAAAGGATGTATTAACACAGGAAGCAGTAATAGCCTGTGGGTACGAAAGTAAATTTTAAACAGAATATTAAAGACTTTATTCCCAATAGCAAGAATACTTTGGAAAAGAAATGGATTCCTCAAAGAAAACAAGCATGAAAAAACATTGTACACATTCAACAACAATTAGTGAAAGTATTCACTAGTGAACTATTAGCAAAAAGATCAAAGTGAATAAAAGTAGTCCCTGAAGACTGACCATAATTAATTATCTATTTCTGTGATAAAAAACCTAATAATCATATGGTGCTAAGGTTGAGAATTTAAGCACTCAGTCTTCAAAAAAATATTAAGGATTTCAGCACCTTAAATTTAGCCATACTGTATGTGATAAAAATGCATGTGGAAAAAAAAAAAGACTATTAAGATATTTTAAAAGGAAAAAAAGGAGTTTTAAATACAAAACAAGACATTAAATGTAAAAGTATATATATCTCTCATAATAATTAAATCCATAACAAAATCCAATTTATAAATACCAACATTAAACAATCAGGATCTAGAGAAATCAATAAATAATCCACAATGATTATTATTTTTTTTTCCAAAACTTGCATTATCAGAATATTGATGGCAGCGAATGAATCTTAAGTTATGTCTATAAAAATGAAAGGCATGAACATACATAGATAGACAGAAAGACAAGATAGATACTGTAGTGAGCTTGATAAGAAATTTAATGTGGAGTTACAAATGCAGATAAATTATTTATTATTAGGTTATGCATTAGTAAAACAGAAAAACTGAAGCCATGATACACATATGATTATTCTGAACCTTAGTTATGGATATGTTTTCCGATTGTCTTAATTGTGTAAGTCTAAACTTGGAACTGAAATGAAGCACTGAGCAGCACGATTGTATTTTGATTTACAAATTACTCTTACTCTATTCCATTTGAAAAAAATGAATTTCAAAGGTAAAACAGTATTTCAGACATACTCAATGAGAACAAGTTCCATATTCTGTACAATTTATCTTTTAAGCCCTAAAATGATAATTACATTTAAATTACTCTCCAATTCTATTGCATTAACATAATTGTGTGTCAACTAACAAGATGTACTTATTAAATGGAGTATTTCTAGGCCATTTATACATGTAATAATGTGTTATTGTTAATTTTATAGTACACCTAACAATATCTTGCCTAGCAACTCGGTCTTACTGAAAAAGGTGCCATTAAGTAATAGCAACTCTACTATTTCCTGTTGACCTCAATGAACTCCTCAGTGTTCTAAAAGAACATAAAAATTAGCCTTGTGATATTACACATCTATAAAGAAAAGCACAGACTTTAAAAAACAAGGCCAGAGCAAGCACTTTCTTAAAACTGTAACACTTCAAGATAGGGAGGAATATTGCCTTTGCAACAGGTGCAGTAAAAGCAAGAGTGAAGTTTTGCTTTTGTTTTATGCCAGATTAGTATTCACAAAGACATCCGGAGAATTAAACTCGGCAATTTCAGTGGTTCAGTGCCGGACCCAGGAAGCAAAATTTTTTCTTCCTCCCACCAGTGTTAACAAAAGTTCACAATGAATTTATTTTGTCTTTCAAAATTGGACCTTCAAAGTAAGAATTCATTCATACTAGTGTAAATTGTTAACTTGGTTAATCTACTCAAGTTTAAAAAAAGATCTATTTTAAAATCTTGAGCCAATGGGATAAAGGACGAATTCGGGAAAAGGGGCTGATGATAAGAAATATTAAGGTACAATTTGCTTCCTTTTCCATCCCAGTGCAGAATTGCTCCCCACAGTATAGGTGTTTCTAAAGCTAAAATGTACATATGACTGTTTGGCTTCCGATGAGACACCATTAAGTCTAAAAGACTCTGTGAATGTTGAATGGTCTGCTTGAACATTGTAACTTGTGAAATTTTAGCTTTGCCTAAAAGACAGTAACTCCAGAAGTCTACAGTCATGGCATATTTTGTCATTTAAATACTGTTGTCTCTGTGAGAGTAAAAGCAGATATTTCTGATGTGACAGTCTCAGGGTTTTTCTGCTCTGCTCCCACAGCAACACTGATTACATTCAGAAAAGTCTTAGGAGATCCTTTGCTTTTATTTGCAAGTAAAGTTTCTCACAGAAAACTGAACGTACTTATTTTTCACGGGGAAGTTTGCCCATTTTTTGATTTCCTAGTAAAAACAAGAAAGAAAGGACAAGACTTCTGTAGTTCTATATTTTTCTCAATAGTTCTTGGATATATGCTATTAGTTTCCAGAAACTGCTATTTTCTTTGAGTCAAATATTCAATCAGAATGAATATTCAACAGAATATTCAACCAGAAAATTAGATCTCCCATTAACAATCAAAGGGTATGCACCATTTACGGGCGAGTGGTTGTTGTAATTAAAAGAAAAATGTGAAATAGAAAATTACTTAAATCTGAAAATAGCTACTGAACATTTGCGCTAGCTATTTTGCTAATCTCTGCATTCAGAAGGGCAGTAGCGCTGTGCGCAGACCTGGAGATGCCACACCAGAGCAAAGAACAGCAGAAGGGCTGGCACTCCAGGAAGCAGGGAGGGGGAAAACTGCTTATTAAGCCTCTTCGTTTCACTGTCAGTTTGTTCCCTACAGTATTTTTCTTCACTAGCATGTTGAATCTGGTTTTAAAAGTCCCAAGAGACGAAGCTACCATCACTTTCTTACAGAGCTATTTCAGACCCAAAAGGAAGAGAGGAATTTTATCCTTTTTGATATTATATTCCAGTACTCTTACAGTAATGTTATCACTATCACTGCATTAAAAACAATAAAGGAAAGGAAAAATGAAATATCTTTCAGATACTTGTATCATGTTTCCCTTTGGTTATGAAAGGAACATTGGGTTGAAAAAGAATTTATGGCTCACTGACTTTAATATAGTGCTACTCCATGTAATTTATTTTGTGAAGTAAATATGTACTATCTTAAAAGCAGTTAGTTTCTTCTTTTTCTGTTTCTGATGGAAAGCTTTAAACACAAAGCTGTTGTGGTTAGAAATCTTCTACTTTACAGCTTAAAATAATTAACTGACAGTTTATATCCAATTAATTCTCTTGGTATAACTACTTTCTAACTTTGTAATTTTCTCCCTCCCTGCATTTATCCTTCTGGTGGACTTATAGGAAACAATCATATCTGATCTCAGCTTTAGGTTTTTTTCAGCTTCTTGGTATCTTCTACTATGTTATGTTTTTCCCCTGCTTGATTTTTTTGAGATGCTCTCATTCACCAGTTACACTGTGAATTCATTTTTTCTTAGACTTAGTAACCTCAATTTTACAAAGCTTTTCAGAGGAGGCTTTAATACTTCCTTACACAATGACAGTAGGATTTTTTCATTTTCAGAGCAAGCCCTTCCACTGAGTTTGCTTTCTTCATGCATGAATGATTTTGATGATTCAGTCATCTAATCCACCCAACCCTTTTTCCTCTTCACCTCCCGAATATCTCCCAGTTTATTGTACAAATTTGTAACAGTCCCTAAGTCTATGACTATCCACTGCACTAATGAATTTAGTTCCATGTTCCCATTCTTAGTCTTCAAATTTTTTAAATTCTTTCCTTTTCCTATGGCAGTTTTTCTTTGAATTGACAAAATCCTTCTAAAGCATGTACCATAGACAAATACCAATAAAATCCTCCTACCTTTTGGAATAAGGTCATTAAGGAAAATCTTAAATGAGAACCCTTACAAACTAATGCTAAAAATCTCCCACAATAACCCCCTTCCCCTACAGTGTATCTTATCTGTGTCAATATCACACATGGTTTTCTCCCCTTTCGTCATCTCCTTGCAACACATTAAAATTCTTGTAGTAATCCTATTTTTAATTTACTCTTTGGCACTGTATCAAATATCTAACTAAAGTCCAAATAAATGAGCTTTACTGCATGTCATTTGCCTAGAAAATTATTTATCAAAGAAAAATTAGAGTAAAAAACATGTTGTGTTTTGTCCCATTTCTAATTGCCTTCATACATTTCATTATAATTTCAATTGAAATTTGTTCTAAAACTTCGCGTGCTATTAAGGCCAGATGAACCCACTATCCCAAATCACTTAACATCTCCCTCTAAATTTTAAATGCAGGCTTTACCGTTGTTTTCTGAGTATATGGTATCAGCTGGGAAAGGTTGACTAGGGATAGTCTGATCAAATAGACCTGTGGTTTCAATATGGTTCCTTCAAAATTCTGGAATGAAGAATATTGAAACTCCCCCATCTGGATCACATAGAGTTTTTTAAGCTTTTTTTTCTCCAGTGAAGCAGTAAATCACATTTCCATGTCCTCATTTTCATCATTTATTCCATATTCCATACCATGGCCTTTACTGAAAGCTCTGACAAGATTTTAATTTAGAATTGGGGGCAAATAAGCCATTTTTAACGTCTGCCTGTTCCTAGAATAAAGAGCCCTTTTCTTCCTTTTTTATTCTTAATTTTGCATGGTTAAAGATCTCTTGTTTTGATTACTTTTTGTATTATGTAGCTTGGCTTGATATTTGGCAATTCTCACACTCCTAGTGTGTGCTGAATTCTAATATGTAGCTTTCATATTGAATAGTTAAAATAAAAGTTGTCTGCTTACACTCAGTTCCCTCAAAAAAAAAAAAAGACATATTTATTTATCTGTTGTGAACTTGAACTGTTCCTTATGAAATATCTTCCCTTAGTTCAAGTATCTTTTGCATTCATGATTTTTAAATTCTGGAACTGTTTAGTCCACTTAGTTTCACTAGATAGTCTACATATTTATTCACATTTTCTCTTCTAAAATTAAGAACCTTGTATAGTTTTTCTGTATTCTTTACATAATCCATCAAATTGATCCATTTTAGGAACACTTACATGCAGGGTTGTTTTTTAAGCAACAGGTCTTATACAATGACTTGCCAATGTACAATATCACATACTCTTTTCTTGGTAGATTGATTATGTGGTATAAAAATATGTAAAACCTATAATAATTTACCGCAGTTGTTCTTTAATCAGGCAACTTCAACTCTCCCAAAGGACATTTATTCCTGTAATATTAACATTACACCAAACTCTGTATTACCTAACACCGGCAATCTAACAAACTCTCAGATTAGACCTTTGAATCCTTTCCACATTTCTGTCACATATCTTGACCTAAAGATATTCAATTTTGCATGATCACGGACCTTTTTTTCTAACACCCCAACACCTTGTAAACAATCCTGCTTTACTACATTTGCATTTACGTATTTTCTTAGTAACCAGTTCTTCCAGTCTTTGGATACCTTCTCTCTCCTAAAGATGTCTGCATCTCCTGTCAACTTTCGTTATCTATGAATTTCATTAACATGTCATTTAGTTCTTTGAAATCATTAACTAAGATATTAAATCAGAGAATATTCTGGAAATAACTAAGTACTTACTTAGCTTTAACCTTGCAGATTCTGACTGCATAACATCTTACATATTTTTTGCCTTTCCACCTGCACTTCCATATAAAAATTATAAAGGTCTCTGTCACCTGAAGTCTCAGTCACAGTACGATCCTTTTTTCTGACCTGGACGCACGTGGTGTTATCTCTGTTCATAACACTATTGCAAGGATCTTTGTTTCCAGTGAGTTGCTCAGGGGCATCCACTTCACTCCAACCCACTTGTTGCCTTTCCTTCACTGTTGACTCAAATATCAAAACTATTTCTCTCTCATCAGCAGCAAAAACTGACTTCTGCCACTGATTAGCTCATGGTTCAAGGCTCCATCTATTTACTACATTTGAAAACACCTGTTTCTTTTCTCCTGTTTTGCTTTTCAGATTGTGGAAGACTTCCTTGTAAACACAGGCAGAACTACCTTAGTATTCTCCTTCCTGTCCTTTCATAAAATTTTTCTTTGTTCCAAAGACATGACAAAAGTTGATAACAGTTAGAATGTTAACATACTGCCTATCATACTCATCAGCCTTGCCTCTTCTTTCATCTCTGATGGGGCAGTTTCCTGACATGCAGTCAGACTTCACGGCATGGACCATCATTTTGTTTGGTATTCACACAGAGAGTCCTAAGCCATGACTGGGTCTTCTACAAAAGATTAAAAATGATAAATGTATAAAACCAGCAAAATGAGACAACAAAATAGAAACCCTAAGAGTTCCATTCATCCTGATTTAATATCAGACACCTGCACAGTAATTCTGTATTGTACTGCAGATAAAAGCAGAGCTCACAGAAGAGCCTTTCCCAAATCAGTCTATTGCCATTTTATTTTTTCAGTGATATAACTAGTAGTTAACCAACCTGATTTTATTCCTATCCAAGCCAATAAGAAGCACTGATATATATTTTTCCAGGGAAGAGGCACTGTGTACAATCTTTGGCTTTTATAAAAATTTAAATCACAGAAAATTATCATATGGCTTAGGATGCTAATCATAGACTTCAAATAGCAAATACTGGAGGCACTACTCACAGGAGAAGACCTCATAAGTGATCTGCAGGCTGATATTCTGTAGCACATAACAAGTGTCAGAATGATTGGCAGCAAAATACAACTCCAGAACAGATGAGTTGAATTTGGAATCCCTCACAAACTGATAAACAGTGAAATGTTCTGTAGATAATTTGCCAGCAAGAAAAACTTTATCCTTACCATGTGAACCTTCTCACTGAGAATGTTTTTTCAGGTATTTCTGTAAACAGCACTGTTTGCCTTTAGACTATACAAGTTTGAAGTGAAACAATGGAAAAATTCTGTACCCTGACGAAATGTGATGAATTTTAAGTTTCATAGCATTGACTGCTATGATCCAAGACCTACAGGCCAAATCCCACTTGGAAATTGTTGGAAAAACTGATTATACAGCTACCACATTAAACATGCAGTAATTCAAAACTTAAGGTTTGAATGGCACATTTAGCTAACCCAATGTTTTATTGATGTTTCAAAATTGGGTATCTTGAAAACATACATACTTGTGCAACTCCCGAAAGAATAACCAGCAAGACTGGGTCCAGATGATGCGTATTTACCTCAAATAACCCATGCAAATTATTCTTGGTTCAAATTCAGAGAAAATAATGGACTTAAACTAACACTGACCATTTTCAGGGACAGGGATAATTTTCTAGGACTAATGAAACAAAGGGACAATTTTCTGAGTGCTTCTATCATCTTATCTGCCTTTGGCTCATTTCTGCCCCTTCCATTATGGGGATGCTGGAGCTTAGTCAATAAGCTATTATAAGAAGACGGAGTCCTTACTGGTTATCAGGTGTAGTGGGCTGATGAGCATAATGTAAGCATCCCTGTCTGCACAGGTGTACAAGGAGCTCTAGTAATCTAACAATCACCAATTCTGAATTCTTTTCTTCTATGGTTATCTTTACTTCCCTATTTGCCCAATACAGAGTTTCAATGTAAAATGAGTTGCGAAATGTGGGAAAAGAAGAAAACAGGACGCCCAGTTTTTTAACCTGTCAAAAAAGGACTTAAAAACCTTCTACATATGAACTGTCTCCTAATCACTACTAAACTTCTTCATAGTTGCTATACGTAGCTGGACTCCTTTCAACTTTTACTAGATATAACTCTGAGTTTAGAAGAAATATAGAAATGTATACATCATGAGAGAGTAAAAAAAACCCTAATAATAAAATGTGTAACCTTCTTGATTTTAAAACTTTTTTCTTCCAGTTTCCTCATTTATTTATTTTTCTTCAGACCATAAAAAGAAGAAATTGAAATAAAGAAACAAAAGATAGTTATTGCTTTTCTGAATAAATCACCTGATTCTCGAGTTACTCTGCTACACAGAAATACATTGCTGTGTGTCAACTGAAATACAGAGATACAGTTATAGGATTAAAGGCTGAAAAGCTATTTACTGTATACTGTTTGACTTTTTTGTTTCAGACTGTCCTTTCACATCATTTTACCAAAGATTTTGGTATTTAAACAGGCATATTTTTTTCTCCCTCTATGCACACAGGGATTGTCACTGATTCAGCTTGGATTATACTTTGTACTCTTGCAGTCGATAGAATTTTACAGCTGTCAAAATTGTTCTAGAAAGGTAGAAAAGCTGGTATTTCTCCTTCAAACATGAAAAGACTTGGTAAGCCAAGAAACCTCCATAATACATAGAAGGACATATGCTGCAGAGGCCGAGTGATGAGTGAGTATGCGGTAGAAAGCTCTGGTGAAAACACAAGGATGTAGGAGGATTTTGACAGTTGGGAGAAAGGGAAAAGATGCCAGCTCCTCTCTCCTACTCCTGCCGCAACCACACAGCACAGCTAGGAGCACCCAAGAAGCTGTTTTACAATAAATGCTGTTTCTTGCAACCAGGCAGTATGGATGAGGCTTTTCTGAAAGACCCAAAGACTTTTCCCTGTGTGTGTCCTTGCATTCCCTGACTTTAAGAGACCAGACTGGGTGAGTCTAGGGGTTAAATTTGAACAAAATTGTTGCCCTTTGTGAAATCAAGAGACATATGTGTATAGATTCAAATATTATGAAGGTCTTACAGCAACCTACAGAGTGTCCACCCCCAACCTCCCAGTAACTCCCCACAACCCACAAAAGCAGAATACATGATGGAATACATGTGGGCTTTTAGCTCATGCCTTGAATGCATTCTGAACCCCCCAAAATAAATATATAAAAAAAGATGCATCTTCCACAACGTTAGAATGAAGGCTCCTGTAAGTGTATCTCTCTTAAAATTGAATAAACATTGAGTATCCTTTTAGCCTGAAGAGATATATTTAAAACTCCTCCCTCTCAGTACCCAGACAATTGATGCTGCCAATTATAGGACTATTTTTTTAACATCAAGTGATGGAAGTACATTGCTACTAGCAAAGCAGAATGAATCAGAGCTTACAGTAGCTACTAGAGAGCTGTCAGAACTACTAAGCCCCCAAACCTCTATCCTGGCCCACAGCCCTGCTATCACAAAACCCAGAGTCAAAACATAATTTCACTCAAAGTTTGCTTTAATTAAGAGATGGCTAATCCATTTTTGCTGTATCCTCAAAGACATTATTTCAAACAATAGTGTTTGGAATGTGCAGGAACATATTCACGTTGTTTTGTTCTGTTTTCAAACAGGAGAAGATGGCTTTAAATACTTCAAAATATTCTGAGTGACAGAGATGCATGCAAATTTGAATAATCTTTTTGTTGTTTGCTTGGCATATCTGAGGTGAGATTCTCTAAAGCTGATGCCTGCATGTTTTTCTCTTATATTCCTGCCCTATTCTTTATGAGCTGCTACTACCTTCCAAATCTCTTTGTTTTATACCTACTGTACAAATTTCTGTAGCATTGTTATCCTTTCCTTGCAAAGTACACTTATTTTTGACCACAGAAGTAAGGAAGCTGGCTACAGTTTAAATCCCAACCTGAATAGATCTTACACATAGTGTTTTTAAGTAACATTTAATTGATATTATAAATTGTTAAGGTTTTTGTGTCACAGTGAGCTTAATCCACATCTCGGAGGCTCCCCAAAAAAGGGCTGGCAGAATGGAATTCAGTACATCCAGGAAATGGGTCTGGCTGCAGCTCAGGACTGTAACTCATGCCAAGATAACGTATTTTAATAGAATATAAAAGTGTTCTTTAATTTTAAAAAAATATATACCATTCTTTATTTGGGGTTGCTGTAGAAAAAAGGTATACATCAGCAGGAATAAATCTCCCATGGCCTCACTAGAATCAAGGTATTTGGCCTCACCTTCTTTTTAGTTATTTATTTTTGATGACACCTTTCACCTTTCTGAAGTAAAGAGCTAAACTACATGGATAGTCTATTTATTAGTGTGTCTATTAAGGTACAAACTGAACAAGTATAAGCTATAAAATGGTCCATAAGAACATGCGTTGTCAGGAGAGAATAGGCCCATTTGCTGGAGTTCTGCACAGACCATTTGCTGAGTTCAGCAGTGGGGAAGGAGCACACGGGTTGATCAGTTCTTGCCACACGAGCAACTATAACAGCAAAGCATGGGAAGTGCTCTGGATGAATGCAAGGTGCTTAATTCTGTTGGGTGGCAGTTATAAGAACACTTTAAAACAAAGTAATTGTGTTCAAGACAACATATTTCATGGCATTTCTTTATTATCTGGGAAGTATTTTTGACCAAATAATTTAAATAACTTGTCCATGCAGCTACAAGCAGTACAGAAAGGTCCTGGGTCAAGAAGTAAGTATTGCCACTCTTGGATAAATAAGGCTGGGGTTTAAATGGTATCTGCTTGTGGTTACTTGTGCCACTATTCAACCAATGTTTATTAGAATAAATAATGACTCAGCTAAACAGCACTAAAAAGGAAAGATTTATTGCAAATACTAACCAAGCTCTGTTCTTAGTGTTTAGTATCAAAAAAGAGTTCTTTTAAGAATATTAAAATTTTTTTTGAAAGATGGCCATTAGCTTATTCCACAAAGTATTTCCAATATTTTTGAAGGATATTTTGAGAAAATTCTTGTGGTAACAACTTGCCCATACTTAGCTTACATTGTAATTTTACTGGCTATTTATTTCTGGCAGCTTGTCCTTTAGCAAAAAAATAAAAAAAAGAGTTGACCTCTTCTGTTGGTTTGGCAATTACATACACGCTTTGAAGCATAAAGACCATAAGCTGCCCTGACTAATCTGCAACAGCTCAGCTTCTTCCCCTGCCTCATCAACACCATGGCACCAAAACAGCATGTCCTATTAGGGACCTATTCAAGCTTGAAGTAAACAGGACCTTCCAGGACCTAATGGCTTTTGGATGATGTCCCAGAGCTCCTGTTCTCAAATACACAGGTGCTTAGGTGTTTTGGTAAAGAACCATGAGATCTATCCGGTGACTGAAGAACTGATGCAGAAGTGATACAGTTAAGCATTGCTTGACCTGCTGTAATCCATACCGTAAGTCCAGGGGCACCTTTTAAGTGCACATGCAAACAGAAAGTTACAAAAGCTATGATCGTTCAGGCTGTGATAGGATGTTATATGCTGCCTAGAGCTGAATTGGGTTAAAGGGATATAGGCCCCACTGGATCTGCAGATGTCAGTGCGTAAGCTGCCATTCCTAAGTAGGCCAGCATGGCCTGGTTCCATGCAGCCTTAGTGTTAATGCTGTCTCATTTTTGATAGAAACGAGTTACAGAGCAACAGTCTATGTTGTTTTGCTGGCAGATCCAAAAGCATGCAAGCCTCTGGGAAGTGGCAAGGAGTAGGGTCAAGAATTACCCTGCACCCAGATATAGCTGCTAAAGTCAGGAAAAACAGGACTGACTTTCTGACTTAACACCTTTCAATGAGGATGACACTATGACTTGTGACAGGGTGATAAAGAATTCCAGGGCAGTTTTGACCTTCCACAGATCTGGGAGTTTAATGGATCCCATCTGTCATGACTTTAACAGCAATTGCACAGAGATATGACAAACTCAGAACCGACAAGATAAAATCAAGTAGATAAAAATCCACCCTGTAATATTTGTTATATTTGTAAACTCTGAGCACTAGGGAAAGAACATTAGAGGAACAATAATTTGAATAAAATAAAATTGGAAAGGAGAAAAAAAAGTAAACATTGCCACTGCCTAGGAATACAGAAGGAACAGATACGAGGTCCTCCCACTTATGATCCTTATTTCCCATTCAAAATGGAAATGTTTAGGAGGATACCACATCGAGCACAGATGAAGACTAAAATCTCAGAGCTTAATTGTGCTTAATACAACATGGGTGCTTAATGATTGGGAAGAAAAGGTAGATCAAGGCTTTCACAATTTGGAAGTATCACGTCTTCAATCAAATCCCACTGTCTGTTGTCTGGCTAGTCAGGACAAAATTCGTATCCTTCAGCTACATGTTTCCAAGAAATAAATTCCCTGTAGCCTAGGGGAAACACACTGAGTTGTAAGCCAGAAGAATATGTTCTCTTCTTATCTTTCCTGACAGCTGTTTATACTTCTGTGCAGAGGTTTGTTTAGGATAAGCTGGGGTTAAAAGAATGATCACCATTGCCCCACATTAGTACTAGGCAGTTGTGCCGTATGAGCAAATACCCAGTCTGAACTGAGAATTTAAAGATATGTTCTCAACTCTGCTGAATATGATCTCAAACATACAGTAGTCTCATGCAGTGCCTCATACAGCAAGTGTGTGAAGTGTATGGAGTTTCTAGTCAAACCATTTGTTAACACTTCTTACATAGCTAGGAGTTAAGCTATTATTATGAGACTACAGTAGCCCTTAGTTTGACTGACAGTCATTTGCAATTCTAGCATTTAAATTATGGTCCTATATAGGACTTTCTTCAGATTATACATAAAATAGTTCCTATTTCTAGACATTATTTTTTACAGCTTAGATTAGTTTTCAAGCTACGGAAATATTCTAAATAAAATATAGTTAGAAACTGTAAAAAAAATATGTTATTTTTGGCCCTACACAAGCTATGACAGCAACTTTGGTCATTCTTACGAGGAACATTTCACTTTAGGGAACAAGAGGGAAAGACTCAACTGGGGAGGGCAGCTAGTAGTAGCTGAATGAGAGTTTTGGGATTGTTGAATGTCCCCAAAACTTTATCCAAGGTAATTTGAAATAATTACTTATGCATGGTGATGAGAAACAGGCGTAGATTTTCCCTACTGTCCTCCATGTTGTGGCTTAAGGTACAGACTGACAGCAGAAACATCATCTGTTTGCGTACCCAAACAGGGATTTAGTCTCAAGGTGTTTGACAAGGGAAACATTTACTTCTAGAAAAGGGGGGTGCACATGCACATGCATGAAGTAGAAATGATGCCAACTCCCATAGTATTTCCAGAATACCTTAGTTGCCATAAACATACCTTGCTTTAAAACTCCTAAAAGCCCTCAGCTCTCTTTTTAAAATCAGTCTGATAAAACAAGCAATATCCTGAAAAGATCTGGCAAACTTTGATACAACTGGTATTAGACCCACGATACTTGTTTAGAATCATCTATTCATCGTTCTTCAGGTTTTGATACTGATGTGGCACATCTGTGAGCCTTTATAAGAGAAAATAGTTGAAGTTTATTATGCTTTTTTAATAAGGGCATAGTCAATGCTATTCTTCCTTCTGCTAAGAAGAACTAGCAGGTACATATTTTTCAGATGATTGCCTACCGTTTGTAAATACATATTACAATTGAAAAGTTACAATAGGTATAAGATATAATAGTTATGAGAGGCACTTCATGTAGCATGTCAGAGTTAATGTCACACAAGGGCTTCTATTATGGTTTCACATTTCTGCGTCTTCTATCTTTATGAAAAATATTCCTTACTTGCTTAAGTGTTATAGAGTAAAACAGAAGGTAGCATGGGATTTTTGCGCATTCACTAAATCAAAACCAAAATCTCTTTCTTTATTAAGACATGCAATTTGAAAAAAAAACAAACCCCACACTATGTCATCCAGCCACCTTCAGCAAAAATTAATATCACATGTGGGAGTATATTAAGGTGTATTATACAGAGTGCATACTACAATTTAGACAGAATGAATAACATGGCTTAGATTATTTGTGAAACTTTTTCAACTCTAAACTTTTGAATATATCATTTAATAAACCTCTATGTTCACTTTAAAAAGAACAGAAATAGTACATACTTAGGAAGTGTAATTTGGCATCTCTAAAAGTTCAGCAGTTTATTCATGGCAATGAAAGTTCTTTGGCATGATAATGATTCCTACTATTGAGGCTTAGTGAACAGGGGTTTGGTTTTTCGTCCTGCAGTACAAAGTGCTGATTAACTTGAAGTAAAAAGCATGGAGATTTAATCCACTGAAAGTAACAGCATGAATGTTCTTAATCCATTCATTCTATTCAGTAATTTTATGAGCAGCTCTTTGTACAGCAGTGCATCTTGCAGGAGCTGTAAGCCATTTTTACACTTCATTTACGTAACAGAGGAGATGTGATTTGAGGCTATGACAATTAAGGGAATCTCTCTATATGCAAGTAGAATTCTAATTGAAGGTACGAAGTTGCTGCATCATTAAACGTCTCAGAATATATGGTAACAAGGCCCTGCCATGGATCTCCTAGACCAGGAATAATAAGACCTTGATAGCTCCCATTTGAATGGCATCATTTTAAGACAACAGACTGCTGAAGACTAGGGAAAACTTTTCAACCAAGTCAGGGCAGGAATGGAGCTTGGAGCAGTAGAATTTCACCAGAAGCAAAACACAGCACAAAGTTATTATTATACAGCAGTCCTCTAGAAACTAGTCTACAATACTACAAAACCAGTTTTTCCCCTGGAAGAACCATATTCATTTCCCTGTGTATATATACTCCTAACCACTAATGACCTCCCCCCAAATCAGATACTGGCTTGGTTTGGTAAAGAGTACATATATGGTATATATTAAGGATGTGAATGAGTCAGAAGTACTTGTACAGTTCTAAATGAATGGCAATTTAGTAGGTATTTAAAAAAAAAAAAAAGTTGTGAACTAGTTTGCTTTCATTAGAGACACAATTTTACAGCAGATTAGTCCACAATGTGCACAAACTGACTGATGTCAGCTTGACTAGTTGCCAATGCCAGTGATGTGTGTATCCTACTCCAACCTGACAATCAACTGCCCATTTATACTTTATTTAGTTAGTAGAAGTTCATCTCTAGAAATATTTTTGTGTGGTCAGTTACAAAGTCGAGACATAAGGTAATACCTTTCAAAGAAAATTTCCAGTAGGTCAAAAATTTGAGATGTCCATGGTATATCTCCCTGAAATGCTGTGCCAGCTGTGTAGCTGACACTGTGCAGTGTCAGAAGACAAAATTGCCAACTAGAGCCAAAGAGCAGGCTAGCAAAACGCTTATTATGTGTACAGTTATTATGCCCTGGGCAGAGTATAATTTGCTTACAATAGCTAAACACTTCAGGCAAGGATTACTAAAACATACTGTCATAGAAATGCAGAGGTGTTTCAGCTTTTGTGAAACAGGTTTTCCAGCTACTGCTTTGTAGCACGTCAAAAATACAAAGGCACACAGACTAAAGTTGGCACCCCTGACTTGACTGAGACATGGAATTCTTATATGTACGGAGTTGCAGCTTGCAATCACAATTGATAAACTTTTAAAAAACTCAAAATCCTTTTTTCTTTTATTTTTTAAGGTATCATAGAAACATAGGATAAAGTAATTTGTAAGTGATCTCTGAAGGTCATCTAGTCCAAATTCCTGTTAAATGCAGGGCTAGCTTCAAAGTTAGATGAGGTTCCACAGAGCAGTCTCCAGGTGAGTTCTGAAAATCTCCAAGGGTGGAGATTCCACAGCTTCTCTGAACACTTGCTCCACTGTCAAAGCAATCTCAGTAAGACCCATTTTTCTCATAACTCATTGTAATTTCCATTGGTGCAACCTGCAACTGTTCTTTCACAGTGACAAAGAGTCTGTTCCTACCTGTAATCTGCCTTTAGGAGTAAATAGTGGAGTTATATTCCCCTTCGCATCTCTTCTCCTCTTCAGGTTAAACAAGCACAGCTCCTTCAGTCTATTCTGTCCTCCTCTGGACCTCAAGTTTGTCAACGTTTTATTGTACTGAGAGTCCTAAAACTGGAATCAGTGCTGTAGATGGAATTTCATCAGTCCTTTGTTGAAAAGAAGAATAATCACTTTCCTTGACCTGCTGGCTCCACTCTTGCTAACATAGACTATTATTAGACAGGGCTACTAATACAGTGTTAGCTTTCATTGCCACAAAGTCACACTGCTGAACCATGGTCAACTGCGTGTCCACCAGGACCCCCAGCTCCTTCTCTGCAGAGCTGCACCTATCCAATCAGCCCCCAGACTGTGCTGCTGCATGGGTTATACTCTCTTAGAAGCAAGTCTTTCCATTTGCTTCTGTTGAACTTGAATGAGATTTGTCAATCTATTTCTCTAATTTGTTGAGGTCCCTCTGTATGGCAGCCCTTCCCTCCATCAGCAACTATTCTCCCCAATGTAGAGTTGTCTGTAGGATTGCTGAGCATCCACACCGTCCAATCACTCCTGTTGTTGCTGATTGTTCTTTTTACCTTATTCTTGATGCCTTCTTCCTCTGTCCTCCTGATCTGTATTTCTAGATCCTGACACCAGTCCTCTTCATGATGAGCTCATATTCCCCCACTCTATCTGACCTTTCCTTTCCTATATACCTTGTCCACAAGTACAAAAAACAGTGCTGCTAGAAAACCTTCCTTTCCTACTATCCACATTTATCTCACCTGAATTGGTTTCTGATATTTACCGTACTGATAACACATCATAGATTTTGAGTGGGAATTGGCACCTGAAAACTGGGAGGGAGGGAGGCAGGGAGGATGGTGGGTTGGTCCAAACACATAGCAGCAAAGATGGCACCCTGAGAAGACACTAGTAGCTTTTTCAAACAGGATGTACTTTCCCAAGCTTTGAGAAAAAATGATAATCGGTTGACAGAACGTTAAATTGATTATCATTCCTGAAACTAATTATGGTAAAACCTAGTATAGAAGATTATCCAAGTGCATTTTGTTTCAGGTGCAATGTTGTCAGCACCAAGACATATTCCAGCTAAGCAGCATCAAAAATAAATTCTTTGAATACTATTCATAGAAAATATGTTTTTCCTTTCTAGTTGTAGAAAAATCTATATTTTCAGTAGTTTATGGAGCTTCTGGTTGTTGTTGTTTCAAATGATTTGTTTGTATGAAGCCAGACTCACTGTTGAAACACAATAATGTGTTTCTACTGCAGAAAGGTTGTATGAGACAAAGAGGCTTTATCATGATAGAGAAAAGGAGGGCAATTTGACTTTAAATTAGAACAATTTCACATTAAATTAACCATGCACCCAAACAGGAAATAAGAATAGCATAAAAATAGACTAAGATGCTTTAAAAAAAATACACCAAAACAAACCCCCAAATCTCGAACTCCAGGTATTTTCATAAAAAAGACAATGGAGATTTTTTTTTTCCTTTTTAAGCTCCACATAAGAGTCTACTTTCATGCAAAATTAATTTTCTCTCATCAAAAATCAGAGATTCAAAAGTTAAATTTGAACTTTTGAAGTCTTATCTCTTGTGCCTATGAATTTTTTATGTACCTTTTAATTACATAATGATATAATACCCTTTGACTCAGGTCTCTCTTTATTAAGGGAGTGTTATTTTTAAACCAGTTCAATATTTTGAGCTGTCTTAAGATTATAATTACCACAGAAGAAAGCCTTTTCCCTAAAAGGAACATAATAAAACAGCAATTCAAAGAAGAACTCCAAGAAGAGCTAGAACTTAGCAAAATGCCAGAAATGCACCTGCAGGAGAAATTCTGCTGACATTTTTCTCTCACAGTCATACTGATTTTCAAATATATTTATTGACAAAATGTCATATACGAGATTGAACTACACTTCAATGTTCATTTGTAAGGAGATCCCAAATAAAACTGTGTTGGAGAAAGTGCTAAATTTTGAAGAGTAGAAATATGGGTAGAAGATATTCTTAGTTCTTCTAGCTTCAGGCTGATTGATTTGCACTAATTGCATCACTTTGTTTTCTTCCATTATGGCTCTTTCATAAAATCTAGATGTATTTTATAGAAACCGATCTTCCTGAGTTTATATCATATATTCACTCTTGATAGAAAGAAAGATGCTTCAAAGCATATAAATTCTATAAAAAGACAGCTTGCGTTTTGGGTGATTCTTAGAATGGATAGGCTTCAACATAGAAACTATTTAATCTATTTCTATATTGAAATTTTGATTGATACTGAAAACTCTCCATTTCATTTGTGATATTCTAAGTTAATGGCAGTTTCTGAAACTGCCATCAATTACTGATGTGAATGTGACAAATAGTGATACAAAGTTCACCCTTTTTTTAACTCAACATATTCAAAAGCTTTTTCCATTAAATTTGGAAATATTAGGATTAAGGGGTGTGTATATGTTGTCTGAACCCACCTGTGAACTTCAGATACAGAAAGCTGGTACTTCACAACAGTAGAAGAGAAATCTTGCAAAGAATGTCAGAGAAAGGGATAGCATAAGAATAGGCTGTAATTTGTCTTTCCCTCAAGAATTAACAGTAAATGTCATCCTTGCCTTGGAAGTATGAGCAAAATATAAAAATGTCCTTACTTGAACAAGGCAATTACTATAATTGAAAGGTATATGGAGAATATATGTTTTGTTCAACAAGCACTGAGAGCCAAAGCATTTGAGAGAAGGAATTTTCTTTCAGTATCTGGGCTTTAATTCTTAGAAATCTGTACTTGGTCAATCTCTGCACAAAGACACCACAGGTTCTAATCAGCTCGTGCAGGAATCCCCTCGAGTTACAGTTTCCCACAAAACGGTCCTTTACTTCCAAAATAAAACCTTCATAATCCTCAGAGGTCATGGAAACATAAAAGAAAGCCAAAAGCTCAACTTCATGGGACTCCTTTTCTCTCTTAGGGGCTAATTAGCTATTTTATTTAAATCCCAAAGTAGGAAGATTGCTAATCCTTGACTTCAAAGTTCTCCAATTTCAAAATGTAATTAAAGAGAGCAACTCTTTCTTCCAATCTGGGAAGAGTTGACTCAACATTTCTGTTTCCTTTCTTTCCCTGTTTCCAAAAGAGCCTTGATTTGCAGGAATCCCTCCCTCCCATTCAGCTCCTCAAACAGTGCTTGGGGAGGTAGGGCTACTCTGAGCGCTAGCTTTTAGGTTTTCACCTTTCTAGCAAAATATAAAAATGTCTTTACTTGAACAAGGCAATTGTTGGATGCAGGTTTTAGGTACTGGTGCAAAACAACTGCTCAAAGTGGAAATATAACAACAGCGTGGAAGGATATGGCACTGTCAATGGTGGACGGAGAACATGCAAGCACATACAGCTAGAATTTTCATCAGTTATTAAAAGTGCCCTACGCAAATATTTCCTACATACTCACTAGGAGGGACCAAGACCTATATACTCTAACTTAACTTCATAGGTAGTATCATTGTGATAAAATCTTTTGACACAACTGAAAACAAAAACTTATTTAAATATTACAAATAAACCACATTATTGTCCCAAAATACAGTTTTAGTGAATTTCAACACTAGGTAGAAGCACAACACTTTTTAGTATTGATTCTTTATTAGAGATTCCATTATATTTTGTGAAGTAAAAAGTAAATCAGTATTAGATTTTTTAAATTACAACAAATTATAGCAAGTTGGCTTTCTAGTTACCATGGTTACAGGTCCCAACAGACCATTCTTTAAGAAATTTCTCCCCCGCCCAAGATAGCAACAGTCTTTAAAAAAGGTTATCTAGACTACAGCAAAAGACGATTTATAGTACATTTAATGCTGATATGCAAATTAGCAGAGCTTTTGTTAATGAGACTGCCACTTGGGCACAAGCACTGTCATCCTTATACTGAGAACGACAGCTGCTGGAAATTATAGGTCTTAATTCTAAATAAACCATGAATACTCTAAAAATAAACTCCACAGAATTTTAGTTTGACAAATATGAAAAATATTTACTGTAACTATCTGACTAACCCATGAATAAGAATCCAAGACAGTGGCTTTTTCTCATGCTGTTATTTCTGAGTACAGTGTTCATTCCTGTCAGGTGCCTCTGTTCTATTTTGCACTGATCTCTATAGTTCTTCTATAATAATTTTCACCATAATTAGGAAGCACCTTTACTCACAGCTGTGTACTAAGTAGTTTGACCTATGTGTTACATGGGACTGTTCTGTACATTTTGCTTATCTTCTGGAGCTCTCACAAGGCTTAAAGTAAAGGAATTTAATAGAATTTGCAAACACACATACACTCCCCCCCACAGTTTAAAGGGAAGGTTGCTCATATGTATTTCTTTTCAAGATAACCACACAGAGTAATGCAACAAATGAATTTGCAACCAATCTCATTCAATAGGCATGAAACTTCACCTACAATACCCAAATATACTCACAGAATTGTCAGTTCCCCCAGATTTTCCTTTCAGTTGTTATCATCAGACATACACTGAGGTGACACAGTTTTCAGAGTTCTAGAAACAACGGTTTGGAATGATGGCAATAATAAAGATTAATAACTAGGCCAAAACTGATATTTGCTGCCCTTTTCCAACAAAATGATGGAAGTCTACTGCCAATATTATCATGTGCAACTTTACCAATGTCAAAGAAACTGGGCAGGTTTAAGCTACCAATGGCTTTGCCTGGCCCACAGTGAAAGCAAAGAGTATCTAAATACCTTTAAAACCCTAGTCCTTTGGGCCTTTTTTACTTCACTGGTTTTACTAATGGAGACACATGTTTGATTTCCTACTATGCTATTCTTGCCACTGTGTAAGGAAATAAGAACCAAAAACTTGTGCAACAGTTATCTGGAATGCATTGATGTGGAGGAACATACATGAAAGTCTGTGTGAGATTTATAAGATTTGCTATGTGTGTTTCATTACATTTCATAGATACAGATAATTTAAAAATTATGTAAAAAGTCGCCCTCCATTAAAATATCCCCTACAGCATTTTCTGTTTTCCTTAATATGAACATTTTCTTTTTCCCTTAGAGTCCCACACTAAAACTGTTTATCATGTCATACAGCTACTATAAATTCCTGTTTTTTTCTGTAAGTCAGTCCTTTTACTAATAATAGATTATACTAACCTAATCTTAACCTGCCAATATGCTTATTTTGTTGCTAATACAGGACATTATATAAAACTTCAGTGAAGTTAGAAATGCAGATTAAATATTCAGTTAAATATTAATTCAGCAATCCATCAAGGTGTTAGACCATCTGCTAAGGACTCAAGAGTTTCTTATCACTGACAAAGAAGGGGGAGAGTGTGGGCAGCAGCTGTAATCCCGTTCAGGTAGATGCATTTCCAGGTGTTGGAGAGAAGTCATCATTCCGTACTTATTTAATAAACCAGATCTGCCTATCTATATTGCTGTACCTCAGATTCACCGGGGTCCACACCAATATAGTCCACTTTCTAACTCAGGGTGAATGTGTTTTCCACCCTTCCCCTTTCAGCTAGATGGTGGGTAGCCAGGCAGGGAGCAGTCATGATCCAGAAGACCAGAATGAGCATGAGGAAATGTGTATCTAGCAAAGTGTTTGGCACTGGGCTGGCTCCTGGCTGCTGCTGTGGTGCTATTCTTTGTCTAAATCAGTCCTAAGTAGAGTATGTTCCCATTTGTGGAACTGACCTGGAACCTCAGTAATGCCTCCTCTAAGTTCCCTGGATACAAGAAGAGACTCGCCTTCTTCCAATGAGCTATCCATTGTGACTCCTGTGCTTCTCACTGTGGCCTAAGTATAACACGGAGGGAGGAGCACGCGCTCACTCAGAATAGGGATTAGGACATAAAATGATGAGTTCAGTCTTCCTTGAAATGAATACAGCCAAGAGCCCAGGTTGCCATTCCTCACACATGGGGCTTCTCTTCACCAGACAGTGAAGGAGGTCAGAAGTAGCAGGAGTAAAGTAGTAAGTCTGAGTACAACCCACACTTAGGTACACATCCACGGGAGAAGGTTATGCAAAATGAAGGTCAAGGAGACATGCACCAGACACTGACTACTGTTTCTCTATACTTGTAGTAGTGAGCTAGATACCTGACATAAAAAAGACTGGATTGCCTCTTCTCGTTACTTGAATTGCATGAAGGGCATGTCTTCAGGAGTGGAACCCTTTCTTCATTCAACTCACAGGGCTCTTATGTGGGTACTTTTCTCCCTTCTTCTCTTGGCTGTTTCTTGGAAGTTAAACAATAGTTGTATGACGTGTAACCTGCACCTGCAACGCTTTGTGCTTGCCATTTTATAGTTTAGCTATCTAGAAATCACATAACATTTATAAATTTTAGTCAAAGATAATAATGGAGCGATCATGTTTCCACTGTAAATATTGCTGGGGATTTTTGATTACTGATTACCGTTAGTTGCTATGACCATTCATGTTTGTTTTGAGTAGAACACGGATTTTAAAAGGTAATGAATAACAACAACAGGGTTAAGCCAAAATTCTCCAAGGCTCTATCTAGACTAAGATGCAGCTGTATGCTCTGGTCCTGGTCCCCTAATTGTAGAAATTGGGGATCTAAATAGACTACATTGTGGCTCCTTTATGGCTCATGAACCTAAGTTTTCTGTCTTTGGAAATGCATGGCTGATACTCATGTTGATCCCACCTTGTCTGGAAGTCAAGGTACAGGAAGGACACATACATAAACCCTTTGGCTGGGACACACAGCTTTACTAACCTCTTATACCAGCTGTACAAAGCCAGGGGAGGGTAAAACAGAGGAATACCTCAGGAATAAATACCAATACAAGAAGCACTAAAATCTATTGTAAATTATAAAGATTGTGATATTTAATTGTGACAGCAAAGGGAGAGAATTCTTAGAAAGACTGTATGCCTGTCCTTAATACCGTAGGCAGGGTTAGTGAGTAATTTTCCTACTGTCAAAAATTTTCCCCATACTGGTACACAAACAAAAATAACTAGCATCTTTGGCCAAAAGACATTTAACCTTTCCCTATTAAGGTCACAATATTACACGTTTACTAAAGACTGTTTTTAAGCGTTCATTGAAAACTGTGCACAAATCCTACTGAATAAAACCCAGCAGGCTGGAAAGGGTTGCCTGGCAGTACATCTCTGTTGTCACTGGAGATCCTCCCTGACATGAGCAGAGCTCATGTGGTATCACTGCTCTGTAAGGAGCTGTGAGCTTCTGACCGGGTGGCCCAGGCATTACACTGTCAATAACTGAATGATATTTATGGGCTAAAAAGACTTGTTTTGTCCCTCATGAAAAAAAAAAACCAAAACCAAAAGAAGAAAGAAAAAATACCCTATATATATTTCTTTGCTTGAGGGATCCATACTCCTTACAAGAAAAACAACAGTTACTCTAGGAATTATCATTACAATCTGCACCCTCACAGGATTAAAATATTATCCTTTCTAATACTTTGTGATGTTCAACACAGAATAATTATTTATATTTCCCACAAGTAGAAAGGTATTGTATTATTTTGTTTTCAATTACTTAGCCTTATCAGCTGGCTGGGATAGAAACAGTGGGAAATACAGTTATATGTACTGAGAGTCATAATACAGAGAACTGCAGCACTGCCAAATTACTGCCACCAACAATAGATAGCTAATTTCCTTTAACTGCTATGATTCCTATTAAAAGTTATTACAATAGCTGGCTTCTTAAAATCTAAAGCTTGCTTCTCAGTACACTTCCAATATCAGTTATCGTAGTGTGACACTTCTGAAAAGTATAAGATCAGCAGCTTCAATTATTTATTAAAAACAGGTGTTCACACACAAATGTGTTGTTAGCCCCAGTAAGGAAAATGAGACTGGCTGGGAAAACTGTATTACATTTGTCTGTTTTTCAGCTAAGGCTGTTCTAATAAAATAAACCAAACCAGAATGATCACAACTGATCATAAAACATTCATTTTCTAACAAATTCCTAACTTATTTTCATTGTTGTATATAAATATATGCTTTTTAAGAGAAGGCACAGGTAAAAGTTATCACAAGTGTTGGAAGCATTAAATAAGATGTTGGAAGAATAGTAGAAAATTGATTATATAGAATAAAACTAATGGACCTTGGCAGCACTGTCTGCTTAAGCTCTTCCTTTCTGCTTCACTTTTTCATTGTCCATTCAGTTGAGGGCTACTAGTGAAAAAACCTGTAAGCCTAGTAATGCTGTAGTGCCCAAACTCTTGATACGGAATGAAAAAGTGTCTTTGGCACCTAACAGTCTTCTGTGAGCTGCTTTCCAGCAGCATCCAGCAGCATCCAGCTTGCTTCTGCATTCATCTTTTGGTCTAAGTGGCAAAATCATTTGCTTCCTAGTTGTACTGGAGATGACTATTCTCTCATGACAAGGCTATCTTCAATGCTGGTTAATTAGTAAGCACATGGTAGCAGGGCCGTCCATCTTGCCCTTTACTGCAGAAACCAGGCATTTATATGCAGCACACGCTGCAGACTTAATATTAGGAAAAGTCTTGCAGTGGTAATCAAGTTCTTACACTTGATTTTTTTTTTTTTTAATGGTAATAATTTATTTCTGAAGTTCCACCTATCTATCCATTAAGTGATGAAGTGTCAGGGCATGGACAGGAGTAATCTATTATGTTGTCTATGCATAATTTAACTCTTAATTCAGAAGGGGGGGGGAATATATCTAATATTAAATAAAGCCAATTATTCTCAAGTGCATTAGTGTTTTCTTTACCTCCTCTACAATCTGTGCTTTTAGGTATGTGTAATGGAAATCTAGAAGCTCTCCAATTTATATTCTTTATACAGCAAAATCTGTGACTGAGAAGTCTACAACATCAGCCTTTGCACAGAGGAGTCCTAGAACACAGAAAGTGTGAAAACATTGCAAGAAGCTATAAAAAAGGAGAGGTCTGAGTGTCTATTCTAAAATTATTCTAGGACACAAGTCACCACACTTGCTCTCACTTTTACAGAAACTCTGTGCAAATCCTGGCATTGTGTATGTCAATCAAAATTGTGTTTGTTCATCAACAAAGGGTAATAAAAACATCCAAGACACCACTTAAAAAAATGCTTCAAATACTGTGCTATTCCTGCTGGGAAAGTGAGCCTCATAAATTTACTTACAGGATTAATATGATGAAGACTGCAAACTAAATAGTATACAAGGGATCCTACACATATTGATGAATGTACTGAATACAGATTATTTTCCTTTTATCCATTATAGAAATAAATACTACCACATTTTATCAAATAAGTTTAAGATATTTCAGATATATATTTACAGTTAGACTTTTAAGAAATAGGTTTACTTTTAAAATGTGTTGAGACAGAAGGTTTATGCTATCTTCTTGTCTTTCCCTGTCATCCCCCAAATACCTTTTGAGCCAGCGGGCCGATTTCAGGTGGATTTAGCAAAGGGGTAGAAGGCTCAAAGAGAATTTGATTTCCTAAAAGATGTTATAAAACTGGGGACTAGAAAAAGGGGAGGTAAACAGATAACTGTGGACACAGCTACATCCTGAGATACAATTTCCTGAGAGGAAGGTAGGCAGAATATAACAGCTACACACCCCATCTGAAGGCAGCTGGGCCATGCAATCTGCACATATCTAGTTGCAGACTAATGACAAAATGCTTTATCTGCAGGGGTGTCACAGACAGACCCAGGAAGGAACAGATGTTATTGCCATGGAAGACAGATCTGAGAGATTAAAGGACAGAAGTCTGTAGGAAACCAGGCACTCTCATTAGCTCTACGGCTGATAGAACAACTAGTATTATACTTACATATATTCACTAGCATGCTTAAGACATACCACCTTCCTAGGTGGCTGAGTAGAAACCTTTCAACAGCCTGTTGCATAGGTGATATGTATACATTGACAGATAATCTTGATTAACAAGACAGCATTTTCTGTTGTGTGACTACCAGAGAAGGAGGACTCATGGTGTTACCACAAGCCGAGGGGTGCTCCTACAGCTCTCATTGCAACACCACACTGGGCAACAGAATGACTCAGGGAGGCAACAGGGCTTACGTTGTCCCTTGCAAGATTTACAGAACAAAAATACCCATACTCTTCTTAGCTACAACTATAATGACTCCATGCTGCAGATCTTACTAAAGCAATGTCCTACAGATGACTGGTCACTAAATTTCATTCCTCTTCAAGGCACAGACATGAAGACCTCCGGCTCTTACAATTTCACAAAATACTGAGGCCTGGCATCATTGGAGCCTGTCTGCCAAGGATAAATCCTGCTTCACATTTATATGCACTGAGAGTCACAATACAGAGAACTGCTGTGCTCACAAATCACTGCAACCAACAATAGACATCTAATTTTCTTTAAGCATATCATAAGAATATGCCTGCCACAGGACAGGCAGGTAGCCCTTTTCAAGAAATTCTTCTTGCCCCTAAGAGAGAAAGAATGCTTGCATATGATAGGTAAATTAAACTTTTTATCTTTGAATCGAAGATTTTTAGAATCTTGGTGACCGCAAGCCCTATTACGTTTGCTTTATGTTTATATTTGCAAGGCTTTCCTAGGCACCAAGAATTCCTTTTATAAAGGACAGCAAAGTTAATAGCATTACTAGGCAGACAGAAATTGAAATACTGTAGCACCTAAATGCTCAACAGCAATAGAATCAGTGAAAGTATGTGAACTATGCACATACTTTCCCTTTCCAGTATAATTCTGATATAAGTTGTTGAAAAATACATGTATATATATGTATATATATATATAGTACTTTTCAATACAACTGGTCTAGGAAACACTGAATTGATTGGTTTACACTATTATTGTATTTAACAATGTCCTAACATCCTGACAGCTGATGTCCTTTCCTGTTCTTGGTGAGGAATTTTAGTTATTCAAAGTACTGCTGTACTACATTAGCATCATGAAAGACCATTTCCAGCTTGTAGAAAAGGTTCTAGATCTTCTGACAGATACCCTGAACATTAACAAAAGCATTTTGCACTCAAATCTTTCCATAACAGGTTTTAGTCCCCCGCAGACTCTGGACTGAACTGACTGCTGACATCGAAGAATAAGTTTTGTTGACTGTGGTGAGGAAAGTGCCTGATTTTAGATGAGGCCTTAATTTGTTTCTTCATCATTTGCTAAAAAAATTCCAGAAGTTTCCCAGCTTTGGGGAAGATTGGCCAGGTTTTGTAATTAGAGTTGCAGAAAAAAGACTGAGGCAAGCATCGGTTGGAATTTTCTTAAACTTACATTAATTATTGTCCACTTAAGAGACAAGCAGTAGCTGCCAGTTTAATCGTTTTATGAAACTCCATTTATCATTCATGCTAAAATGGCCCTGGGTAGGTTCTTTTTATCCATTATAAATCAAAATAAATAATGAATAATGATAAGTAATTGCAACTAATGAATCAGACATGGCATTCCTTATTCCCACTACATCAACTCTACACATGTGCACTGCTTAGAACCATCCTCACAGATAGCAAAAAATAGCAAAGAGGGTGATGCTGCTATTCCAAAGAGCTTTTACAGCCATTCAGCATTCGGCACAAGAGAATAATTTGGAATTAATGTGGATCCTTTAACAACAAAGATAGAGAGCAGTGCTTATTTTCTTGTTGCAGAGCTGGGAGGTGGACTTGCATCATGACTGAAACATTTTTTGCATAGTTATTAGTAGTGTGTGGGCTACACATGAGAAATAGTACTCAGGCCTACACTGCTTCAATTTTTTATATCATTTACAAAATCCCTTAGTTCTATAAAAATAGATTTGTGAATCCTTGCCAGATTTTCTTAAATACATTTCATGCTTACAAAAGTAGTCCTGTAATAAATTTACACTGTTTCCATTGACAGTTTTGGCTAATATATATCCCATATGGTGGTGAATTAAAGATTAAAAACTATGAAGCACTCTCATTGTTGGGGGTAGCATAAGAGTTCTCATGACAGACAGACAAGAAGATAAAAATAAACAGCTGTTATAAAAGTGCTTTTCATTGCTTTATACAACTTCTAGGTCACCCAAAATCCAGTATGTACATAAAGCTTAAGCTAAAGGAGCATATGAAAATTAGGGAACTATTGTACTCATCTTCCCTAATGTGTAGTATCCAAAGATACTTGATACAGTAGGAATCTAGACAATATACATAGCAATTCTGCATGCAATGTAAATTTGAGCCACCATCACACTACAATGTTTAACAGATCAATATTCTATAATAAATTTTGAAAATAAAAAAAAGGCCTCACTATTAGCCCAGATGAACAAACTAGACCAAAAAAATCTTAGAATAAAAAAAAAATATACAGCAAAGGTGCTTCAGGTCCAGATAATGTTTCATTTGATTTAATCTGAAACTCATTTTTTTGTTAAATACTTGAGAAATAAAGACTAACTTCAGAAAAAGAGTGTTTTTAGATGAGAAATGGGAATACTTTGTTCTGGAGATCTGGAAAAAAATTTATTTTAATGTTTTCACTTTTTCAGATCCTTTTAGTCAAAACAATTTGCTAAAGTCAATACAAATTGTTTACCTCAATCAGAGAGTCATACCTCAATGGAAAATGGTATGGCAGAAAACTACTTCTCCTATACTGTGGAAAATAGCTCTATGAAGGTATTCATGCTGATCTTGTAGGAATAGCTGAATGATAAGAAAGTCTGTGTTATAGCCTTAGTCACAATAGAGTACAAATATGAGGGAAAAACCAAAATACATTAATTTGATATTTTTAAGTAACACAGAAAAATAACTGACATTTGATTTGAAAGAAAAGAGAAATAAGAACAATTATTTGAACAGCACTTGTACAAAAAATATTTGTATGCAGATTTTTTCCTACATTTCACACATGGTTTAGCAGAGACCATTTTCACAACAATAAAGAGCTATCCAGCAAGGCACTAAAGTCTTGCTTTAACAAAGCCAATTGCCTTCATCAAATATCTACTGTTTGTGCAAGGATGGCTTTCCCAGGGCACTGTGTTGACCATACCACCACTATGCAGCCCACTTAAGCATAAATTTTAATTGACTTGTCTTCACTCAAATTTCAAAGCACTATATAGACTATTATTCCTTTCCTATTTTTTTTTCCTTTGTCACAGTTTCTGTCCCCAATCAAATTATGACACTTGCATTGCTACTAGCTGTATTTTGAAATATACGAAGTCTTCAAAGTTGCCTGGAATGCCTAACAGGAGTTCCCTGTAGGCATCCACAGAGACTCCTCTTTAACCTCCTTTAAATCCCTCCTTGAAACTTTCCGCTGCCTGACAGTGATTAAGTCGCCGGTGCGCTGGTAACGCTGCCTCTTCAGCTGAGCAGCTCCGTCTCGTCGTTTCAACCCACGTCCCCATCTGTCTGTTGCAACCTGCCATCTCTTGTCTTACAACCTCTTTGAGCAAGGGCAATATTTTTGTGCCGTGTTTATATACTACCTGGTACAACAGGATGCTCATGCATGACCAAGAATGTAAGTTTTGATCAAATACTGACAAAACATATATAAAACCACATATAAATGAAAGTGTTTTGCTGTTGTGAGTTAAGCTTCTGTTCCCTAATTAGAGCAAAATGTTCAGCACCCCAGAGGAAATGAAAGCAAGTCTGCCTGTAAAATATCACTGTCCTCTGGGGGCTTGGCATAAAGCTGTAGTTAACCTGCGTATAAACCTGAGCAGAAGAATTTTTTTTCAGGTAGGGCTTATGCAACTTATTATCAGTAGGCCCACAGAAACTGCAGAGGACTTAACCATTATACTTCCAGCCCTATTAACACTCTTTCCTCTCCTTGAGACATGCTAACCAGGACCTGCAAGAGTCCTCTAGCATGGAAATGAATGCGTTCTCTCCATTGCTCTTGTGGCGAGGATCTTCCTTAGTGTGGGGGGAAACAGTACCATGGCCATTCTGTATCTCACAAAGCCATCAAGTAACGCTGAATGTGCATGATGATCTGTCCTTCAAAATCCAAAGAGAAACAAAATATTTGTCAATCCCGTTTTATCAAAAGGAGTGATTTAGAAGGGAACAGGTAAATCCCTTTGTCACAGGTGGCAAAGACAGGGAGGCTACAAAAGTCTTGTTCCCAGGCTCTACTCTCATAACGCAGCATTAATAAGCACAAGTGAGAGACTCAAAAGAAGATGCTCAAAATAATTCATTTATACTGGATAGCAAATTAGACAGAAGCACTGAGTCTTTTTCACTGTCCCGGGATGAAGAAATATTTTGCAACAGGAATGTAATCATTGAAGCATAACAAACAAAAGGCATGCATCTGAAAAGACATCTGTATTTGCAGGACTGAAGCCAGCATTTCCAACTCATGGATTACATATATGAATTACTTAATCATTATATTTACAGAGATTTAGCTGAGTACATTTTCTTTTTCAGCCTGTAATGGGAAACAGCAGAGGTGCTTTTGTAAACCAGACCTGAACTATTAGACCAGGGAACTCCACACGCAACATTTTTTTGCAATGCAAACCACAGGAGTCGAGAGGATTTTAACTAATTAAAAGCCATTTTGACTGTGTAAGAAAGCCTGAGGAGAGGCAGGACTAGGCAGGGAACATTTTTAGGGATGACTGAGAATGCTGAATACTAGAACACGGTACGTGATACCCTTATCTGTGTGGAAGAAGGTGACCAGGGAATTCTAGGCCCATAACTAAACAGTAATAGAGACATTTCTACCTATACACAGGGCAAAGGATACATTTTCATTTTTGTAATCTCTAACTTAGTAATTATAGCCTAATAAGGGGATACGAGGTGAAGAATAGTTGCAGAATCCACAATAGCTAATGGACATGATAGATGTTTCAGGGAGGGATTTCAAGCAAGTCTCCTGTTTAGAGGCACTCATCTGTAAAACAAGTTTCTGCCAAAGATTATGATGACCTCTGTAGAGCATTAAGAGAAGAAGGTGTCTTTTTCTTATTCCCCAATAACGTTTCTGATAATTTCCCTGAGATTTTCTTCAGGCCCATATTAAATAAGGCATAACTACAGACAATTACATAATACCTAGACCAAGGTCTGCCTATGTTGTTATCCGTGTTTGGACAGTAGGCTGTGGCTGATGCTGAGAGAACAGTCTAAGAACAGGAGCAGTGTGAAGTGACCCTTCCTCTCATATACCCTCTCTGCTTCCAGAATACTACAGGTCAGGTCATTTTGTGTCTGCCGGTATTTTTATTCCATTGGTGATTCTATTAATTTTTTTTTTCTACATGATAAGTTATAATTGCTTTTTGAAACAAACAAACAAAAAATCTGCTAAAAATCTGCTAACAAAAAAAGCAATGTTATGGTCTGCTCTGTATTATCACTTAACTAAAGGAAAACTTCATGTGACAACCAATTTTTTAGTGTACTACAAAAAAAATTTAAAAAGCAGTAATTTTCCATACCTAACAGATAAAAACAGTTATTTATCACAACCTAATGAATGCCTTAAATGCCAGTGATGTGTTATATGGAGGTACTTAAAGAGTTACATTCACTGTTTCAACTGGCAAAAGCCATGATAAATTGCTCAGCTGGGTTTTGTACTTACAATGTATTTACCAGTTGAAAGTGAGGGGGACTCAGTAAAAAGATGGCCCCTCTTTGCCCGTCACTAGCTATAAAAGATGGTATGGAGAGTAATACCAGATAAAGTGAAGATGCCAGCAGACTTATGAACTTCAAAATGAGCAGGTTTTGGTTGTGACCAACTACAGTTATTAATTCTAACCCAATGGTTACTATTTGTTGCTTTTCCTTTGAAAAGTGACTTGTATATAGATGAAACAATTTAAAAAAAAATATCTCAGGAACAACCTAAAGTTCAACTGTTACAAAAAATCAGCACTGACATTCATTTTTCCCTTTCAGCACACTGGTCCATCAAAAACATACTTATTAGGACTACTGGCCACGCAAAGATTTGCAATGATTCAAAGAAACTATTTCACTAAAAATCAAAACTTTCAGTCGTTATTGATTGTTGATGAGTCTACGTCATTATTGTTGCTGACAACTTAGATATGTTTCTGACAGCTTAGGTATTCTTATTGAATTTACAAAGCTATTCAATAATCCTCCGTTAATCTATCAAAACAGATGCCCATACAAAAAGGTATAAGTGCTTTCCCCTCTTTTTTACTCACAGTTCTAGAAAGAAGAATCCAAAACTTCGATAGCCTAAAATTATTTAAAGTAATAATATTTCTTCAAGAGTTCATTATCAGTCTTAATAAAGCCCTTACTATACAAATGAATCTTCTCTATGGAGCATCTACGTATGTAAATAAATGGCATTGCTGTAATGATAAAACACCACCTATGTAGAAAAAAACTGCTATGCAAGACAGAAACAGTTCAGTCCCTACATTTAATGCTTAAATTGCCCCTTGTAGTAAAATTGCTGAAGAGGAAACAACATATTAAATGTCAAATTGACTTGGGACAGATAATATTACTGGATTTTAGCTATCAAATATTTTCTTTTTTCTTAATTGGCTATTAGTCTCTATGAACACAAAATGCTCGGGAGAAAAAAGCTTTTATCTTTGTTTTGCTTTTGCAGATTTGGTCATGCAGAGCGTACAAAGACGAGCAAACCCTCACACACCATACATCAGGTTCTTTGTAGAGTACAAGGCTTTGAGGGTTTATTCCTCTTCTGAACACAAAGCATCAGAATACAAAGAATGGCATGGCTAGCTAAAACAATTGCTTGTGCTACCCATGTGAGCTGTATATTTTCACTTCCAAGTCATTATCTTTTATAACTCGCAGATAGCGCATGTAAAGAAGCTCAAACCAAATGATTGTTATAGTGTCTAATCAGATGCCCAGATGGTTAGTAAACAATATAAAACTGTTATTAAACAGGACCTACCAATAAACAAGTTAATTACAGTCTTTGTGTAAAATAGCTCCCAGAAATTGACAGTACCTACAGTTAATAACTACCTATGGAAAGTTAAAGTCAATGGAAATTTTTACTTTAACCTGGATAAACGATGGATGAACCCCCCTTTACTCAGCATCTACTTCCTACAAAATTATTTACGAGGAAGTCTTGCATCACTGCTATATTCTTCAAGTTTTATGTTGCTATCACTACATAAAATTACACTGTTGTAAAACTAGAAACTATTAAGCTTCTAGCATTTGAATTTCTGTACCAAACACGACAATATTATGCATTTTAGAGCAGCTTCAGAGCTGCTGTAATACAGGATCAGGTACAAGCACAACCAGAGCATGCAAACTAATACACCAGCACACCCTGACAGACAGAAAAAGAGATGGAATAGAAATTGTTGTCTTCTGCCAGCTGAAGGCTTCCCAGCTTTGATGAAATGTCCAAAAGCTCTGGCCAGAAAGAGCTGAACAGGGTAAGAGAAAGACCTCTTGTCCCAACATTTTAAATCAACTAGCATAAACTTCCAATTTTAAAAATTCTGTATGAAAAAGGATAGAATATCAGAATCGCCCTTACTGTCTTAAATTTAGTTGCTACTAGTTGGCTGATACCTTTAAATCAACATAAGATCAGCAAAATCAAAAGAATAACCTTTAATTTTTTTGACAATTATAAATTGCTCTATCATATTAACTGGTACTTTTAATTTAAAGCCATAAAGAGCTTATTTCTTCCCTTTCATTTTTAAATAATAGTTCGCCTGTGAAAGAATGAATTACAACTGCAAATGTGCCTGTCTGAATAATTACAGATACTGTATTCCACTGTTTACTTACAACAGAAATGAATGTGGGCAGTGTAAAAACAGGCACTAAACAACCCCCTACCCCCCCCCCCCGCACTAACTTTTTACAAAGTATATCTTTTCTCATATTTCTTACCAATTAAAACCAACCTGACATAAAACATTTACCCTTTTGGAGTAGTAAGTACTGGGTTCTGTATCATTCGTGTTTTGGTTTTGAAACATGGACCTTTAAAGGCACATTTAATTCTCTCAAAATAATATTAACCATTTCATAATAAATTTGAGTACTAGAAGGCAGAGTTTTAAGGAAGATTTTCATGAATGGAAATGACAAAATAAAATGCAGCATGTTTAGCAAAAAAATTTAATGAGACTAAAGTCTGCTGCTTTCATATTGCAATTTCCATTAGATTTTATGGTCTTCACATCTTAGTCTTAACAGACAGCCTATCATTCAGTATAGTCTCAATTCACTAAGGTACTTACATGTACCAGGTCCCTCTGAAGTCAATTACTCATGTGCCTGAAAACTAGGCCTGTTCTTAACCACCTTGCTGAAGAGCAGCCTCATTTAGTTTTCATTAAAGTCAGTGGAAGGACTCCCATTGAATTTTGAGAGATAATATTCAAGTCTTAAAACCCACATCATCTTGTGAATTCTGCGTGGGTTCTGCATCCAGTTCATATCAGTCTGCCATAATATTATGGCATAGCACTTTTAGCTATTTCTCACACACTGGAGAACTTGCACTGCAGTTTAAATTTGTCCCAAGCCTGTTCTTCCCCTTCTCCACTGTCCTACCACCCTCTCCCACGGTCCCACAGCTGGTGATCTGCTTACGCTAGTGCAAAGTATCAAATGAATACAACCACCTTGATATTAAAGGTGTTGATCTAAAGTGTTTCAACACTTAAATTTATTCTCTTGGTCACCCACATGAAAATTAAAGACAGTATTATCTGCCTCTTTGGCCTTTGTAAAACTTCAGGAAAATTAGGGGCCTCTAGGTAAGCAATCAGCAAAAACCAGTATGTTGACAGAGGAGCTACCCACAGCAAACCAGTAACAAATGCTCAGGGCCTGGGTGCAACAGAACTCCTGCCCATACTCAGTACAATTCAATAAATGTACTTTCCATTTTATCATTCCTCCCTAAAGAAAAGCTCTGCATTTTAATTAAAACAAGTACTTTGGAGGCTTTAAGACCTTTTTCTTTTTAATAAAAAGATTTTACAGGGTCCTATGATATCACCAATAACAGGGTAAAATTCTCTATTGCAGTGACAATTCAGCTTAAAACTCAGTGGGACAACTTGTATCTTTCCTTTCAAAACTACACATTGACGCGTTCCTATCAGAGAAAAGCAAGAGTTGTTTAATTTGCTTTATGTTGTACTATAGCAGAAAGCGTTATGTCATTCACCATCTTTTCAAATACAAGAACTAGGGGGTATCAAGTGAAACCTAGAAGGCAGCAAGCTATGGGAGATGTTGATGCAATGTGTAGATAAGCTGCGGAAATACTTCTTCAGGAGTGTGAGGATGATAAAAATCTAGATGAATATAAGGGGAGACTGGACAAGTTAAAGGAGAAAGGACTATCAGAGCTAGTAAATATGAAGGTAACACCTTAAACTTGGTGGCTGATAATATTCTGGAGAACTGTTATGACAGGTTTGTTCTGACTGTATATCCATTTACAGTTGGTTACCACTAGAGACAAGAGTCTAACAGGTTAGAGTATCTGTGTTCTGACCTTGATCCCACTGAAGTGACCAACAAAACTGTCACTACACTGATTTCAGGAAGGCGAGATTTCATTCCAAATTTTATTCATTATATGTAGTATTGACGCATCAACAAGGTAGAGACCTTATTTTCCTGAGTATGGACACGTAACAGGAGAGATTATTGCTGTGAAGGGCCCGAGACCACAGCAGTTTATGCTCTCGCGTAGCAGTCCACATGAGCAACTGCAGAACTCAATGTGCAAAGCGTAACAAGGTTGTAAATCTTTGGTTTCACAGTCTGAAATGGCAAACACTGAAAAAACAAGGAAAAACTATTAATTAAGCACACTTCAAATATTTCTGACTGCTCCTCAATCTCTCATTAATAGATTGGCTAATTAATCATAAGTATCTTAAATGCTTCATGATGTTTTTGAATGTTTTGGTTGCCTTGATGTTTCAGGTGAACAATACTTTTATTTTCCCAGCCTAATTTTAAAGTGCTAAGACAACAACCTTTCAAAAACGACCTTTTCATTTAGGAAACATTTAAGAGCCTTTGTTAAGAGTTCAAATTAATTTTGAGTTGGAGAAGATTCGTAAATGGGAAGGACTATAAAGTCAAGCCAGTCATTGTACTGTATATTGAGTTATATTTCCTTTGGCTGATAAACCTTTTTCTTGTTTTCTGTATTGCTTCTTTTCTGCATTCTGTGTTATCTGTATCACTGATACACAGAGAATGTGCTAGAGCAGAAAGTCATCTTTGCTAGGAGGTATGGCAAGAATTTATAGGAATGCCTGTATGTTTTTTGAAGCTTAAGTCACAATGTCTGAAAAATGCTTAAACATAGCCAGGCCTAATGTCATTAAAAACACTGCATTCAAAATACTGCACAGTGTACTTTTATTAACAAGTTGTAACACTGGTTTATTCCAGTAGCCTGTCTCAAACAGGGAGCATGACAAGATGCCTTGGGGAAAGCAATGAACAGTTATGGAATAATCTGCCTATTGGGGATGTTTCTTCTTAACTCTTAAGCCTGAAAGGCATATTGCTTGCAAAATCTTTATTTCATATAATACAAAGTCAAAAGAAGCATGCAAATGTCTTATTCATTTAAAAACTGTATTAAGATCTTGGTCTCAATTCTATCCTGCCTATGAAAATGAGATTCACACGTATTCTGTGCTTACAAAATTTGTATTTTACAAAAGTAAGTTTTTGTTCATTATTTTCTTTTGGTTATCCATTTTTTCTTATACAATAACAAAAGGTAAGTATGAGAAGGTGCTTTATCTTCCCCGTGTGTATCTACTTACACATTTCTATCATTTCTCCTCTTTAATCCTTTCTAAATTAAAATAATATGTTGAGTCTTTACATGGAAGTCTTTCTACTCAGCCTCCCTTCATATGCGTACTCTATTTTCTGAATTTTTTTTTTTTGACCAGAACTGAATATCATATTCCAGCTGAGTGGTTATAATTGACTTATGTGTCATATAGCACTATTTTCAATCTGTTTGTTCAAACACTCCAACACCCTGTTTGCTTTTCCAGTTCCTGCTGCAGTGGTTGAACAATCCTTGACAACATCAGGTCTTTACTGCTCAGTTAGAACCCAGTATGTGTATGGTTAACTCAAATCACGCCTCCCAGTGAGCCCTAACTTTCACTTGACAACTGTGATATCTGTCAATCACTGAGCTAGTCGCTCATCCTGCACTGCCATGCCTCTCTGTAGGTCCTTTCCAGTCACCGTTGGTTTTCAGTATTATGCATTCTGAAAACGGTCCTATTCTTTCTAGTCAGCCACATCTGACAGAGCCAAGGATAAAGTTGGAGCACTGGGACATTTGGCCAGTTGTAGCTCTCCTGCTGTAAAAAAGGGTTTCAGCAGACAGCTCTGCCAAAACAGCTGTGCCACGGAAGAAAGATATCGCTGGAGGTTCTATGATGTATGTTCTTCTGTAGGAGAATACTTGTTCACTGAAACTGTGTTTCATGGAGATTATGCAATTTCTGTCAATTTACAGGAGAACCCATGTTTTCCAAATCCATCTGCTGGCTTCAGATATTCACCTGAATATCTTGAGCTTCCAGGCCTTACACTGTAGTAGGCAGAAAAGAAAACAAGAGCTGAGACGACAAGAGCCATCTCAAAAGCTCTCACTTCTCCTATAGTCTAGCTAAAAAACTAAGGAGGAGATTTGGGAAATGTGGAAGCTCCAGAGTACGTGCTTTCAAACAAACTCAAGACTTCAAGGCTGAGTGGAGCTCACCACTTGCAGATTCTCCTTGTCTTGTGAATCTGAAATGGGGAATGCTGCTTCTGCTCTCAGGCATTCAGAATTTATTTTTTTTTTTTTTTTGGCTTTCATTCCAAATCAGAATGCACTTTAACTTAAAAAAAATAATCATCATTTCTGTATATTTCTACTTCACTACAGTCCATTCATTTTACAAGAAAATTAAACGTTTGTCACTAAAACCGGACTTCATATATATTTTTATCTTATAATCTTGTCATACAATTTGATAGAACTGAGAAAATTGTGCTCAAGTACATCAACATGCACAACTGCTAAACTTGCATAACTTTTAATGAAAGCATTATATGCTCAGAAAGAGATTTGCTATTCCTAGTTAGAAATGAATTTCCATATCAAAGAAATACATTTATTCTTATGGCTTAGATAAAAGGGTGGTACAACTTGAACAAATTAGAAAATTTTTGACAGAACAATTTTCCGTCACAAAGTATGTTCGATTTCAGAAAAACTACACAGAAAGGCACATTGTCAATATTGCAACTCATTACAGCAGTATACACTTTTTGATCAAATTTCATTTTGGGAATGGAAAACTTATTTTTAATTTCAGAATAAGCTTCGTGTTTCAGAAGCATATTTCTATGTTACAGCAAAATGTCATTTTTTAAGGTTAATTATGTTCTTCAAATTTTAATTTCAATTTTCTGACTTTGAAGCTTGCCAATTTAGACTTTGCAGAATACTCTGCAAAACAGAAATTTCACTTTGTTACAATTCTAGGCAGAGTAGCTTTCCAGGTTCTTCAGAACCTGTGTCAAGAGGAGATTGCAGTCACTGCAAGGGATTTTGTCAGTTTCTAAAAAGCAAAACATTGTACTGCTATTATACATTTTAATAAAATGTACTGGTTGGGAGTCCTCTTACCATGGGAATAAAAATGTATAGAAATACCGATTGCTAACCCGTCACTGACTTAGATGGAAAGCCTACATGCATTTCTGGCAGGCTGTGCAATAACTGGCATTTATGACTAGTTGGCAAAAGATGGGATTGTGATGTTTTCAAAATAAGGGCAGGATGCTCCTTTCTGTGGCTAAGTCCTCCTCCAGCAGCAGCAACGTAAAGATTTCTTTTTTCCAGTTCTAAATTACTTTTTGTAACAGTGATGCCCACACTTCCCTCTGCATCACCTGCACAAGTCAAGCTCTTCCTGTCTCTGCTGCACTTAGAAAAGTAAAAGACAGACTAACGCCCCCGAGACGCACACACAGAAGACCGACTTTCCGTTTCCTTTGTTTGACACTATTTCAAACTGAAGACAGCTGCTGTTCTGCTGCAAGCCAATCTACATTCAAATCCTTTGTGAGCTTTTAGTGTGGCTTTTAGAATCATCCTGTACTTCATGTGAATCACTTTTTTGGCAGAATCCACAGACAAACGTGGCAATAGTGCTGAATGTAGGTTTACCTTGACATCTCACAGCTCATTTTTTTAAAATGCGCAAGTTGAGGGAGGGCCAGGGATAATAATAACCTATAAACTAGAGACTTCAAAATGTCCAGGAAAGGTCATCTGGTACACACAATGTTACCACCAGCTGCAGAACAAGACCTTAACAGTCAGAGCACTAAGAAAACCGAATTATTTCATTAAGAAACTTAGTACAAAACATATTAAGCGGTAACCCCAAATAATTTATAACAGTATTAACACTTGTGGTGGAAAGACTGTTATAATCATGCTTGAATAGTAAAATTCAAGCCTGGATTAAGTCTCTAGGGTCTATTAAAACTAAAGCTTGAATAGGAAAAATCTAGTTTGTTACAGAAACAGAATGTAATCACCCAATTAGAATCTGTGTAATAAACATTTGTGCAGAAATATACACAGATTTATGTGCACATGAGTTTTTATGAAACAAAATTCTAATCAACATTAAAATGGTTGCAAGGTTGAGTACTCAAACGTAAGTCAATTCCAGAGGCTGACTGTGCAACTTTTACATAGCCCCTTTTGCATATACAGTTATGATTATATCTTTGACTGCATACGTTTTTTTTCAGCCCAATCTCCACTTTATTCAGGGCTCCTGATGGACAGTACCCACTTAATTAGGCAATAATTCAATATTTTGTTTTCTCTTTGTTGTTCCAACATGTGGCTCCACACATTACCTAGAGCATACTATTCACATCCTGCTCTAAAGACAGAGTTATTAATTTCTTCCCAGAGTTACTAATTTTCTCAGAGCTACTTTGCTGGTGTCAGAACATGATGTCAGAGGCAGGCTTAGAATACAGTTTCTCAGAGCAAGTGGCAACTAGTCCTATCCTGAAATGATCCCTTTTCTTCTGCAGACCTTTGCCTACTTCAAGAGTATGCTCTCCAACTTTTGCAACAAGTGAGGCAGAAGTCAGATTAAAAAAATACTTTCCTTTCATTACTCAGTATTGATGAATTCCCAGAGTAGGCCCATCCTGCTCTTTGTTTGAAGTGTAAACAAGAAAAATCCTTACAAGTATGTTAGAAGGGGAAGGAGCTGAAATTGCAGAAGCATCCAGAGCAATGTCATTTCCAAATGTTAAGCCCTGCTTTCATCACTTTAGTTGCGCCCTTTAAGTTATTTCTGCAAATTATTTCTTAGTTATCTAGTTTGATTTTAAAAGCAGAGCGAAAAACCAAACCCCGTTATTTGATGTTTTACTCACATCAGTGTTCCAACATCAGCTATTCGGGGAGCTTTTAAATCCACCACCTGATTTTTCTACTTGAGGTAGCAAAGTAAGTAGCAGCAGTAGCGGGCAGGTGACTTTTCCCAGTTTCCTCCTTCCCATCTGCAGAGTCCCCTGTGTTCTCTCTCTCCATTCACTTGGTGGATATTGATTTTTATATGATTAACTTCTGAAGAGATCTTCTTTTAGGGAGGCCCTAATATGTAAAATTTAAACCTAAATAGGATATGTTTGCCAAATAACTAGCCACCAGGTCTTCTAATGCTAAATGCTAGGCATCTAATGGTAGATGCTTACTGGTCATGCATATAATACAGCAAAAACTGATTGTGTAAAAATGATTCAGAATTGTACGTTTGAATTCAAGCACACCTGGCAAGTATTACAATCTGGAAGCTCAAACCAAATTTTGCAACTAGATCTAAAACTTAGTGATATGATGCATTGTATGGGCTTGATGCTGTGCAAGAACTTGTTACAATATTAAGGAAATCCTCAGAAGAGCTGAATACTTCTTGTCAAGAGCAAAGATGAGCAGGTAATCCTGTTGTGAAAAGCATTCATAAAGGTAAAGAAGCCATACATATATTTAGGGAATAAAGCACATGACAATGTCTTTCTACAGTACATTTATTGATTTATACTGATAAGATCAAAATCTTATGCTTCAGTTCCATTGTACCACACCTTACATTGATAAAATAATAAAACTCTACTTTAGCCACAAGACACTATACTGGAAAAAAATATTTCTACTGCTTGCAAGGAGCATATCACTTAGTCATTAGAAAAGAAATAGGACATGAGTTTCTCATGACCTCTAACAAAACATGCCAATAACAGTCATTCCCCTAAAAAGGTTACAAATGAGTTTATCATAAGCGTAAATTAATACTTCTTAAAAGCGCATTATTCTTTCAATGGTATATTATACCTGGGATCAAAGTAAATTTTCCTACAAAATTTGAAGTGAGTTGAAGAAGATGTTTCTGAAACGTATTATTTTACTGCAGAGTAGTAAGCAGGTAGAGAATAAGAGTAAATAAAGTAAGTTAAAAAGGCAGGTTAACTTCATTTGTCTATACAAAATCTAATGCACAGAACAGACTATATCAAAAGCATTAATTATTAAATTAAGTATCCTAAAAAGGATTGCCACTTCTAGAATGTGTTAAACACTAGAGATCTGAACTTGTATTTGGTAACAATTAAAACCATTCCTTTCATCTCCAAAGATAAAATATTACGTTCACAAACTCAAATAGTCACTATGAGGTACAGGTCATCAAAGTGGTTAGATAGTACAGATCCATGACAGAATGTCCTGCTGGAACAAAGTAAACCAAGAGGTTGCCATCTTTGGTCATTCTCTCTCAAAGATGCACATTTTGTCAATATTTCACAATTATTTGCTAACATAAAGGGTCTGAGATAGCATGTACTTCACTTAGCCCTTCCTGATCTCTTTCTCCCTTTTGAGTTCCAGCATCCTTCTCTGGGACCTTCACTTCCAAATTTCAGTCAGGGTCCCACTGCCATTCCCTCTCCTGCAGGCACAGGTGCAGTCTTAGTCTCCCTAATCTGAATTCACTGTTTCAAAAAAGGTTTATAACCCTGATCTAGTATATCCATTATTACCTTACTAAAGCTGTTTCTTGATGCATGCTGTCTGGAAGCTTGCAGAGAATCTTTAGGGACACGAATCCCAGTGTTTCAGTTCCTGTATCCCTACCCTTCCTACACGTGTTGAGAACTGCAGTTGTAGGGAGTGCACAGCTGTTGCAGACCTTGGTGGAGGTGCTCTCAACATCTATGAAAATGCTGAAGAATTTACCATATGCAAATTCAAATTTCTGAAGACTTGACTGCTTGTCCTTCTCGTCTTGACCCATAAACTGAATACCTGCTTCTCTGTCTTCCTTCCTCCTCTCATGGCCTCTATCTTCACGTAGCCAGTTGGCATCTATCTCTTTCTCCCTGCCCCTTTTTCCCCTTGTCTCCAAACCTACTCCCATCAGATGATGGAGGAGTTACCCAGAGTAGATCATGGTACAGGAAGTGAAAAAAACCCATAAGGTAGACAGGGCTCCTGAGCTTTCCACCCTTGTCAGCCTGCCAGGTTATCAGGCTTTGCTTAGCAACAAAGAAAGCTATGTAGAAATGTAAACAGTTGCCACGAGTCTACTTTCTAGATCACTCTTTGAAGTTTGTGTCTATAGCATTAGTTCATTGTGATGAAGGTATTTTAGGAAGAAATATGTTTTATGTCTGTGTTTCTGAACATACGTTACATATACACGGGTAATATGCTATATACTCCTACCCATATATGCATACATATGGAGAAATTTTTTTCTTTTCTTACTCAGCCTTTGAACTCCGCTGGGTTTTTTTACTATCTCAACTTTTAGGAAGAGGGAAGTCAGAATCACAAGGCTGAAAATTAATCCTAAACAGACCAGATTATTCATCATAAATTGCATAACCTTATGTGGTCTGACCACTTGTTTATCTTAGATCAAAAATCTCCATGTGATTTTAAGCACTGATCCTCCACATAGACACCAGGATGAGCAAAACCAGCAGCTTCAGCTTTTCTATTCTAATGTAAGAACTGGATCTCATTAATAAAATCCCTTGAAGCTTCTCAAGGCATTCCTGCCTTGGCACTTCCAATGGCGAGGAGAGCAGTAATTCCCAATCTACATTTCTTAAAAGCAGTTAAAGGTCATGAATAAATTACTGAGAACTTCAGTATGGAAAGAAAATGGACTGGTGCTAAAACAAAAACATAAAGATTTATTATAATTAAAATCCTCCTCTCACAGAAACATTTCTTTACAATATTTAACATTTTGATACCAAGGAGGCCAAGGTTACAATGCCATTAGCAAAAGATGACCTTTACTTGTCTCTGTGAACAATAAATAAGAAGGCAAAATGCAAAACAGCACTTCCTGTGTTTATCTATATTAGGCATTTCATTAGTGTAGCTTTTTCTTATGCCTTCAAATTCTTTGTATTCCCACATATCTGTACAGAATGCACTTATTAAAGTTTCTGAAGCCAAGCTATCTTCATTAGGCAGGAAGTAAAAAGGCAAAAATGTAATATTAAGTAATTTTTAAAAAAATGTCCCAAATGACTTTATACTAATTGTCAAAGGTATCTAAAAGATGGGTTCAGGTAGTCATTTCTATTTGCATTACCATAATTTATTTTCTTCCAGAAATAGACTATAGCTTTCATCATGGAACCTCCCTGAAGTCCCCCTGTTACCATTCAGGTTCTTTGTTTCTACTCTTTGCCTCTGCAGACATCAATCCTAGGTAACTTCAGCAACAAAAAAGATTGAGCATGAAGGCTCTAGAATTTGTGAGGCTTTATCTCACAGCTTTGTGACAAGCTACATCTTAGAATAACAGAATCATATAATAGTCTGAGTTGGAAGGGACCTTTAAAGGTCATCTAGTCCAACCTCTCCTGCAATGAGCAGGGACATCTTCAACTAGATCAGGTTGCTCAGAGCCCCGTCCAACCTGACCTTGAACATTTCCAGGGATGGGACATCTACCACCTCTCTGGGCAAACTGTTCCAGTGTTTCACCACCCTCATTGTAAAAAATTTCTTCCTTAGATCTAGTCTAAATCTTCCCCTTTTTAGTTTAAAACCATTACCCCTTGTCTTATTGCAACAGGCCACGCTAAAAAGTTTGTCCCCATCTTTCTTATAAGCCCCCTTTAAGTGCTGAAAGGCCACAATAAGGTCTCCCCAGAGCCTTCTCTTCTCCCGGCTGAATAACCCCAACTCTCTCAGCCTGTCCTCACAGAAGAGATGCTCTGATCATTTTTGTGGCCCTACTCTGGACTTGCTCTAACACGTCCATGTCATTCCTGTGCTGAGGGTTCCAGAGCTGGATGCAGTACTCCAGGTGGGGTCTCACCACAGTGGAGTAGAGGGGCAGAATCACCTCCCTCGATGTGCTGCCCACACTTCTTTTGATGCAGCCCAGGATACAGTTGGCCTTCTGGGCTGCAAGCGCACATTGCCAGCTAAGGTCCAGCTTTTAATCCACCAGTACCCCCAAGTCCTTCTCGGCAGGGCTGCTCTCAATCCCTTCATCCCCCAGCCTGTACTGATATGGGGGGTTGCCCTGACCAAGGCGCAGGACCTTGCACTTGGCCTTGTTGAGCTTCATGAGGTTCACATGGGCCCACTTCTTGAGTTTGTCCAGGTCCCTCTGGATGGTACCTCATCCCTCAGGCATGTCAACCACACCACTCAGCTTGGTGTCATCTGCAAACTTGCTGAGGCTGCACTCAATCCCACTATGTCATTGATAAAGTTTTAAAGAGTACCGGTCCCAATACTGACCCCTGAGGGACACCATTTGTCACTGATCTCCATCTGGCCATTGAGCTGTTGACCACTACCCTCTGGATGTGACTATCTAACCACTTCCTCATCCACCAAACACTACACCCATCAAATCCATACCTCTCCAATTTAGAGAGAAGGATGTTGTGGGGGACTGTGTCAAAGGCCTTACAGAAATCCAGACAGAGGACATCCAGAGCTCTTCCCTTGTCCACTGATGTTGTCACTCCATCATAGAAGGCCACTAGATTGGGCAGGCAGGACTTGCCCTTGATGAAGCCATGCTGGCTGTCTCGAATCACCTCCCTGTCCTCCATGTGCCTTAGCACAGCTTCTAGGAGGATCCGTTCCATGATCTTCCAGGCACAGAAGTGAGGCTGATAGGTTGGTACTTCCCAGGTCCTCCTTTCTACCCTTTTTAAAAATGGGTGCAATGTTTCCCTTTTTCCTGTCACTGGGGAATTCACCTGACTGCCATGACCTTTCAAATATCACGGAGAGTGGCTTGGCAACTTCATCAGCCAGTTCCCTTTGGACTCTGGGATGCATCCCATCAGGTTCTATTGAATTCTGTATGTTCAGGTTCCTCGGGTGGTCACAAACCTGATTTTCTCTTACAGTGGGAGGGACTTGGCTCCCCCAGTCTCTGTCTTGTGGTCCATCCACTCAAGAACTGTGGGAAGAGACTGCCAGTGAAGACTGAGGCAAAAAAGTGGTTGAGTACCAATATCTTCTTTACAAAACAAAAATTGTATCTGATGTAGTAACACTACATCCTGTTTTGTGTTTCTAAGAAAATATTTTTAAAAATTTCTCTCTCTTGCAACTCAGGCCTGTGAAAATCTCAAACCATCTGGAGACTGACGTCTCCTAATTTCAGTCAGACGTTTCAATTCCAAAGGAAGACAAAAGCTATTTAGCTGCTATAATTATACGAGAGGAAAAAAAAAACAACGAACCAACCAAACAAAAAAAGGAAGTGTAATAGTGGAGGATGAACTGAGTAGACGAAAGACAAGATTCTCACCATTCTCACCACAACAGAAGAACCCAGCCTGACTCCTTGAGTTTCAACACTGAACAGCTCTTGGAAAAGACCCCGTGTAAGCAGTGTAGGTGCTGTGACAGGCTGCCCTCAGCTTCCTTCTGCTGCCCACATGCCTCAAGGTTTCCTGAGGCAGGTAATGAAAGCCATGATCTAAATCAGAGTTAATCAAACAAACCAAATTAAAATCAGATATTATATTAAATGTTACCTTAGTTCATGCTTTTTTGCAACTCTTAAGCCCTCTTGGGTGTCTCTAAGAAAGCCAAGAATCTGCCTAACTGTGCTGTGCAGAAGCAATTTATAAGATGCAGAAGAGACAGTTGTTTGCTTCTTCATTCAAAGCAAGAGCTACGCAAAGTGTACACCTATCCTCAGGAACTGGTCTAGGATCCCACTGGTGCTAGATCCTTTGCAGGCTGCTGAAGCCAGGCTCCCTGTCGCTCCTTTGTTCCTCATCCTTTGCTTAGTACGGTCCCAGCTGCATGGTGCCCAGTGCCAGCCAGGGCTGGATCACGCTTCCCCCCGCCCACAACTGCATGGCCACAGGGAGAGCTGGGGCAATTGGGTACACTATGGATTCAAGCCCATGACAGATGAAGAAAGTACAGAGCTGAGGTCTTCCATCCAACACAGAAACCTCCACTATCGCACGAGTGTGGCTGTGGCTCTCATTCTTCTCTGCCAAACCGCACTTCTTTTGGGGGTACGAATTAGGGCCATTGCGAAGCAAGGAAGTATTTCTTGACTATGACTTGTAGGTAGTTCTGAATTCATACTAAATTCTCTCTGGAGCTTAGGTCTCAGGAGTTTAAATCTCACATATACAAGCTTGAAAGGGAAATGGACCTTATCTCAAAGTTTTTTAACATAAGAAGTATATCTACAGGTCTAAAATGAGGAACAAGCAGTAACACCCTGCCACACTGTCAATAACAGTAAAAATCCAGTGAGGATAGAATGTATTTTCATACTTGATATTTTTGAGTTCCCTTTTCTCAGTATTATATTGTTAATAGAAAAGCTTTATAAGTGAACAAATATTCCTTGAGAAGTATTTAAAAAACAGTAAATAAGATTCTGTCTTAGGTCTTTTTTCAGAATCTAAAGCAAACATGTATTAACAAAGGCCAGCTCCAGACATGCCCAGGCACCATAAATACATGTATTAAAGGAGCACCACATAATATCTGCTGCTTAACCAAAATCCCAATATATAGGAGGTCAGCAGTGTTGACACCACCCAGCACCTACACAGCAGTAAACCACTGTGCTGTGCCACTGCTAAAAGCACTTTCTATTGATTGTTTCTTCTAAGAAAAGGACATGAGAGTAGTAAGACAAATTTAGGCAACAGAAAGCTGAAGGAAATAGTCTGCCAAAAAATGTAATTCACGATGGAACACCAACAAAGATAAAACACAAGGTGTGTAATACATCACCAGCCTGGAAATAAACAAGGAGGCTTTCTGCCATTTTTTCAAGTTTTCAGGCGACCACAACTAATTGTTGAAAAAGAAGTCATAAATCTTCTAAGAAGCAAATACAGTAATAGACAGAAACGATCCGCTATCCTATGCTGACTTTATCAGTAAGAAACTTGGAGTTCTATTCTGTCCTTGCTTGTATGCTTACTGCTCCTGCCAATTTCTGTGAGTGGTGACTATATGCACGTGAGCATATTTGGTCCATACTGCTCATAAGAGAAGGCACGGTGACAGAACTGCTGAACAGAGACCTGGTATGGCCTATTAATGTGATTCTAAATCCGGTGTGAATAAAGCACATGAATTGCTGAAGCTTCACCTTCTAGACACATCAACCTTTGGCCTCTCCACCAGCAAGGATGTGGACGTTGCTATACGTGTTAGTGTTGGAGGGTCTTATAGCATTAAAAAGCTAATTTTGTGTTAGCAAATGGTGCTGGATTTATGGCTCTGGAGGATAAAATGCTTTAAAATGGGTAAATAACTTGACGTTTATATAGTGCCTTTCGTCCTGAAGATTTGCTACAACGTGCTTATCAAACTGTACACATTTGGCAGCGCTGAAATACAGCCAATTTGGTGTGCAGCCCAGTGCACAACGAAGCAAGATGAGAAGGAAGGTATTTAAGTAGGTGCACCAGGGAAAACTTACTCTTGACACCTTTCTTGGGAAATGTAGTGTCCATATTGACCAGAGGGAACCATGCATTTCAAAGTTTCAACCCCAAGGCTCTCACAAAGACTATTGCAAAACAGGTTCACATCTTCCCTCTCTCATTCAGACAGATATAACTGTGCGAATACAAAGACTCTGTTTTCTAACTTTAGGTCTGGACCACTAAAAGCCCTCAATTTATACTAAGATGGTGTCTAAACTGCAGAACATCCTTTACAGTCCCTGTTGCTGCCAATCAGCTCACATTTGTTCACCGGTACAAAATATCTCTAATTGTAAATGGCTATCTCCAGTGGGCACAGGTGATTCTTATTCTGTAGTCCACTCAATATCCAATTTCTCAGCTGAGACGACAAGCAAAAAACCTAGGAAAAGAGAGTGAGCTTTGTGACTTGGTCTAAACTAGTGAAATTCCAAAGATCAAATACCTTAAAGTCATACCACTACAACAGATTTAACTTCATTTGACTTAGTTTGAACCTTCTGTGATCCCTCCAAAGTTCCCAATTTTTTGTATGTGCACAGAAATGTGAATGTACACACATACACACACATATATATACACATACACACATATTTAATATGCTTAGTTACATTTTCAAGAAAGTATGAGCATATATATAACCAAAAGTAGATGTAAATCACAGACTGCCATGAATGCAATAAGAAAAACGCATAATCTAAACAGGACCAGACTGCATCTGTCAAAATGATCCAAGATAAAGACTACAGAAACTAGGAGTGAAATTAGTTAGTTGGTTGTTTAAAATGTGTAGGACCTAAGATGGAATGATTCCTGCTCCTGGCCAGCTTTCACACTGGCTTTTTTTGTCATTATTTTGGACAAATGAATCAACTTCTTAGTGTCAAATTCACGCTTTCAAAATGGAAACTATGACTAAGGTTGTTTGCATTAACATTTATCTAGTCTTTTGCTGAAAAACCAAATTATAGTACTGATCTATTTTAAAGAAGAATAAAAGAGTTTGGAGCTGATGTAGAGGGAGTGATAGCCATTCTCAGCAACATTCAGTTGCAGAAAGAAGTCTCCCAGTCCACATACCTGACTCACTTTTGCATTCTCCCACCTTTTGTTGCATTCCCTTTGAAGTCTCTGTGTATGAAGTTTCTCAATTTTTCTGTATGGACTGCATGGATCAAACACAAATCAGGTCTCTGAGCAAGGGCGCACACTTTTTTCCCTCAGTCTTCCTTCCATGACCAATGCCTAAGTGTGAGCATGAGTGCCAGTCTGTGCCAGTTTAAATAAGATGAGTTTTCATTGCCAAACGTACACAGAGCAAAGATTTGGCATACTACACACTGCTTACAACCTCTAATAAAGGTATTTGTTGTGGGGGGAGGATTTACCTTCAGGACCATTCCCAAAAGCTGAAAGCAAACCTCTGCAGGTGTCAGTTCTTTAACATATTGGATGATAAGAGAAATCATCTTGGGGTAGGGGTTTACACTATCCAAAGTTATTTATAGCAATTTGATTAGCCAGTGAGGCTTCAGAGATGCTACTTTACCTCCCTCCAATAAACCTCCCAGTCATTCATTAAAATTAATACACATTAAAAAAATCCATTTAAGATGTTAAGAATGAAGCCAATCACATATTTTACATGTAAGAGATATTAATGCAGCTTTCAGGAGCTCAAGCAAGATAGTGTTTATCTAATATTACCAAAAAAATTCTGTTTTTACTTGCAAACTTATTTACATGTTACAAGCTTGAGGAATTTCAGAAGTGTCATTACTTGGCAGCTGACTATTTGACGTTCACACAAAGTACGCTCAGCTTGAAAATTCTCTTAGCTACTTGAAAACAGAGAGGTCCAGCCATACTCCTCTGAAGAAATATGTTGTTCTAATGCAAAAGCACACCCAAACAGGATATCAAGTCTACTCAGCACTAATGTAGCTGTTGATGAAACCATCTGTGAACACAACACACTCTAAAAATCTTCTTTTGATGCAGCCGAGTCACAAAGCTATACAAGTAAAAATCCCTCAAACTGAATTCCGCTTGGAAGCTTCAGCGGGTGTGTACTGCGGGGAGTGCACCATCACCAGCATTTTCCGACTCCCACAGTCAAGAGAGGATTTTCAAGGGAAAATCAGCATGTCAGCTGCTGACCTCTGAAAAATCTGGTTGTCAGTGTCACCATGGGAAACGCTTTTGATAAACTGGAAATAGGAGTTCAACTTTTTCAATCCTTGTGACCCACAAATGGATACTGAGAGCTTAGAAATCTGACCCTGAACTGTTTTGAATGCATCATTTCAAATGTCAATGAAAATATTTTTCTTATGGCCACAGTTGAATCAAGAACAGAAAAATATTTCCACAAATATCTGTTCGAATCTGGAAGTGCACTGAACTTCACTGTGTCCTTTTGTTTCTCCCAGATATTTAACAGTACCAGCATGACCAGGAACGATCCTCATAATCTGGGATTTTTTTGTTTCAATCCACAGACTGTGTGATAGGCTAGCTGCATCAAACACTCCAGAAATTGGCAGTCGACCAAATATACAAAATAAAGAGCACATGATTTCAGCTCTCACGGTTATCTTGTCAATGTATAGATCATATGATTAGGGTCTTTGATCTCCACATTTGAGAACAGGATGGAATTTCAGCCTCAGTCATGTCAGACTGTTCTTCAAGGTCCAACTTCCAATAGCATGGTGAGGACAGTACTCTTGCAGGCACACCCGGAGGCAGTCAGGACACTGGCAATGCCTTTGATCTCATTGGTCTCTCTCTGTGCCACACTATTTTATTTTTTTTTATTTTGTTCTTCAATCCTTTAAGTGTTGGAATTGATACAAGACACTGGGAAATGCTTTGTGGCCTGTTCTGTATGGGGCAGGTGTTTTGTGGACCATCATGAATTGTGTAATTGTTTGATGTCTATCTGCTCTTCTAGAGTACTGAACTTAAAGACCTACTTAATGGTTTCCTACAGCCTTCTGTTCCTACCATTTTTTATATTAATTTTATTATTATTAATCAAATGTATTCTTAAAAGTCAACATTTCTTCTGAGATCCTTAGCCTTTGAAATACTATTCTATTGTAGTGATATTGGTTTGATTAGCAGGCTTAAAAAGAGAAGGATTTTTTTTTTTACATCAATTTGAAAAGTGTGCTTGTTCAAGCAAGCAGTTCGTATCAAACAAAACTTGACTACTTCAAAATCAAACACTTTATTTCATTCAGGAGTAGATTTTTGTGAATGATGTTGATCATTTTTTAAAAGCACATTTTGAAATGAAATCTTTTGAGCTGAAAAGTTGGAATTTTTCCTTCATTAAAGGTAAGCTATCTACTTTCTTAATGAATTATTTTGAATGAAAAATTCATTACAAGTTTGTAAATAGTTTCAGTCAAGTTGTATTCATTCTTCAATAGAACCAAAGTTTTCAATAGAAACAGTGCTTCAACACAGCACTCTTTTCATGTTTTCACATGTGTTAATTGCAACAACACTTTATTAATAGCTTTCATGAAACCTATTTCAAGTAATTAGCTCTCTAGCTATTCTGTCAGTCAGTCTGTCAGTACCAGAGTTTATGACACCAGCATAGATGGCAATAATAAGCAAAATTGACAAAGATGTACTTTGATCTTCTGCATTGTTATTAAAAAATGTAAATGTTCAATGTGCACAAAGAATATAAGCAGCAATAGATGATAATTAGATTTTGCCTCAAACTGTTCACCTTTTATTCAAATGTAATGACAACTAATTTGGCATCAAAGCAGCATAAACACTTTCTTTTTTGGAGAGCACCATATGGATTTTGTATTCTCAGAAGACAAGGGAATGGCTAGAAGTGTATCTCCAAGGTCACATGCACTTCCATAAACATTACATTGCAGTGTTTCAGGGGAATGAGTACAAGAGCCCAGCTAATTAAATAAAACAAATGAATCCATAAATGAAACATTAAGTGCATACAAGTGGATCGACTTTGCCAGATGCTGAATGATTTTCATCATCAACAACATGATCTGTTTCAAATACCGTATCAGTTTGCAAGTAAGATTTTAAAATCAGAATCCAGAGGACTAAAACCAGAACTTTCTCTGTACTCTTAACTTGCCTTATGGCTCTCTGGATAGCAGAAAGTAGTTACCTTCTCTAACACCCTTTTCACCAAAATACAGACAACAACTTGGAAAAGAAAGGACTGAGAATATCTGGAGTCACTTATTTTCTTATGTTGTCCTCCTCCTCCCAGAACCTCAATTTTCGTAAAAAATACAACAGGCAGTATCTTCTAGTCAAGTAGAATAACATTCAGAGAAGAACTGGAGTATCACAGGAGAAAAATAAATTTGATGACAAAAGCAGAAGTAATAGAAATGGAAACAGGCATAAGATCAACTAATGACTAATAGAATCTCTGCCATGAATTCAAAATTTAGGAATAGAAGATTATAAAAATTAGATGGATTAGTAAAATGTAAGTGATCAATGTAATGTGGGCATAAAAAATGGAAATTAGACCTTGCTCTAGCTCTGGTAAAGAAGTATTGACAGCCTACAAGGCACTGGCAGGACTCAACCCTGAGTATTGTATACAGTGCTAGTCCATCGTGTTCACAAAAGTCACAATAAAAAGTGACTCCTACTTTTGTTATATATGTAATAAATGCAGTTAGATAGATGAATATATTTAAATAAAAATGGAATAATATGGTGAAATACTATGCTGACAGGCATCCCTCCAATGCTTCTGAAAGACTTGTACGTAGCTAGCGGTTTTGGGTGTTATATTGATTTTTTTTTTTTCTCCCTGTTCTACCTCCTCCCATGAATTGCCTCAGCCCATCATGGTTTTCTAGAGTTTCAGGAGCGGTATGATCCTCTATACCAAAATAAAGTCAAGGAAATAAACCTGGGTTCTCCACAAATTCTTTGCTGAATCAATTAAAAAAAAAAGGACAGAAAACCCAATGATTCTCATCAGAGCATCTGTGAAACTCACATAATCACCCCCTGTACAGGTATAGCCCCTCAAGTAAAGATAAAGAATGTTATGCTCATGGTTAAAGATTTATTAACAGAAACATTCCTGCTTCTTGCAACTACAGCTGTTTTCAACCTCTTACTCTACTTACTTGAAGACAGATCACTAACATCTTCAAACCTAGTAGAATTTGAAAATAATGGCTCTGGGAAGATGATCAACAGTATCAACCTGCATAGATGTCAGTGTAAGTATCTCTTCTTGTCAGAGACATCTCCTTGGTGTGGCTACTACTTAACCATGACTCATCAAAGACATTGTCTTCACAGGCTTCATCGGTGACTGACTGGAATCCTTCAGTGAAATGGATCATCTTGTGATGCTGCATGCTGCCAAACACAGGAAATATCATGGGCAGCGTTATGCTGTACTGTTCAAGAAAAAATATTTCAAAGGCCTACGTACAAAAAAAGATAAGCTCCACTAAAAAGCTGTAAAAGATTAGATGAAGAATAAATTCTAAACAATCCACACAGCAAAACAAACCAAAACCTCTGATAGGAAGGACACATGAATTAAACATAATTCATACAGAGTAATTGCAACCAGCATTTACTATCTTTTGTCTTAAGGAAGGTTACAGACAGTAGTCTGTTGAGGAGAAAGCTGTCAAACTTCTCACGTGTACGTAGGAGAAGCAGAACTCCCTTTAAAATTTACATTCAGGAAAAACATATGTGACTGAAAAGAACACTGAACACCTTGGTACAACTATCTTATTCAGATTTACCCTGAGATTTCCAGTGGTAGCTAATGACATTAAAATATTTAAGAACTCTAATCCTGTGAGATTTGAAGCAATAGCTAAAATGCATTAATTAAACAAATCACTGACGGTGGATAGACACCCTGGGGAAAAATAAACTTGATACAAATGAACTTACTCCCCAGATTAAATATGTGTATGCCTATGAGATTCTCCCTCTGCCCAATGCTACTTTCAAAATGTGAATTATACCTTGGAAAAGGTTTATAGTGTCTGTTCCACATAAATACACATACTTTAAAAGACTTCATCCACAAAATGAATGAGGACAGTTACATACTTAGATCTTTGGTAATACTGTACTGCTTTTTTTGAAAACTATGTCATGCCATAGATGGAAGTGATCACAGATAAGATGCTTATATGCTCAAGTTGCCAAGCTATACCAATCTAAATATTGTATATGCCAAAGAGAACCAACCCCTTATGCACATATCTCTGTAGATACCATCTGGTCTAGCACACCAAGAACAAATCTGTCCTTCATCTTGTGTTATTTCACTGAACAGACTTCTATGTAGAATGTAGAAGAACTGGAATAAAGCATATTACAGATAAACCATGTAAAACTGGGAATTGCTCTGCCAGAATAATAAGAGAACTTCCATTCTGTAGGCAATCATAACAGTTTCTAGGGCCAGAAATTAACTAGAGGGGATCCAAATTATCTATCTGGCAGGACTGGCAAAAAGACAAGGAAAGTGATAGTGCAGGAGGAATTCATGCTCCACAGGCTGCATCTGCATAACCCACCTAGTGCACTGGAACCATCCTATTCACTTGTAAAGTGACAGAAATGCATTGCATTGCATCTGTATTTGAGTCATGCGGTATGAACATCCTTAAAGATGATCCTTAAGGTCCCTTCCAATCTAAACCATTTTATGATTCTGTGGTTCTAACTTAACTGCACCTTGAAATGCACTTGAAGTGCTTTCTCCTCAAATGGAACAAAGGCTGAAGTAATATGCCAGGGTAAAGTATCCCTCAAATGCTTTGTGGACACAGGATGCATTCCTTAGGAGGAAAACACATCCTCTCAGAGGTCCTCCAGCAGTGTACTCACTACATATGCATGAATTTCTATTAGTAACAGCAAGTGCTGGGATGACTGTACAGAAATCTACTTTGTGTTGTCTGTTGGATACAGATTCATTGTAGGTAGACTAGCAACTAGCATCAAATTCATTGCCAGAAAACACAAAATACAGATATATACTCCTAGAACAGTAACAGAACATGACAAATCAAGATGTTGTCCTTCTTTCTTCATGCTGCACCAGTCACTATTGTAGACACAACTTATAGACATTGGCACGATGGGATATAGGGGTGTAGGGGTCTATCAGCTAGCAAAAGAGACATGACATAAATTATGTCAATGATTTCCTAAAGGTAAACATAACTTTTGTTAACCATTATTTTCATCACTAACCATAACTGCTCTGAGATTTGGTGCTGTGATAAATCAGATCTTGCCACAGTGGTTTAATTATCACTAATCTTTCTGAGTGACAGGTGATCAATTTCATTCACTCCTCTTCATTTGCACTTGTACTCTTCTTCGTCCAGGCATCCTTGAATGATTGTCTCTCTCATCACAAATCCCAATTTGCTGACTCAATTACTTGTTGATAAGATTTTCTGTCACACAACTCTCCTTAGGAAACTAACCCAGCCATTAGACTTCTTCATTGGCCATACAACTCTAAACAATTCTCTGTAAGACCTAGGTTCAAGTGCCTTTTTAAAAAACAAAATAAAGTTTAAAAAAATCTAGTGGTGTTGCAGTCTGCCTTCAAAAGATAGATTTTTATATTAAACTTGAACTCTCCTTGATAAACTTGCCAGGGCTTTCTTTACTGTCTTGAGTAATAACCAAGCCTATATACCAAACTTTCAACCAAAATAAAATACTCTCCCCTCTCCATCAGAACATTCTTGCTCCTTTTTCTTTTACCTGCTTTGTCTTGGATATTAACTGCAAATTTATACTATTTTCCTATGATACCCATCCCTTTCATTAACAACAACCTTTCCTTTATCATCTTACAAAGTAAAGAATTTTATATCATCCGTGTACCTGAAATTACTGGAAAATCTACTGTTCATCTTGAAACTTTCTTTAAATCCTCTCACCACCTTTCTCATTGCTACCTCTGTGTTGAATAAATGAGGTGGTATTTTGCATCCTCACTTTACCCTTTTACTGACTACAACCGTTTGAGTAACATTGCTTCCACTTTTTAGATGACTTAAACTAAAGTTTATCTCATTCTTGAAGGACTCATTTTAAGCCCTAGGTACTTTTATTAATCTGTATGGAAAGAAATCTCCTGAATAAAACATGGCATTTTTTGGAGAAAAATTCTGGGTTTTCCTCATAACTATGGATTTGTCTTAAAATTTTAAACACATTGTTATTTTTGCTGAAAAAAAATTCACTTAGTCAAAGAAGGACTGAGTGGAAGGAGAGTAAGTATTTAGAACACCGGAAAGAAAATGATTTGATTATTATGGATGAAGGATTCCATGACACAAGGACATATAGGTGATGTAGCAAAAAATGTTGACTGTGCAACTAGTTATAACTCTAAATGATGCTGAGAGTTATAAACAATCAGAAAACCTTGTACAGGCACTTTGAAGGGCTTGATCCTACCATCATATACATGAGTGACCATCCCCAACTTTACAAAATCAAGCAAAGATACAGAGCTTTCAAATACCATCTTTTATTCAGGAGATCTCCTGCCCTGCAGATTGAATAGCTGTGAATGATATTCAATTCATTCAGCTTTGTTAAAGATGATTAAAAAAATAAAAATAATAAAAAAAGAAAAAGACGCTCCCTTTCTGAAGAGCAGATGGACCTATCAATACTGGAAAAGAAGGTTTTAAAAAATCTTTAAAACTGGTCAACATAGGTAGATTCAGGTACCTTCCAGATTACGCTTGCAACGGTGTAGGAGAAAAACAATCTGTTTAGTTAAGTACGTAGACAAAATAGAGATTCTTTTGAGGTCACTAAAGATGTTTATGAAAACAGACAGAAACAGCCATTCACATGAATAAACCAATGTTGAACCCTTAGAGAGGAATTTTCCCCTACTCTGAAACCTTTGACATCTGATTACATTTACTTTCCATTTCCTACTCAGCTGTAAACTTTGACTGGGCCTTGCTGTGCCAATCCACCCAACTCTGGACACTATCACCTCCTCCAAGAGAAACCTTTAAAAACAAAACCAAAAACAATGGGATTGGTATCAGCATAAATCCAGTTTAATATAATTCTTTTCCTCCTATGCTTGAACAGCATATTCCTCTCAGGACATTTTTCTTTTCCCAGTATTAAATGTAGAAAATATATCAGGGGTTGAAGATACCAGCCATCCCTATGAGAAAGGCAACCTGTAGACACTGGACTGTAATACTTGATGTGGGAGGTGACACCAGATAAAGATAACTATCATACAATCATAGAATCGTTTAGGTTGGAAGGGACCTTAAAAATCATCCAGTTCCAACCCCCTTGCCATAGGGCAAGGGCACCTCCTACTAGACTAGATTGCTCAAAGCCTCATCCAACCTGGCCTTGAACGCTTCCAGGGATGGGGCATCCACAGCTTCCCTGGGCAACCTGTTCCAGTGCCTCACTACCCTCACAGTAAAGAATTTCTTCCTGAGATCTAATCTAAATCTGCCCTCTTCTAGTTTGAAGCCATTACCCCTCATCCTATCACTACATGCCCTTGTAAAAAGTCCCTCTGCAGCTTTCTTGTAGGCCCCTTTCAGATACTGGAAGGCTGCTATAAGGTCTCCCTGGAGTCTTCTTTTCTCCAGGCTGAACAACCTCAACTCTCTCAGCCTGTCCTCATAGCAGAGGTGCTCTAATCCTTTGATCATCTTCGTGGCCTTCCTCTGGACCTGCTCTAACAGGTCCATGTCCTTCTTATGTGGGGGGCCCTAGAGCTGGACACAGTACTCCAGGTGGCATCTTACCAGAGCGGTGTAGAGGGGCAGAATCACCTCCCTCGACCTGCTGGCCACACTTCTTTTGATGCAGCCCATGATACGGTTGGCCTTCTGGGCTGCAAGTGCACATTGCTGGCTCATGTTGAGCTTCTCATCCACCAACACCCCCAAGTCCCTCTCCTCAGGGCTGCTCTCGATCTACTCTGCCCAGCCTGTAATTGTGCATGGGATTGCCCCGGCCCATGTGCAGGACCTTGCACTTGGTCTGGTTGAACTTCATGAGGCTGGCATGGCCTCACCTCTCAAGTCTGTCCAGGTCCCTCTGGATGGCATCCCTTCCCTCCAGCGTGTCAACCACTCCACACAGCTTGGTGGCGTCGGCAAACTTGCTGAGGTTGTACTCAGTCCCTACATCCATGTCACCCACAAAAAATGTTGTCTATAGTCTGATTTGCTTGATTGCTTAGTGATTTCATCCTTGGAGGGAAAGAACATGGTGGGGTTTGGCTGGGTTATACACTGTCCTGCATGCAGAGATGTACCAAAAGCAGAATTTATTGTTAGCTTTAGTCTCTATGACTATGTAACGTAATGTGGCTCTGAGATAACCAGAGGAAACTATTGTGTTGCATGATAATGGGCCATCTCTAGTCAAACACTGATGTTCGTGTGCAAATAAAATAAGTTATATTAAAGATAAGAAGCCTGCAAAACTAATGGAATCACTTCTTTACTGGAAAGCTGACCCGAAAGATCACATACTTCAGCACCCTTTTGACAGAGTAGCTACACAGATGTAACCAGACAGCTGGTGTCAGGAAAGTGAAAAATCATCACCAACACATTTAAATTTTCATAACTCTACTTGTCTCCCACAGAAATCAATATATCTGAGGAGAAGGGGGCCTGGTTTTTTCAATGTTTTGCTTTGTCCAGTATTTTGCCTGCTGCTTTTGATTTGGGTCCTCTCTGCGTAGAATGCAAATAAAGCAACATTCAAATTTAAGCATGGTAGCGCTTTTCAAAGCAGAGTAGCTGAGATGGTTTTAAACTAGACAAAATTCAGCAAGAATAGAAAGTGCTAACAGCTTTTTGCCAAGGGACTTTTCATGGCACAATTATTTTGGTCTTTTTATTTAAGTCTGAAATATCCTTTTCTTTGCTAGCTGCCTAATGCTCTACATCTTCTTTAGAAAGTTTAATTCCTGCCAAAATACATATACCATTTCCCAGCTTAAAGTGTCTCTGAATTGCTACAGGAAGATACAGTTTCAAAAGGTGACAGAATGTCTTTGCTAGCAGAACTATAGCTCTCTTTCCTTTGTGGTATTATTCAGCTCGCTCAATGGTTTGCAGTTGGAGAGAGCTCAAGAGAACTGTGTGACCCCGTGCATGTCTGCAGGATTGGACCGGGACACGCTGCCGCTATTAGTGCTCAGTGTGTGGGAGGTGAAGTTTTCTGTATGCAAGTAAAATGTACGGTTCTTTCCGGCTTTCCCTTCTGAAGCGTGCATTGAAGCTACATTTTCCCGGTTTTAACTCAATTGCCATTCAGCAAATGCAACCTTACTAGTTTTGCAGCGTGTGGGAGTCAGCATGTGTACCTTATCTTGTCTTTCTATCGCATACAAGGAGAATATTTTTAGCCTTCAGCACCTAATTAAAAAAGGTGAGGCTGACATCTTCTTCCATGCCTGGGCTAGTGACACAGAGCATTGCAAATGACTCTCTGCTGGGCAGAGGGAAGGTGAGCTTTGTCTAGCTTTGAGCTTCAATTACAGTCCCATGCTGGCAGCCAATTTATTCCAGCCGCCAAAGCGCTTGTTTTCCTACATCCCGTCCCCGGTTACAGAAACCATAAGCTCTGCTGATCTGTGGCAATGAGCAGCACGAAGAAGAATCTTAGCCCTCTCTGGAAAGAAAGAGGAATTAATGGTTAGATCTCGGGGGGATGGAAGGGGACTTTAATTACCACCCCAGTCCTCACGGAGTTTAAGAGATGGTTTGAACTCCAGCACTGCTGCATAATTCTGACATTCAGTCACATCAAAGTTTTGAGATTAACCAACATTGCTTTTATTCCATACACATAGCTGAAGATTTTAAATGAGAAGCACAGGTTTACATGTCTTTCCACTCCCAGTTGCACAAGAAGATAGCTTTTGCTCAGTAATTTCTAGAAACTGTACTCTGTAGCTTGACTTATCTTTGTCCCTATTTTTAATTAAGTCTATTTTTTATTTTGTTTTATCTCTCACTTTCTTAATATATCCAAAGTTGGATTTTAACTAATGAAAATAATAGGTTAATAGTAATTACTCTTACTACAATATTTTGGAAATTATTTGAAATGTTTTAGATCTAAATTTAGGTACAGAAAATTGTACTACATTGACTTTAATGGTGGGATTAGATTTGCATTGTTAAGAGCAGCATAAGAATATCATACTAAAAAATGTAGATGTTATTAGTTCAGTATATTGTAATTTGAAAGTGTTTTCTACAGTACTCCTTTAAAGGAGTTGCTCATCAGCACCATGTTGCTACACAACCTAAAGTATATAATTTGCTTGCTTTAGAAAAAGTGCCCTTGTTCTTCTAGGTCAAGGAGGTATAATACCAATTAAAGTACTAAGAGAAGGCAACATAGTCTATTAGACAGCTGCATTTAGCTTTAAAAAGCAAGAAGAAAATAATACCTTAAAAGAACCACAGAATCAAGTGAAAAAAAATAAGCTTAAGCAAGATAAGGAAGATATTCTATTTAATTTTTTTTTACATTTCTGTTTAAGACCCTTTAATATTACTGGGAATTGCAACCAGATGCATTACAAAAACCAAAAAAACCACAAAAAAGCAAAAAACAAAAACCAAAGAAAAGAAGAAACACTGTGAAAATGTATTAAAAGAGATGGAAGTAAACAGGAAATGGAGAAAGCAAGCGTTAACAGCTAAATGTTAAAAAGGAACTGGAGTGATGTGACAGCAGTAGTGATACTTAGGGACTGTGGCTAAAAGAACAATTAGATGTCTGCTATTAACAACAAAAATACAGGTAAGTGTGAAAGACACAGTCTGCGGGGGAGGATGGGGTGCTGGATGTCTCTCCCTGCAGTTCCTGTGGTCACTGACACAGCACTGACACCAGTCCCCACCACCCTAAGCAACTTTTCTACCTTTGTCAAACAATTGCCTTATTAAGAGACATCACATACAGAAGAGGAGCCTGATTCCTAAAAATATCTCCATTAATAAAATAAAATGCTCTTACCCCCATGTCAGTGTTTTAAGCTAAAAGCCAGATTCATCATTAGAGAGAATACTGAAGATAAATTCAGCTCTCCTAGAGAGGTATCTGTTCTCAACTAGACCTCTGGGCTCCCTCTGTGGCCAAGAGAAAGCAACAGAGACGTCTATGGGGGCATTCATTCAACCCAAAAACCTGCCATCTAAAATACGTGAATTGAATTACCCTCTGGAAGCTCTGGTCTTCTTGACAATAAGTTGCTGCCTAGAGGACTGGGTTGGAGTACTTGGTAAACACCAAAGCAGCAAATCCTGTCTGTAAGGTTCTCAGGCAAGACCCAAGGCAATGACTGTGGTTCAGTATAGGCCTGTTTGCTGAATCACCTTGAAGGAATCAAGTTCCAAGACTTAAACATTAACAAAACAAAAACAGGTATAAGAGCTAAAAAGCATTGCTTTTCATGAGTTCCAAATTTTGTATTGTGTCTTCCTTCCCACATAAAACTAAGGTAGATTATATTAAAATACAAAATTCTTGCAAGAATATGAATGGCTGCATGGAAAAAACTTTTTAAAACAGGTGGTACTTCTTTGATGATCATCTAGAAAACAGTGGACACTGGAAAGAGGGATAATCAGATGAATCAGTTGACATTTTAGTATCAAATGAGAGACAGTAGGGCAGGGATAGTCTGTAAAAGGCATTGCAAACTACCATAATCCCAGAGCTAAATGAACAGAGGAGACAAAAGAAATTGATAGGATGCAGAGAGCAGCAATATGGCAGAAGATACAAACTAAGAAACTTATCCTTTTATTGGCATCAGAGGTTCAGTGATCATTTCTTCTGTTGAGTAACACTTTAATATAAAACCTTCCTGAAACTTGTATGGAAAAATATTCCCTCTCACAGGTGATGTCTCTCCCATATTAACAAACAAGTTCTTTTGCTACTTTGAGGAG
>VFFE01009004.1:555997-610335 GCA_008921705.1 Burhinus oedicnemus
TACTAGACAATAGCACAAAAACATTTGGGACAGATCTAGCTAGCAGTAGTAACGATTTTCCAAAAACTAACTCATCAAATTTATTTTTGTACGTATCTACGGCTTTTGCTCAGGCTGTCCACTGAGCACTCTGAACTGGTAGCTGCCAATCACTGCAAAGGGATACTAAGGCTGGTATTTCAGGCTCCTGTAATTAGTATGCTGTTCACTCATTCTCCCCATCCTAATTATGAGTAATCCATGCTGAGTCTTACTGCACTGTCCCTGGTGTATCTTATTCATCTATATGCACTCTAACCCACACCATCGCTTGGGCACGTTTAAACTGTAGTGTTTCATTTGGGATGCTGTGGTCTGGAGCAACCCAGCTGTTAGCACATGTGCACAATAGGCTAGATCGTGGCTTTGAGTTACAACCTGCACCAGGGATACTGGAGAGACTGCCTCGGAGATGGTGTCTGCTTGATCCTCGCAGAGCACTGGGTCAGATGAGACAGAGATGGGAGGACTCCTAGGCGAATGTCCTACAAGCACCCTAACATCCCAAGTTGAGAAGGGAGCACTTCGCTTCCCAGAGTAAAAGGGATATTGGAAGGGTGACGTAGTCACCTCTGGGATTGCCCCAGCATTAGCACGTCCCTAAGAACAGCACAGTCAGGAGCTGCCAAGCTGGCTTTTTGGTGGGTACCTGCCCCCAACCTCTCCAATTTCCTCTTTGCAGTTAGGAGCACCTTCAGGAGAAAGGTGCGACGGATCGCTAAGGAGTAGTACAGCACAAACTCAGGACAAATAACAATAAAGTGCCTCCTCCTCAGTATATGGTTTTGGAGGGTGAGAATTCAACCACGGGCATCCCTGGTGCTAATCTCATTCACAAGATATAATGGATGCGAAACAAAACAAACCCTCTCCCCCCCCAAACACCCCAAGCCCTCCAAAGGTGGTATAGCTGCTTCATTTTGCAGTCATTATAGCAAAACGGAACATAACTCTGTTTAATTCACTGGAAGCAAAAAATTGAACCGTGAGTTTTTCCAAACGCCTCTTTTAAGTACCAAGAAGGAGAGAAATTTTATCTTTTAAGTGTAGTGTGCATGGTTATCACTGAAAGGATTATAAAAATAACTTGCAGTTCCCATTAGTTCAAGTTTGTTTGATCTGAAAGCGTTTATAGGAACTATATCTAAGTTGAATTTGCAGTGCACTACCAGAACCCTAAGCAGTTAGAACACCCACAAGAACATAATTGCTTTCCTCAGCTTTCCCAGATCTATTTTTTTTAAGCTTTGAAAAATCTTTTACAAACTGACTATTTAAATTGTTCCTAAATGGCTTTCTATGCTCCTTTAGAATGGGAGAACCATGTATTTAGTTTCTTTTAATTTTATTTGTGACTACACTTTGAAACATTCATCTGCTTTCAATTTATGCTTCCAGAGATCATCTCCCACCAGGTCTTGAATATTTGCATTTAGGGCATATTAAGGTAAGCAAAATTCATGCAACTCTTCTTTACGATACAAACTATGATACATCGTGAAGCATAATAGAGAGCATGGTGAATATTAGACTTTAAAAAAACATGTTTAGGACTTTTCAGGGAATATCTGTGTTCTGTCTATTTATGTGAGCCTAGAGTACTTTTCTATGTTAACTTTCTAATTAAACAAATCGTATTCAGCTCCGTATGATGTATTCCTTTCCTATTCAGAAAATAAGAGATATGTAAAAAAAAAAAAAAAAAGTTGCTTTATTCAGAGGTTTATCTTTTACTAAAAGTGCCTGCTTCACTGCTCTTTGGATAACACTGATACGCATTATAGTTCTACTGCAGTTCATTTGTTTGTTCGAATATTTATTTATGGGAACTATACTTCTTTCAGGGTAATCAGATATATATTAAATGTCATGAATATTCATAAGTTTTCAACCCCACTATAAATAGAAATCCAGCAACCTGCCTTCATGAAGTAAAGGAGATCGTAAATATAGATTATAAAGAAGAATGTATGCATGCTTCATTACTTATTTGGATTTACATATACATCCATTTAGCGCAACCTGTACAGATACTAACTTAAAAACCTAGTATCGTCAAAAACAGGAACCTGTCTGTCTGAGCACTTAACCAGTGCAACAGGCCACATTAAAACAAGAAGAATATCTACAGAACTGGGATCTTGTATCATATACTAAACATGGTCCTGTATGACACATTGAGCATAAAAATAATTTAATATATGCTGGTTAAATACAGTACTATGATCACTGGTGGGAAAAACTTCTTGCACTGCTGAAAAATTTACTCCTTTACTTAAATAAGCTCCTTCTTTGTATTATTTATTAACACTAGTAAAACTACAAAATAACACTACACATCTTTGTCAGAGAGTACTACAAATAAAACCAAAACACAGTGAGCTTGAGGAGATACAGGATTTATCCCAATGAACTTGGCAACTCACCACTACAGCAGTCTTGAGACCAGTTTGCTCTACTGATTTGCCTGTGACCTCTTTGTCCTCAGACTTTGTCATAAACAAAAAAAAACAAATTAGGAATTACCAGTCATCTGAAATACTTCAGCTATAAGAAAATTATTGCTTATTTCACCATTTCTTTATTTTTCTGCAGAACAATGACCTAGAAGTGGAAACAGCTTTACTAGTGAGATACCATGAATCTGGTGACTTTTTCTTGATTTGGATTTGAGCAGCATATGAGGTCAGGGGAAATTTTAAATCTCATAATAGAAGAGTTATCTCAAATTATAGTGGTCTTGGCAACATATTTTTCATTCTTTGCTATGCAGGCAACCATGCTCTGCAGAATATATATTTTGCTTGTCATCTTCTAAAACAGAACATCTGTCTTAAAAACCAGGCAGAAAATATCCTGAAAGGTATTAAAGCAGAAATAACTTTGACATGGTATTCCTTAGAAATGTTTTAACTTTTTTTTCATGTGTTTTAAACTGCCTTTGGTAAGGCCATGCAGAACACACCCTGATACTAGTTCAAAGCTCCGCCTCTTTCCAAAAAGTCTCCTATTGATTAGATGAAATACCAGCAAGTTCTTCATCACATTCAGGGTCTGTGATGCAACATACTGATTTACACATTTCATTAATTCTAAGCCTGCAGAACCTGCTTTATGGTTAGAGGCTTATCTCCAAATAATTTAGATGTTTGCTCTATGAAATCCCCATTAATATTAGTGAAAACGATCACATGTTTTATGTAAACCTCAAAACAGGCAGGCCATTTCTGTGTTTCTATGAAAATGCTAACAGCAATACTCTAGAACAGTGTCTGGGAATTCAGTGATTCTTCTAGGAGAATGCTGCAAATAACTGTAATATTAGTTGCTATTTCTGCAAAATAGGAACAATGGTTTCGAAAATGCATGCACAATTCAACACTTTGTACACTGTTCTTAACTGTATAAAGCCCCTTTTATAAAATGTGCTCTAGCTACTTCTGCAAAAAAACTTAATGCCCGCCCTTGAAATGTCATGGCAACAACGAAGTAAAGAGCATTTTAGGACATGGTGGTTTTGGGAAACAAGCTTCAGAACCTATTTAAAGTCTGAATTAGATGAAGGATAAATTCAGGATTCCACCAGAAGAAAAAATACAAACCTGAGTTTAAGTTAATATTTGACTACACCAAAAATTGTAAATGCCTTTTAAAAGATGTAAATTGGAGAAAAATGGACACCACATGCCTTTTTAATTGATTTCTTGTGGTAGACTCATCTAAAGTATTTCAGATTCTTCCCTTTCATTGCACAGTCTACAGTGACTTAGTTGTGAGGTTGCTACTGAATTGAATTCCAAACAAATAACTGCACCAATTCACTAAGAATTCAGATTCAATTAAAAGTGAATGTGGAGCAGGTTTTTTGTAAGTAGCATGTTTACTGTAGAAGGCCATGATAATCTTTAGCTCAATTAGAAGAAGAAAAGTTTTTTGATGACGATAGGAGGAAAAAATAGATGCTTTGTATTCATTTAATTTTCTTTTTAGTGCCTTTCTTTAATATTTAGTAATCATATGGTGAATCTTAACCAGCTTTTGAGTAAAATATCTGTTACTGAGTAGGGAGAAAAATAATTTTACAATTGATAAATTGCAGCAAGTATAGGTAATTAAGCTACCTCAGGTAGTTCCAAACGTCAAAGGTACTTCCATAAGCAATGGGCAAAGCTGCAAGGAGATTTGTCCCCCCTCACTCATGCTATATACATACACAGTCTTGAGTGGGATTATGGCACTGGACGTAGATACAGAGAAAAGATAATATTTAGCAGAATTGAGGGCAGTCAGAATGACCTGTGGAAAAAAAAACACTCCTTATTGTTGCTCTTGGGTTGGGACATCTACCTAAGAGGACGTTGTAGAGAGGTGGGGGTCAATCTCTTCTCCCAAGTAACAGGCGATAGGATGAGAGGAAGTGGCCTCAAGTCGTGCCACGGGAGGTTTAGATTGGATATTAGGAAAAATTTCTTCACCGAAAGGGTTATCAAACATTGGAATAGGCTGCCCAGGGAAGCAGTGGAATCACCATCCCTGAAGGTATTTAAAAGACAGGTAGACGTGGGGCTGAGGGACACGGTTTAGTGGTGGTTTTGGCAGTGTTAGGTTGATGGTTGGACTCGATGATCTTAAAGGTGTCTTCCAACCTAGGTGATGCTATGATTCTATCTGGACATGTCCTCTCATAATGGGGACTGTAGTGATGGATGGAGTCTTATTCAAGGAACAAAAAGATTTAGTATGGAAGGTAGAAACCACTGAAATGCTCTTTCTAATAGGCTATGAAAATGTAGTGGAGAAGAGGCAAAAAAAAAAAAAAAAGGGGGGGAGAGGGGGGCCTGTATGAAGCACAAAGGGCTATATCCCAAGATGTTTGAATTCAGTGTTTGGTTGGTATTTTATGTCCAGATGGATATAAGTAAAAAGAGATTACCCAGTCCTTGACAAAATAATGTAGAATTTCTTGAAGATTTCTTTATTTTTGAGGTCAGGTTGGCATTTGTATAAAAAAAAAAATAAATTAAGTTTAATTTATCAGCAAGAACGTGCAAAAAGTCAACAGAAGTGAGGTCTCATATGAAATGGAAACCATGGCGTAAAAATTTCCTGAACAGCAAGAGTTTTATTTCTGATAATCTTTTCTTGCCTGCTCTATTATAGGAATTCCAGTAATAAACTGAGATGTAGATAGTCCTTGTGATGCCAAACATTCAGAACAGATGGGCATCAAAATCCAGACTGTGATTTAACTTCAACTTTCTTGTGCGAAATTGTCAACAAAATCCTGACCTGTCAAACAGCTAAATCTTCTATTCATTGATTGGCTTGTCCACAATGAATGGGAACTAACCTTAAGTGAACATATATGTTCACAGTAAATCTCCTTTGTAAACGTTCCAGTGAACAGCAACGCTAACTAACTTCAATCATCTCATGCCTGGTTAATATCAATAATACTCTTTATAGTGCTGAACAAACACGAACTAATTAATCTTGACAATACCCTAGATGCAGTAGTTAAGCATTTCCCCACTGCACAGGAAAAAAAGAGGAAAAAAAAATTATAGACATCTAATTGCTCAATATCTTTATTTATAATAATGGAACTGTGGACAAACTAGGTACACTTACATCACCTGTAAATTATCTCATACTCTTTCATTATTTATACTGATTTTGTACCTATCAAGCTACTTGGGAGACTTCACTGGCACTGAAACGCTATCTGGAGAGGTCAGAATTATAACTGAGTTACAGTGATGCAAATGAAATTGAAAACCAGGAGATGTCTCTTCTAACCCTGTTCCAGTGCACGCTGGTCTTTATTACTGTTCAAACAGACAAGGAGAAGGTACCAGCTAGAATATCTGCAGAAACACATTAAAGAAACACCACCACTGAAACAGGAGCTCCAGAATAACTGCACAAGTGCAATTTTTTTTTTTTTTTTCCTAACAGCAGTACTAGTGATTTGGATAAGACAAATTATGAAATAAATTAATGTAAGACTGAAAAGGTCTTTTTTACTTTGAACTTCTTAAAAACTTAAAATATGTTGGTATAACTGAGAGAAATTAATTTTAAAAACATAAACTATAAACCCTTTGGCAAAGACGTATGGCATATTTTGTAGTCTCTGAGCTGCACTCCTGAATGACAGAACAAAAGTATGCAGGAAAAAGGGTTTGCGTGTCAGGAATCTTGTCTGTCTCCCTCCTCCAACTATATCCGTTGCTCTAATAAAATACATATTCCTTACAAGCATTTCCCCACTTACATCCTTGAACAATCACAGCTATACGGTCATTAATCGCCCCATAAAAAATACAAATGCACACACACAATGCACATTTTCCTTTTAAATGTTTGTTAGGTGTTTAATTATCACTTTCCTTATTAACAATAACATTTCTTAGAAAGAAAATACTTATTTTTTGACTCCTTAAGATAAATTATAAAAAGAAAATATCCCACAAACACAAAATTTATAGGGCTAGATCTAGAGCATGCAGAATCCCTATAGCTTGGTGTGAGTTTTGTGGTTTTAACTAACTTCCTACATTTGCAAACTGGTCCTCCATTTCTTTTTGGTTTTGGCTTTGACAAAATGACTGTTTTATATTTGTTAGCAGTACCGGTATTTATGACTTATCATACTGCTAGATGCACATCCATAATGTACTAACAGTGCAACTTAAGGATGATGAAACTTCAGGAAGCATCTAGATTATCTGCAAAAATATGTAATAAAAACACCACACACAATTACACACAGTTGCCTCGAAGCAAAATACAGATGTATTCTGTCATCAGGCTATGTCCTGCTATGTTAGTATTGGTACAGAGATAGGAGTGGGAGCTCTGACTGTGCAAGGAAAGGTGTATTGGGCACACGCTAAGGAAATACCCTTCTATTGCACCAGCAACTGAGAAATGAAATGATTACATCTGTATCAATCAAGCAGTGTCACAGAAATAAAATCATGGTAATGGGACTGTTATCACAGGATCAATGCCGCCTGTTTTGAAATGTCTTCTGCTTCACCTTGTGGCCTCAGCATTTATGTGGCAGCAAAAAGCCATTATCTGTTCTATTTCAGTGACATTACTCTTTCTCCTCATCTGTTCAGGTGTCCATTCTTTGATGGCTCTAGTATATCATGCTTTTCATACTCTGGCAGTTACGGACGCTACCATTTTAGGCCACTTGGATGCTTTGGGTGAGAGAGGCTTTTTCTCCCTTTTCTCAAAACATCACCACAACTGAAATTTTGTTGCTGTAATTACATGATTGCATTTTCTTTATCCACTGGAGGCTGGCTCCATGAAATCATATTAGTGCAGTGCCATCTCTGGATCAGGCGCAAAAGCTTTCTTGGCACTAAAACACTGAAGTTCCCCAAAGTAAGCTATGAAACATAATTTAAATAAGTGACAAAAGCAGTAGTCTAGTTGTAAAAGTAGCTGCTGAAAGGTACAAAGGATCTCAGAACTGCCACTTGCTCACAGATTTCACTGTGTCTCAGTTACTTCACTAGGATTGTAGGTTTGGGCCACCAAAGAAACAAAACCAAAGTGCGATTATCACAGGCAGGGAGCAACTCTACACAGAAATCAGGGACTGTACATGCAGTACTTAGGAAGGATGTAGGACATTTGAGAAAAAATTGTGTAGGCCAGCTGAAAATTAGCCTCTTACCATAGTCTTCAAGGATAATGTAAAGATTAAGTATAGGTTTGGCGTTCCTTAGATTGTTTTTTTTTCCTTGTCAAAAAAGAAGTAAAGAGCGCGGATTTTTATTGAAGCTTGTTAAACTACAGTAGCACCTTCTTCCAATGTAATCTTTGAAGAGCCAGAGAAGCCAGATATAAATCTATAGTTATTACTTATAGATACTAATCTTTAAAGATAGATGAATATTAAAGCATTAATATCAGCCCAAGAGTTGACGTGAAAGACAACACAACTCTCAGATAATAATAATTTAACTATAGTAAAATGACTGTTTTACTAGAGTAACTACTAGTAGTAACACTCATTTTAATTTATGCAATTACAGGTGGTTTATAGTAAATGTAGATGTTTTGTAGACTCTACAATTTTTTTCTGACACTGGCAAATTGGTTCTATGATTTTTATTATTTAAATTCAAAAGGCTAAGCCTTTGGGGGGAAAAATAAGGGGGGAAAAAAGCATAGCAAATAAAGGTTGCAATTTACTCAGTGGAAATCTAAAAGACCAGGTGCAGAAGAGAGACAAGCAGCTTTCAGATTTTTAGTGCATTTTCATTGCAAAAACAGGCTTTCAATCAGCACAAAACCCTGCCCCCTCACAGAGGATGACAGCAGCGGCGTAGCGGCTGCTCCAGGGAAAGAACTGAGCAAGGCAGGCTGTCAGGGACTGTTACAGCAAACACCTCAAAGATAACCCTGTTTCTAGAACACAAAAAGTCCCCTAAACGAGACAATGTTTATCATTTCAAATTCAACTCACTAATTATACTAATCAGACAGTTGCCATACCAATGAAACATGAGAGAGAGAGTGCGATGAGCGGCACAGACTGACTACGTGCGCTGGAACTGGAGTTACCAGCACAGAGACTGGGTTTGCCCACTGCTCACACGCCTTACAATACAGCCCTGCTAGTGCTATCCCAGTGTGATGCAAGATAATGCCAAATCGGCACAACTGAGAGGATGGATTATGAAATGACACCATACCTCATCTGCAGCTTGTACAGATTGTTTAAGACAAGAAGCACCGTGTATATTTTCTAAGAAATACATTAATTTTCTTTTTCAGTTGTGGACATTATGAATTATAACTAGAAAAAATGAGTATGAAAACCTCACATACTTTGAAGAACTATAGGTTAATCTTTCAGATAATGATTACAATAACATAATGATGTGTTTATAAAGCATCCAAAGGTAAACAAGTTTAACTGTGGATGGGAAAACTAAAATGATAAATCAGGCAGCACATTAAATATTAAGTGGTCATTAAACAGGAAATAAGGCCAAAACCACTGACTGTTTCCAGAAACCCTGCACCACATAGTAGACGCTAATGACTGTGATGGTGTCTATGAACATACTGGGCAATATATTTGAAGAAGATATGTATGACATAGAAAAAGGCAACAAGATCATGTTACCACTGTAAAACATCCTGTTCTCGAAAGCAAGGCATCACTAGTTTTTGAGCACCACCAACAGCAGATGCGTGATAAAGATGGCCAGGTACAAAGTCTATAACTCCAGGTTGGAAACAATAGCATATTTGCTGCATCTAACAAAAATTTGGTGTAATGTAAATTTGTTTGATTTCCAGTTCACAATTTACAAGCACTTGATAAGCTACATATCGTTTAAAATAATGCAGTAAGGCAGCAGCAGCCATCTTTTTACCTTGTTCCCATGTCTCTTGGTTAGGCAGACATTCCTGATAGATGAGAGAAAGTACCTCTTTTCTGAGGGGAACTGAGCATGTCCAGCTGGGAGAAACTTCTGGAGAGCAGATGGGGCTGTCAAGGAGAAGGGAAAGCAGGCAGGTAACCTGCTGTGTCAGAGCAGCTGGGACGCTGCTCCGAGGAGCAAGAGGTCTCCTGCAGCAGCGAACCATCCCTGAGAATGGGCAGAAAGCAAGGGGGCCTGGATCAACTGGAAGCTGAGATGGAAGCAGAAAGGATCTGGAAGCCTTTGTTTTCAATAGGTCTCAACGAGTAGATGGGGAGCTGCTGGTGAATGACTTATGATCTAGCAACAAAGTTTTTTTTCTCTATTATGGAACAGTTTTGAATTCTTCAGAGCCTTTCGGTATCTCTTGGCTTGCGATTTGTGAAGATAAGCCAGGCACGTCCATTCCTAGGCTGTGGCCAACTCAAGACTCCTTTGCAAAATCCAAAGGAATTCTTTATACCTAGGCAAAGTTGCTCTGACACGACACGTGATAAAGTTGCCTAGGAACAACTTTGTCTTTCTAAACATCCAGAATACTTAGATGCTCATCTTGCAGATGTAAATGGATTGATACCCTTTTATTTTATACTAAACAAGTATGGAAATTCATGTTTAGTTGTGATACAAGCCTTATGATACACTTCACATGCTGCTGGTCAGTATCCACTCATTAAAAGGTCATAATTTTTTCATTCATTTGAAGGATTTACATAACTTTCAAAAAATACATATGCAGTGGAAATCGTGAAGGAAAACTGTCATTAGCTCAGGCCAATGGAGCTATGGTTTATACCTGTGTTTTCTTCTCAATTATCTCCCTTCTTCAAGGAAACATCTGAAGGTAAACATCTAAATCTTTGTCTGTGACAGAAAGTATCCATGCATACTGCTTCGGGGAAAAACGTTTTTGGTGATTAAGTACGGGCTATTTTTGCTACAGTTTAATAACTCAGAAAATATGTTGAGCAAAAGTATCACTGGTGGAACATTCTTCTTGATTCAGTGGTCTTGATGAATGTCCAAGAAAACATACATGTAAATTCATAGAACAAGATACAACATGTTCTACAGTAAAATAGACAACTGGCTTGGACTCTCTTACAACATGACGGTTAGCATAAAGCAAGTTTTCATTAAAAAAAATGGCTGTGAATGTAGGCTATCATGAGATTTTTGCCTAGTCACCAGGATTTGTTTTAAAATCGAATAAACACGCCAGTGGGGCTACACAGTTGTTTATCACTTTCTGTATGCTAATTTGTCTAATTAAGTCATGACAACAACTTGAGCAACTTTCCAAAGAGTGTGGAGTATGCAAAGACTACACTACAAGCCATCATGATCTAATGCAAGGCAGAATACTGTAAGACATTAGAAGCAGGGGGAATGCTGCAGCTCCAGCATATCACTTTCATTTCCTCTGCCGATCAGTTTAACAAATAGACAGAGCAATGACTTATTCATGCAAACATCGTTGTTTACTTCCTTAGATAAATGGTTACTTGGTTTCAGGGTTGGGAGGGGTGGGTGGGGAGGGGGAGGGGGAGCATCTTCTTTTTCTTTTGTGTTTTCCAAACCAAACCCTTCCAGCTCCTATGAATGACCTTGTCCTGTTCATAAACTACCCACAAAAGTAATATGATCAAAGAATGAACAGAGATTTGAAAAATGTTCATGCATGGCTATGGATGTGCACAAGCTCACACAAACAGGATCATTCATATTATTACATATACGCTGCAGTTTCACCAACTGCTATTTCAAATAGTGCAGCAGCCATTGTAATAGTACATCTAATAGCACCCATGGGACCTACTGAATTTGATGTTTAATCCAAAGCAGCTAGCCGAAAATACGATCACTTCCTACTGTTTTTCCAAAAGGAAGAGAAAAAAAAAATAAAAAAAATTGTGTCCTTAAGAGCTGTTTCCTGTATACTGACAGACTGAATGCTTATTAAAGCCCATACTACTCCTACAAAAGAAGGAATATTCAGTAAAATATGTAGATCTCCTCACATAATATAGTGCAAATTCACAAGAGGCGGCACCAACTAGGTAGTAGATGATTGAGGATATGGGTACATTTAGAACAAATTAACCACATCTGTACAATTTCTATCTCCTACCTGCCTGATCAAATCAGCTGCTCATTCATCCATTCCCATGAGAGAAGTTTTAACATTTCAAATCACTGAACAGCTTCATAGCACCTTTTGCATCCAGAAAAGTTTCCACATGTTAAAAATTTTCTTCAAGAGAATACACAAAATAAAACACACATACTCTTTCTCCTGGGAACACAGCAAGATTTTTTTTAATATTAACAAAAAAACCCACCAAAAACCAAACACAATTTAAGTGGTATAATCTTACAGTCCTGTAGAATTAGATTACTTTGAATGAAGTACAAAAATCCAAAGGAACCAGAATTTTCTAGTTTGTAATCAAGACAAATTATTTTTTTTAGCTCTGCAGAAGCACAAGTACACAGACTTTGAAGTAACTTATTTTTTCTTTGTTACACAGTGATTAATCTTACTGAATATTGGAGAGCGATACGTATATTTTCATGTTCCGTACTGCTCAGATCAAGAATAACTAAGGCACAGGTTTTTTGAGTCATTAAGATATGAAATACAGTTCAAATTGGATTAAAAAAGCAGCAACCCTTATAATAATCAAAATTAAGCCCTAAAACTTTTGAAGTTGTGAAGAGCTTTTGATACCCAAAAAAAAAAAAAAGCCCCAAACCCAAACCCAACACAAACTGAAGATTAAGCATGTTTTGAAGTTCTAATATGACAGACTGATTATATTGCTACACAGAAAAAGTTCATTATTTTATTTTCACTGGGAACTTTTACCCTGGGAACCATGACCAAACCAGTGCCACATCAAAGATTATCTCAGTCATCCTTAATTCTTAACAATCCTCATTCCTAAAATTTCTGAAGCTTTTTCCCTTTCAAGAGCCATTGTTTATGGCCATATTAGCGCATCTTTCCATGTTTACAGATATTTCATTATAAAAGTATAGCAAACACAATTTTTTCCAAGAAGGGGTGGTTACTACTGAGTTTTCATTGTTTTGTTATCCAAACAGAAGAATGCAAGGAAACCTCACTGTGACTCATTTCCTAAAAAATTCCTCATTTTCTGGGAGTACACCTTGAGTCTCCTTCCATGTCCTCTGCAGACATGGGTGCACCTAATATGTGAAGGTTAAATACAGGCCCAGCATTCTGCTATGCCACTGCCTCCCTCTCACACATGATGCAACATTGTTCTAGCATTACTGTTTACATTAACGTTCATTAGGAGATTTCCACAAGTTCCACAATCCTTTAAGAGATAACAGTTCTGATGTGCATCCTTCTCTTTTGGCCCACATAAATTCTAATGATAATATGAATGTGTGTGCATCATTCTTCATTTTAGTTTATATTAAGTATGAAGGCAGTTGTAGTTCCACCTTTTAAAAGGATAATCTACCCTGAACAGTTTAATGTCCCCATATATTAATGATATAATCATACGACATTTCAGGTATCTTTTCTAAAAGTTGATGGGTATAGAGGAAAATACTTTCTTAAAACAAATTGACCAAATCATTCTGATAAACTACTCAGAATTATCAGACCTTTGATTCATTAAAACATTTATAACAAATCAGTGCCATGTCGTTTATCAGTACCAAACCAGTCTTGAATAAGATACATGGTGATACAAAGGAGGAACTACAAAATGTCAAAACACAAATACAATTCCATGATCTGCTGTCCTCAAAAGCACTAAAATGCTGGTACCTAGGTGTTCCAATATTCAAACATCAGAAGTTTGGTGGTTCTTTTTCCAGTGGTCAGAAGACCTCCACTTGCCTTACCATGCTTCCTGTTTTGCACATTTTTCCTGCGAGCTACCTGTTGCAGTTTCATTTCCTAGAGGCAGATGAAATACTTTTGTCTCTCAACTCACAGTTCCTGTGCTATCTGAGGTTTTTACGTTACCACATATTTTAGTTGCCAGGATCGCTATTGCTGAAGTCCCTTCTGTGTTCTGGATCGCTCTCAGTACTAATTTCCACTGGTTTTGTGGTGCTTTTTTTCTCTCTCTCTTTTTATTTTTATTTTTTAATTTCTTTTTTATCTTTATCTATGGAGAATGGTTCTATTTCAAGGGAAAAAAATAAGACTGAAGCAAAGTATGCTTCATATTTCAGAAAAGCGGATTATTGGGGTTATTGAAATGGAAGTGAGAGAAACAAGACTTTTTTTTTTTTTTTTCACTCTAATACTGTATGAGTGTTAATTGTCCCTAGAAAGTATTCATTTGCTCATTCCTCCAGCTTTTTAAGAGTTCTTAATGAATGGGTAACACAGAAACAGGCGTCAAGCAAATACATTGCAAACATACCACTTCTGGTTGCTGTATAAAGCTGACTCCTTCACTTTATGTGTCCACACCTCTTGTCTCTTCTTTGTGGCTGAGATGTCACAACGAGTTCCACGATGATTATTTACTCTTTAATTAGGCACACAACTTATTTTCAAGGACCTAACTCTATTTATACCTTTTAGTCAGTAGCAGTTGATTTCATTACTTGATATTACAGAAAAGCAGATAAGCTTTTCCCAATCAAGGTCCTTCCCATCCCTGTGTCGTGAGGAGTTTTTACCAGTCTCATGTGTTCTCTTAATTATCTAGAGAAGTATCTACAATTATCTATTGTGATCTGTGATTTACAGTGAAACATTTTTACAACAGGTTGATTTTCTTTTTGGTATTATTCAGCTATCTTCTTGTGTAATAGGCTTGATAGCAGCTTTAATGTCCATGGAGAAGCTTTTTACTGCTGATGGTTGGTAGCAATAGCTATTAGCCAAGATATCTTGGCACTTTATGGTATGCCCAAGAATGTTATGCAACATTAAAAGATCCGTTATTCATTTCTCTGTCATATATAATTTCCCTCATACCAAGAGGAGGATAATGAATAAAGCACAGTATTAGATTTCCCTTTGCTCTCAAAGTTGCAGTCAGGTAATTCTTCTACCCACCAGTGTGCTGTAACATTCAGTGTGCTGTAACATTCAGCCTTGCACAAGTGAAAACATAGGTTAGCAGGTTGTTATGGCTATAAAGCGTGAAGAATTGAGGAGGTAAGGGTGACATTTGTCAGTTACAGCCTAACTCCAAGGCAGAAACTTCAGCCTTCCTAAATGAAGTTAATACTTTTTAGCTGCAGTTAGTGTTCTGACACAGTCAGACATTCTTGGTTTACCTTCCTAAAGGTAGCAGAAAAGAGGCACAACAGATAAACCACAACAGGGGAAGACTGTAACAGTTACTGGTAACCAACTGAGCAGTTGGTTTTGCTCTTGTTCAGACTGCAGCAGGCTCTGTAGACGGCATATAAAACGATGCAATGGAAATGTGAATTTGGGGAACACAATGCAGATTAGGAAGACCAGTCTTCCCAGAGGGCCACCTCTAACTTCCTTGTCCTTAAGGCAGCTTTGAATATCTGACAATCTACCTTCCTTTCATGTGTACGGTGTAGCACAGAAATGGTCACACTGTCATTGTAAGTGAAAGATTACTTCAGTCCATCCCTTACGAAGAGTATGTGCTCTAATAAGAATTCTCAAAAAATCCTCAGGAAATTACCATTTTATCAGTCACTTGAGACCTTGCCTATCTGTAATTTACTTCTTATTCAACAGCCAAGCACATATTACTCCTTCTAAATGCATTCTCAGATTTGTCCCTCTACCTAGAAATTTTTTTGCAAGGCACTAAACCTGACTTTCAGATCCTGAGGCACTGACGTTCCCCTTCAGAGCAGTTCTTTGGAGGTCCTCTTTCCACAGCACCTGATGGCCATGCCTTTTTTCCCCCAACTCTGAAAGGGTTTCATAAGCATCTCCATAAAAGGTATATAGCATGGTCCTTGGCCAGACTCTTCTTCCCAGGTGTGCTCCTCTTATGTCTTTGGACAACTAACTTTAATATGTTAATTTCTGCATTTATGGCCTAATTTCATCAGCTGTGGCCATTAGTTCATTTATCTCATTCAGAAAAGAAATTACATTTTGAGACACTTTTACCCTTGAGAAAAACTCCCGCTGCTTCAGTTACTGATATGACTTCAGCACACAGTGGTTTCAAAGGACACCACTTTCCTGCCTGCACTTTGTTCTCCACCTCCTGTTACTATTCTGCTTTGTATCTTTCAAACGTGTTAACACCAAGTTGCTAAAATTATTTTTCATCTATGAATTAATACTGTATTTTTGTAATCCCAACAGCACTAAGAAAAACATAGTTGACAGAACAGAGGAACACACATCAGGTGAGAATATACTTCTGAAACAAATTGCGCTTACTGTTCCCATTCAGGACTTTTAACTAGTAAGTCCTGAGGTGGTTCATTTGGCTCTTGTTCTGTTCTTGATAGCTGCCTGTAAAGTTCATTATCAGGAAAAAGATGCAAATGAGACCTCAACATATGCATCACTTTTGGCAGACGGAGCTCAGTTTTCTCCTCCAAGTTACTCCCAAGACTCTGTTCTGGGCAAAATGCTGTGATTGAAGCTTCCATGATCTCTTCCTCGGTGTACCTTTTTCAAATCCTGTATTTGATTTGATGAGCTGAACTGATAATGTTTGCTCTGTCCTCCTGATGGGTAATGCCAATCTGTGCAGCAGTTTGTTTATTTATTTATTTTTCTAAATGAATCCCACTTTCCACAGTGATAATTACATGTTTTTAGAGGGGCTGGGCTACCTCCTTTGTTTCAGAAGCTGCATTAAAAGCAGGTATAAATGTTTTCAATTTGCCATTTCTAAGCAGCTCCAACCTATTATGACTCCTTCTCCTGTCTACTCCCCTTTGCACTGGTGAAAATAACATACACAATTTGGTGTTTTAACCCCAGAAAGGTAAGCAATTCCTGATCTTCCAACTTTTACCAATGTTCATTATTTCAGTGGCTTGCTTGCATATTTAATCAAAGCCAACTGTGTTTGCTCCAATCTGTTCTCAAAACACCCAGACTCACTGGCATGTCTTGAGCACTCATCACTTAGCCTGAATGAAAGTCCTCCAGCTTTCCACATGAAATAACCCTGGTCTACCTCCCTTGCAGTAACTGTACTTGTACAATAGCCTTCCCTGGCTTGGACAGCATAAAATAGCTGGAAGAGAGAGGCAACGTCTCCAGAATCTATTCTTTCCCCTGAGTAATTTCTGATGATTTTAAAACCAGAGTAAAAATGAAATCAAAACACTGCACAGAGCTCGCACAGGCTCAGCACCCACTAACCTTCTTAAAGGGCACCACAAAGTTTCTGCTTAACAGTCGTCACCCTTTACCTCTGGTGAAGGTCCTTAAAAAGATGAAATAAAAAAAGTCAAAAGCATTATTGTATATAATACTTGAAGGGCATGGGGTGGGTGGAGCGAAAGTGGCACTAAGCCTTGTAAGTTAGGATGCCTGCCTCACATAGAAATGGAAAAATATTTTATGAGCTCCTGGAGTCATCCAAATTCTACCATGACAGATCTCCTGCTTCCTGCTCGTTTCCTGTACGTACAGGAGCAATGGCCTCTCATATTCCCTCCCATATGATCTTTATATTCTTGCCTTCATGTGAAAAGATGGCTCTGGGCTTCCACTGATACTGCCTTACTTCAAGACAGGCAGAGGCTCCCACAACGGCAGCGAGCTTGCACAGGGCAAGAGACCAGTCTTTGCCCCCATGAGGAGGCTCTGCGTGAAGCCACAAGTCCTATCCTTTCAAGAAACAGGAGCTGTTGCCTTCACAGAGACAAGACACTAATCAGATAATCAATGACACAACAAACAGCGGCTCCTATCCCCTGCTGTGCACTGGTTCCTGTTAAGTTAAAGTTATCAGGAGCCAGGAGTCATTGATCACACAGGAGCAGAGTAACTTAAACAGCTGCCTGGCACACTCTTGCCTTCGTGCCAGGTGACGGTTCCTGAGCCAGCCTGTCCCCCAGCCACAATATGTCAGTGCTCATAGAATAAAAAAAAACCCAAAACAAACAGCGGCATAGCATCTTCCCCAGTCTAGACACCGGGTAGATACCACCCGGTGCTCAATTACAAGTATTACACACACAGCTTAATCTCAGTGGTTTCTGGATGAAATGCTGAACTCCGCTGAAGCCCAGGAAATACTTGTGTTCCAGAAGAACAGCAGCTAAGACAGAATTTGGATGAATATATTTGAAAGTGTCAAACCCACCTTAAAAAACCAAAATGACAGCACAGACTTAAAGAAAATATTTTGCCCCTTACAGGACAAACCCACTCTCTGCTTTTAGCCTTAGCGCTGTTTGCTGAGGAAATTAAGGGCACAGCAATGCAATTTGTGGTCTGAGAAAGACAGCGATTCAGAAGAGAAGCGTAAAGAAGTTAACTTTAAAAGTTTAATATATAAAGAATACAAATCTCCCTCCTCAAGAAAACAGTTTGCAATAATTGTATGTGGAACACATCCAGCCTTGAAACTCAGCAATACAAGGTCTCTGGTATTTCAGCCAGGGAAATAGAAAAATCTATTTTTTTTATTTTTAGAAAATGATTAAGGCTGCTGTTCATGCAGTCAAAATTTTACCTCATCCCTTGCATCTTGCATTTCATATTGGTTGACTTAGGTCTTCATAGAAGTGACAGGAAATTTGAGGCTATGTCAATGCGGCAAAAGTATCTAGCTTTTTTGCTCAAGGAGAAAGTGTGGAAAATATAAAGTAATTAACTGACTATTGATGTTAAAGGAAAATGCAGCAAAGAGTTAATTCTGAAGGAAGTAGGGACCGCATTGCTACCCTAGTGAGTCTTCCTAAATTACATTTGCTTATTACCAACACAAGAAGTGTCCTAGAGCCTCTAGCCTCTCCTTAATCATAGAATCCTCTAGGTTGGAACGGGCCTTTAAGATCCAACCATTAACCTAACACTGCCGAGTCCACCACTAAACCATGTCCCTAAGTGCCACATTTACATGTCTTTAAAATACTTCCAGGGATGGCGATTCCACCACTTTCCTGGGCAGCCTGTTCCAATGGATGCAGTCCTGAGTAATGTGCTGTCGGCATTCCTGTGTCAGCAGGGGAGTTGGACTAGATCATTTCCAGAGGTCTCTTCCAACTCTGAAAATTCCATGATTCTGTAATGCTTGACAACCCTTTCAGTGAAGAAATTTTTCCTAATATCCAACCTAAACCTCCCCTGGCACAACTTGAGGCCATTTCCTCTTGTTCTATCACTTGTTACTTGGGACAAGAGAACAACCCCCATCTAGCTACAACCTCCTCTCAGGTAGATGTAGAGAGTGATAAGGTCTCCTCTCAGCCTCCTTTTCTCCAGACTAAACAACCCCAGTTCCCTCAGCGGCTCCTCATAAGACTTGTGCTCGAGACCCTTCACCAGCTCCATTGCCCTTCTCTGGACATGCTCCAGCACCTCAATGTCTTTCTTGTAGTAAAGAGCCCAAAAATGAACACAGCATTTGAGGTGCGGCCTCACCAGTGCTGAGTATAGGGGGACAATCACTTCCCTAGTCCTGCTGGCCACGCTATTTCTGATACAAGCCAGGATGCTGTTGGCCTTTTGGCCACCTGGGCACACTGCCGGCTCATCTTCAGCCAGCTGTCAACCAACACCCCCAGGTCCTTTTCTGCCGGGCAGCTTGCCAGCCACTCTTCCCCAAGCCAACAGTGCTGCATGAGGTTGTTAAGACGGCAGACATGCCAGTGCACAGCCTGCTCACAGCAGTGAATGGGGATAAATGGGGATATCGTTCTTTTTCCTAAGCAAGGCAGCGATGGGGCACACAGACAATTCTAACTCCACTAAAATATTAATGCCAACCCCAGTTAAAAAGCTTACCATTATAATGCCATTGTTACCATTAAAGTTGAAGGAAGTTTTCAGTGGAAAAAAGAACTGACAGGATCTAGTGCTGTATTATATTTATAAACAGAGAAAGTCCTTTGTTCCTATTCCTATCTGTTATGCTTTCTTTAAAGGTTTTCATTACAAAAAAAAAATAACCCTTTGAAAGCTCAGAAGATAATGTCCCAGTGGGAAAATTAATACAGTATCCAGGAATTCAGTAGCAATTCTTTCTAGACCTCACAGAGATTAAGGTACACAAGGTGCAATAGACAATGGGACTTTGTAAGACCTCTAAGGTCAAACGCATAAAAGAGAAGCTTCTCCTAAAGTGGTTAAGGTACACTATATACCATTATAGCAAGACGACTTCAACGGATAGTGTTAAAAATAACTGTATTTTGAAAACAGCAAACATTCAGAGCTAGTTCTCTATGGAAATAATTCTCTGTGGTTGTCTTTGAGTTAGGATAGCAGCACTTGGTCCGCAACATACAGAAGCCATTAAAAAGCACCATACAGATTATTTTTGCTATTGTATGCATGTGTCACCATCAGGGGGATGTTGACAGCCCACTGTAACATACACTATTTTTCACTGATACCCTCTGCATATCTGCTGAGATTTGTCCAGTAACACTGACAATCATTCACATACATGTCCACAGAAAATTCAAATTGTGAACCAACACATCTGTATGTAGTTTTTCTAAAATATCTATGCAATTTCTGTGTGATGTGGAAATAATCACAACTGGGACATAACTAAATTTATACCTATTTAAAGTGCAGATGGAATGGTGTGTCCAACTGAGCACTGCACGCATGTACGTTTCTTGTTGAGCTGGATGCTTGTGAAGAGGTAGCATTGTTAATTCTCGCAGTAATGTTACCTTGCCATCGTACACAGATCTTATTGTTTCAGCATATTGCTTTGCTTATTTAATCTGTGTACTTCAAGCTGAATTCATACATTTATAAAATTATTTCAAGGTTGCTAAGATATCCATATCTAGAAGCCGTTTGTTTTTCAAGAGATTTATTTCTTTCTATAAAAACCCTGAAAAACTAATTCCCCAGCAATGCACAGCATTACAAATTTAAATCCGAGTCATCTACTGCAGTAGATATACTGTACAATTTGTCCTTCAGCATATTTTAAACATAAAAATTCTAGGTTTACTTCCTTTCAGCATTCCACAAATTATAGTGCTGAAACCTAAAAAAAAAAAAAAAAAAAAAAAAAAAAAAAAAAAAAAAAAAAAAAAAAAAAAAAAGACGGACCGTCACCACCACACACACGCGAGACGCACGGACACGCACACACTCACTCTCCCTCCGAGGACGAGAGCGGGAGAGAGAGGCGCTGCTGATGGAGCCGCAGCACTTACCCTGGGAAGGTTGGAGACTAGGGAAGCGCAGGCTTTTCCAAGCACGCAGCGATTTGCAAGTGAATGCGGTGGGAGGGTACAGCGAACGGAGAGCTTTTTTGTTAAAGCCTGTCGCCCTCCCTTCCCTGACAGAATGGTTCTCTGTTTTTGAAGTCTAAGGTAATCAGCCTCATCTGCTTAGCTTGTCGTAATAATAACGACTGAAAACATCACCAGGTTTTGTGGTGTATTTTTCTTGATTAAATATAATCACTTTCCTATACCACCAGTGATCATACAGCGATGTTTATAATTTTTTTTTTTTTTAAATAGCATGGTGCCAAGTTAAATTACAACCTCAGAGGGCTCAGATGAAACCACAGAGAGTAGTTATTTTCTTCATTGAACTGCTTATGCTATTAGATTAGAAACATTTTTCCTCGTGCTTCACCAGTTTTATGATGAATATAAAACAAGACAGGTTCATATAATATTAGGTATTTTCACATTTCCAGAGATTATCTGAAAAAAATGTCAGCGTCACTACTAATCCCCCATTAATATTTTTTCCCCAGTTGATACTTGTGATTCCTGTTTTTATTTTATTTCAGTCACTGTATTTGGACTTCACATTTTGCTATGTGTTCCTATTCATCTAGTTAATCTGTGCTGGTTTCATGCTTCTAATACAGCAAATTGGACGTAGCACAATCCTCCTTGGATCATATCAAGTCCAATCCTTTCATTGTGATACTGTAGAGGGTTATGTATACATTACTTAGGAGAGATTTAACAGTCACGTAAGATTAAACCAATGGATGTCAGTATTGCTCTATCTAAAAAGTGTCATAAGGGACTTTCTCTGGTTGTAAAAAAAGTCTTCAAAAAACAAAAAGCTAAATTCTTTTAAGACAGGAGTTGAAAAATGTCGCATTTGGGAGTGAGGAAGAAAGTAACAATGCAAACTATTTAATTGTTAGAAAATCTAATACAGGAGTAGATAGATCACCGGCTGTTGTTAGGCTGCTCAGTGGTAACTATTTTACTTGTTTTCAGCTGCTAACTATCAGTCGAAAAGACAATAAAAAAAGAAAGGCAAGATCCTTATCACGCCTAGTATCACTTCCTAAAGTAACCAGCTGCTGCCATTTCCCCAGATCTGTAACCTTCAGTAGGAAGAAATGACCCACCACTGAGGCACAACCTTTTGGCAGATGAGCAAGTCAGCAGTTAAAGTAACATGCTATACTAACATGTGAACACATCATCTGGAGATGGAAAGAAGCAAAGCAGCAAAATGCCAGGGGGTGGGGGGAATCTCTTTTTACTACCATATATGAAATGATTTGGTTTCGAAAAATTTATCTACCATGATAGATTTTTCATCTTTCAAGGAAAGACAATGAAGTTCATTGGCTTTGGCCGTATTTTGGCACATAAATACACGTTGCAATGCATAAAACATCTGCAATAAAAGTTCCATTGCTTTCCTTTTCCCTTTCACATTGTTGTATCAATATAAAAATTAGAGTTGCCATATGTCCATCTGCTCCTGGTTTCCAAAGACCTTCATTCCCCGTCCTTTCACAGGAAAGGAGGAGACTGCAGAATCTAACTCAGGCTTCCTAATCTCTGCCACCGTTTGACATTACACTATGTAAAGATACATTCACAGTTCCCAGTGATCCATGTGGAACTGACAATATTGAGACATCTGTGCTGTCTTCCAAGTTTACCCATTTATCTGTGCAAAACTGGAAACACAAGGTTCTCTTACTTTTGGGCAAATCCTCTCACATTGATATGGAACTAAAGTTCACAGAACTTTCTTCTCTGGCTGTACCAACCATGCTTTGGCCTCCTAAAATATTAGATCTAGGCTTGGACCCTATAGTAGAAACCTAAAGATGGTTTTAGAATAAAAGTCACACTTCCAATTTGGCAGCGCAGACAAATTAAATTATAATGAAAGGAGACACAAATATGTGGAAATCTATACACATGGCTGGGAAGTACTCTTTAAAGCTGGACTGCTTTTTGGATGACGAACAAAATATTGAGTGTTTAAAATTAAGTTAAAACCTTCAGTTCCTTTTAACATTTTGTCTTCTGTTATTTCAGTTGCAACCATGAAGTGGGAAATAAATGACAATTTGGATATATATACAAAAGTTTATTCTACTCATGTGCACGCACACACGCACACACACACACACAGCTATGCCAATTCCTGAAGTCGAAGAAAATAAATGATCTAGTGGAATTATTCAGGGACAAGAACTTCAGAGTTACTGAATGTGTGCTTATACCCTTTTCTGCAGAGTATTGTGGTATATTTCTGCTAGGTTTTTATTCATCTAGAATGAACCAATCTTATCCGAGAGATGTATTAATTTATTCAGACATAGTTACTGGAAGTCACGCTTGCACCCATAAATTGGAATAACTTTGGGAGTTAAGGTTTAACTCTAGAAAAGCCATACTTTGTCACTAACTCCCGTTTCTGTTGGTATGATCAACTATTTAAAAGCCATTACTTATTTATACTGATAGCATATGGATATCTAAGGCAAAACAGTTATTCAACCATCTACTTACTCATACACATGACAGTAACTTTAAAACAAGATGGCATCATAACCTATTTTTAACACGGCCTAATACTTCCCATTAGAAGAGTCCTTTTATAGTTGCTTATAAATTTACCAAACAAATTATTTAGGATTAAATTTTCTATGTTGATGGTTTGCCTCAGGAAGAAATAATTTAAAAACATTTCAGCCAAAATAATACCGAGATTTCAGGGAACGAGGAAAAATTATACAGCTGGAATTTTCTCACAGGAGTAAAACAACCTTCATGCTTTGAAGGCAGAATGTGAAACTCCACAGGGTACAGCTGGCCTTTGAGTCCGAGAAGCTTACCAATGGGGACAGATCAGGTCAAGGAGCATTAAAATAAAGGAAGAGTGGTAGGAGCAGAAGGAGTGGAGGCTGGAGGAAGTATTCTTCTTGGCCAGGAAAGACAGATGTATTTCTGATAAAGAAGTAAGAAGGAAGAAACAGTGGCAGAATAGAGGTAAAGACATAAATTCACAGAGACTGAATAAGGAAACCTGGGGTGGAAAAAAACAGGAAAGAAAAAGAAAAATTTTTTTTTTAAAAAAGGAAGCACACGAGATAAAAAGTCAGGAAGAGAGATACAGACCTTACCAGGGACTGTGGGGATGCTTTTTGCCATCTCTGTCTTCAAGTTAGGCAGCTTTATCCTCTGAAATGATAGGTCTAGTACGATACCTACTCAGACTATAGCGGAGATGCTTTCCTTGCTTTTCATTTCTGGTTACAAACTTGGCAGAGATCCCAGAAGCCAACAGTTGCATTTGTAGGAAGACGACGAGGTGCAAGAAGGATGAGAAAGAAAAAAATCTGGAATTACACCCCATTTTCCTAAGTATCGCTATCAGCAAATGTCTGTCAAACCTACTGGAATTCTCTCCACTCAGTGTTGGCCCACATGGAGTAAGACGGCACTTTAATTGCTTCATGAGCTCACGAAGTAGTTACCAATACGGTGTTTTTAAAGACTCTAAATGTAGCAATGAGCTGTATGGAAACTAATGATCCCATTTCTCCTTGTTTTTATTCAATATTTGACATATTTTTAACCTCTGTAAAACTGTACACAGAAATCTAGCAATAAAACCCAAGTACTCTAAAATTAACAAAGGCCAGAATTGTGTATCAATGTATAATGCAAACTAAAACCAATATTATAGTGCATATACGAAAAGAAGCCAATTTATTACAGACATCTCCTAATTACTTTCCATCTCCCTTCATACACTCACAGAAGTACCCTTCCTCATTGCACAAGATGGGCTGGTCTAAGGGTAAGTCACAGCATGGCAACAGTTGTCTAGAAAAGATTCTCTTTTTTGATGCAGAAGCCAGAAAATTTGTAGTGAATGAAGCTGAATGCTTCAAAATAGAAGTTTTCACAATGAAAACATTCTCCTTTTGACTAGACCATATCTAATCCTCTGCCACCTATGCCTGTATGATGCTGAGCAGGTCACTTGAACCAGATTTCATTCATGGATGTTTTCCTGATATGTCCTATTATTTCTAAGTTTCTGACTGAAGAGCTGGATCTGACATAAAGAGGTGCTGAACACTGGCACTTTCAGCACACACTGTGCTATAGTAAGAGAAAAAATTGTAAAAATGAAATCTGGTGCTATGTGTCTTTTCATTAAGTCAGCTTGTACTTCTGACCATGGTCATGCCTCAAGTTCTATTTTGTGGAAAAGGGTAAACATCATGGCCACATGTCAGACATTTACTGAGAGGATAAGCTAATGTTTGGAAAACATTAAACTACTGTAATGTTAAGCACTACAGAAGTCCTTAGGAAAGTTATACAAAAGTAGGATTTGAAAAGTGTGCCTCAAATAAAGCCATAAACTACACTGAATAATGACACTGAAGAGGAATTTTGTTAATTAAAAAAAAAAAATGCCTTCAATAATATAGCAAAATATTATGATACTTATGCACTACAATATGTTAGCTGCAGGATAAGCAAGTAATTTTAGTATTTCCTAAGTTCTGCAAGCTTGAATCTGAAATCTTAGTAGTGTTCTTTTACAATGACTGCATGCACATCAGTATTTTAAACTTTTAATATTTATTCATGAAGTGACCATGAAGGTACTAGGTACAAAGTCTAGTTGGAGACCACTAGCTAGCGGTTCATCCTGGGGATCAATATGAGGTACAGCTCTGTCTCATGTCGTCATTAATGATCTGGATGATGGGGCAGAGTGTACCCTCAGCCAGTTTGCTGCTGATACCAAACTGGGAGGAGTGGCTGATACGCCAGAGGGTCATGCTGCCATCTGGAGGGACCTCAACAGGCTGGAAAAATGGAACCTCATGAAGTTCAACACGGTGAAGTGCAAAGTCCTGCACCTGGGGAGGAAGAACCCCGTGCACTAGTATATGCGGGGGGGCTGACCAACTGGAAAGCAGCTTGGCAGAAAGTGACCTGGTGGTTTGGCTCGACACCAGGTTGAACATGAGCCAGCAATGTGCCCTTGCAGCAAAGGCGGATAATGGCTGCATTAGGCAAAGTATTGTTAGTAGGTCAAGGGAGGAGATCCTTCCCCTGTACTCAGCACTGATGAGGCCACACCTGAAGTGCTGTGTCCCGTTCTGGGCACCCCAGTACAAGAGAGACATGGACATGCTGGAGAGAGCCCAGCAAAGGGCCGTGAGGATGAATAAGGGACTGGAGCACCTCACATACGAGGAGAGGCTGAGAGAGCTGGAACTCTTTACCCAAGAGGAGAGAAGGCTCAGAGGAGATCTTATCAATGTATATAAATGCCTGAAGGGAGGGTGCAAAGAAGACAGAGCCAGGCATTTTTCAGTGGTGCCCAGTGACTACACAAGAGGCAAGGGCACAAACTGAAATGCAGGAGGTTCCTCCGAAAATCGTGAAACTTTTTTGGCGTGTGAGGTTGTGGAGTCTCCATCCTTGGAGACTTGGAGATATTCAAAAGCTGTCTAGACATGATCCTGGGCAACCTGCTCTAGGTGACCCTGCTTAAGCAGGGATGGGTTGGACAAGATGACTTCCCGAGGTCTTTTACAACCACAGCCATTCTGTGATTCTGTGAGACCACACAGACAAAAATACAATAGATCCCACACAGAGGGATTTTTTGGAAAAAAAAGACATGAAAGGATGGACAACACAACATAAGAAGGTAGCTAAGTAAAAAAAAAAAAACCAAACCAAAAACCAACAGGGACAGAATAGTGATGGTGGTGTTAGTAAAGGGGCAGATGCTTCCATGTCAAACAACCTAAGTGCTGTGAAAGAACACATAGACAGTACTAGGAACAAAAGGCTGTTCATGAAGGAAGGAACAGCAAAATATTTCACGGTATATGCATTAAGAAAAAAAAATAATTCAAGAGTTGAATTCAACCCAGTCCAAAACGTTACTATTCTAAAAGTAACATCACCACTCCATTACATTCAGTAATGTTCATACCAGCTGCAGCTCCTGCTCTGACATTAACATCATTTCCTCTAATTCTTCATGCAGTCTCAGCAATGCCTTGCAGTGCCCTGACTTCCATTATAAATCTCCTTTGATCTATCATGATGGAAAAAAAAGCCAAGAAAGTTGTTTGAGTTCTTTGAGTTTCTGGCATCTCATTTTAATCCAAACACATATTTTTTTTCCAACTATTGAAAGCCATAAGTACATAGCTGTCTACAAAGAATCAACTACCCATTCTTTCATTCATTGAAGTTATTCCAGAGCACACACATCCTGGTAAAATTCTTTTGTTTTTATAAATCATCTGCCCTCCTACTCCTGTATCTAAGCATTCAAATTTTCTGATGCTACAAGTGAATTTTAGTACAGTAAACTAAAAAAGTTTAGAGTTACCTAGAAAATGTCCATAAACATGGTATAAACGGAACATAATTCATAAAAAGGACCACACATACAAAAGATGAAATTACTAAGGAGGATGTCAATAAAACATCTATATTGTATACAGACTTGTTTATGGTTTATCTAACGATTATAAAAAAATTTAACACAACCGTAAAGACAAATCTTTATGGATTATTGGTAGCATTCTTCAAATCACCTATCATGTTTTCAGCAGTATGAACAGACAAAGTGCTTTTTGGAAATAATGCTGTATTAATACAACCAAGCAGAAGCCTTTTGGTAGAACAGATACCCTCTGATTTGGACAAAAGGTATTATTTCTGTATAATACTATGAAAATAAATATAACAGAAAATATCTTTACTTGACTTCACTAAAATTATTCTGTAGATTTCTCCTTTTCAAGTCAATCAGTTGTTTTTTTTCTGTTAGCACTGGCTTAAATATTGTTGAAGTTTACTTGCAGATATAAGTCATTACACTGTGTGAACACAACACTGCTATGCAAGATGTCCTTAGTAACAGTAATGTGAAAGTTACCAGATCTCTCTTTTCCTTGGTCTTTCCTTTTCTTAGTTTCCATCCAGTGACAACCATACCAGAAATGTTATGAACAATTCCAACAACTTTTTGTTTGATTCCCATCTAACATTAATATGCTTCTCTGCATTCATAAGTAAATAATATTTTTATACATGGGGTTTATTCAGATGTTTGCTTTAGCTGCATGGTTCTAATTTTACTATCGTATACCAATACTGTTATACATATATCTGTCTCTGCAGGTTTGTCAGGAGGTTTAGTGCCGACCCATTACACTTAAATAAGAATGTGCATGTATATGCAATTGCAAATAAATGAACAAATACACAAGAAATCCCTCCTCCCTTGATAACATATCTGGAAGAACACAGATTAAATGTATCAATTTTGCATTTGGCAAATGTGATGGGGATATGTTCAGAACAACTAAACTGCTAAACAGCTTTACATCAATTGCTCACACTTGAAAGAAGCTATATTTCTGCAGAGGACAAAATCAAATTAAGCTTACTTTTCCTGTCTAAATAATACCAGGAATTACATTTGTAGACAAAAGTAGACAGTAAAGAATAACCCATCTCAGAAAAAAAGACAAAAATACAAAGAAATGCTACATTTCAACATGTGTATAACATTGTAGCTATATCACATTTGGATTCAGAGAGACTTAGGGACATTTTAAGCTCCTTATTCATTGAAGTGTTCATATGCAATTAGCAGAATGCATATTGACTCTCTTTTCAGCTTTAACAGATTATGAAAAGCGCTACTCTTGTGCTACCTTCTTATTTGTCAAGAGGTACACCTTAAAGTTAGGATAGCAGAAGAGAAATGAAATAAAGAAAGGACCTGTTCTTTCTTATGCTGTCCGTGATATGAGTCAAGCTTCAAATGTGCAAAGCAGTACACTTGAGAAAACGTTTTTTTCCAGTAAACATCTCTCACAGAAAGCGACATTAACAGGGCACAAGCTAGATGAAGAAAAGAGAAAGCAAAACAACAAAAAACATCCAATTGCCTCCATCCCCAATTCTTTCCTGACAGATCTTAAAAGATTTGTAAGTAAGTCCAGCTGCAACCAGGAGGTCTGGAAGTCACATGAGTAGTCTTTCCTATTCCTTCTAAGTTTTCACTTATAAATTCTCCTAATAGGAATCAGCCCTGGGTTTGTACTCCACCTTTATTTTGAAATACCTCCTTAGTAGAACTTAGACTAGGGACTGGATGAGAATTCATGTTCTGACTGAGAATGCAAATCTATGGAACCGCAGAGGTTGCAAAATATTTTTTCTTTTCTTAGTAGCACTGATTCAGGTATCAGTTCTTGGTTTGCAAACCTAAGCATTTTCACAGTCTCTTCTTTGGTATCTATAATTGCACAAGGATAAACTTAGCGGTCAGAGAGAGGGAAGTTGTCTAATAACAGAAAAGTGACATGGCATTTAATATTTCATGTCCTACCAAAAATAACAGTAATGATAAGATCAACCTGGGCTCTGGTTCCAAATAATTCAGGCAATACTTCTATCTATTCTAGATAATTTGGGCAATAATTCAGTTTACTTTTGACAACAGGTAGAGCGGTGACTTCACTGTACAATTTCTTAGTCAGTACCATAACTCAAAGAGAAAACCATGACTTTCAGATCACACACTTAAATTACATGCATATAAATAGTGCAGAAGCAATAAGACCAAACTTAAGATCTTCACCAAAAAGTAAATCAGATTAACAACATGCTAATCAAATACTTCCAGATTCTGGTTACAGCTATGTCATGCAAGTTTTTTTAGGGGCATCATACACAAACCCGTAACTTACTTATGTATGCAAAATGCTTTGTGTATACAAACTGATCAAAACATAGTCCAATATCCAGAAATAAGGACTGAGAGACTGGTAGTAAATTCACCTGCTTAACTTCACCTTCTGGTTAAGTCTGGACAGCCAAAAGTAGAAACAGAAAAAAAACTTATCCTTAGCTAGACTATTGGTATGAACAGCAAATATGATTTTCTCTTAATTTTGGGAAGCAAAGTTTGAATCCTTTCAATTATTACCATCATTATTGAAGGTTCAATTTTATATTTCAAGACTCACATATTCTATGTGAGCAATGGGATTAGCATGAATTCCAGAACAGCCAGATTGAAAGCCAAAAATTTTTGGCAAAAATCCAAGCAACAAGAATTTGCAAATATATAAAGTATAAATCAAATTGTGATGTTGTAGAACTTCAATGAAATCCTTTTTTAAAAAAGTGTTTTACTCAAGTACATGAAAATGACACGCATATCTCTTAGAGCACAATATGACGGTAGTAACTGCGCACACATAGTCTTATCGTCAGTGTCAGAATTCTCCTGGACCTCAGAGGATCTGATCCACTGCATAAAAAAAAAGGGTTAAAGAGGGGGAGGAAGGACTGCTGTATGTTGCAACTGCATTTTGTTCCTTCAGCGCAAAATCAGATTCTGACTGAGAAATGTGATGTTCAGAATGTAGAAGCAGTCAGGATGTTCAGTAAGAGCTGTTTTAAATGGAATGCATAATTATTAGAATTTTTTTATCTCTGTGCTTAAAGCATTCATCTGGGAAGCAGAAAGTATCACTAACAATTGACTTCTTATGTTTTAATTATGTCAAAACCAAACAATCTAGTGTAAGTATATTGTAGAAGTGTATTTCTCTTCTCCTACTGGAAGACAAATTCAGATTTGATATCTTTGACTCCATTAAACTCCAATATTCTGTCATATTGAAAACTATATCTTGGTCTCAACTTGTAGCCATCCCTTATTAGAATTCTTGGAACAGATCTTCTGTTTCCATCCCACCAAACGTTCCCATTCTGTCTTAATACAATGCCTTTCCCATCCAGGACAGTATCTTCAGTGTTTACTCACTTCATCATCAGAAGCTTTCAAGTTGCCTGTATTTTGACAGGGACATCAAGAAGCTAGTACACCATTGTGTGAGACCCCAAATGTAATCAGATAGTCTGCAAAGAAACAAGACAGACACTGGGTGAAAAAGAAATAACGTAAAACTGGTCCATACTAGAACTGGGAATAAAATCTAAATTTTCTGTTGCCTAGGCTGGTGCACTTTGGCAATACAACTTCCTCCTAATCTAAAAGGCTACAATTGTCTTCTTCCTTTCTGCTTGGACTGTCAGGTGATCTGACTTCTTCCACAGATAATGATGAATTTCTCCTCAGAAGGATATCCTTAAGGCCATTACTGTCCTGCTGGTTTTCAAGAAACTGGAGCAGCAAGAGAGATTAAATGTTCTGCCCTCTGCCACTTAGGTTAGACCATGACAGTATCAGGAAGAGTCTTATCAGCCCCATCAGACTGCCGGAACTGTCCTCTTCTCTGTATAAGCCTCTCTTCAGTTTCCTCTGTACTTGTATTAATAAGATAAATAATCCTAGAGAAGTTATGCTTTCAGTAGAGACTAGCTAATAATGTTTCTAAATAAAGATTTGAAGATAATATCTCAGAATAAATAGAAATAAATAAAAGCATTAATAAACTATAAATAAATATAAAGGCAGAAAACTTGGGAGGGTGGTGAATGCCGTAAAGAGAAGAGTAATATACAGTGTTACTGATATATTTTAGACTAGAAGTAAAGGAAAACAAAAGGGCAGGAAAAGTTAAAAGTCCCACTCTAAAACAAAAAATTAGATCTGGCATAGATGGATGTTAAAAGACGTACCAAGCAGCAGAAAGCAGTTTTAGTATTCTTGTAGTAAAGGAAACAAGGCACCAGAGTAAAAATATGAGCACCCTTCATTAACATTGAAGTTCACCCTAAATTCTCAGTCACAAAGCCAAATCTCTCATCTGTATGATTTACTCTGAATTAAGGGAAAAAGCCCAACAACAGGCTCCCATAAAATAGAAGGATTACGCTTTAAAAAAAAATTGCCAGATAATTCACTGAAACTCTGCATCTGTGTTAAAACAATGTAGTTGCTATTGCACACAGCGTCTTTTTTTTTCGCCCCTCATAGTAGCAAGTCTTAAACTTCCTCAGGTGAGCAAACACCTTTGTTACAGGAATAGCAATATCTTTCTCTGATGAAGGGAGAAAAAGGCAAAGTCAAACCACTCATTATAGTTTGCAAAACCATCAATATCTGCAAGCAGAACTCTGTTTTCTAACCTCTGTATTCACCTGGTTTACTTTTTTTTTTTTCCTGAAAAATTTAGTCAAATCATCAGCTCCTCTATTCCAAATACAAAAATACAAGACCAGAGACAGATCAGCCAGGAGTCTTGTAGACACGAAATAGCACCCTAGATTAGAGTTCATGCTCTTAATATTTCAGTGGGATGCAAGAGACACAGAACTCCAGATTGCAGAATGACTCTCCTCACCCAGCAGGAAAGGCTTCAGAGCGCAGGTATGAGCTCAACTCTAACACCAGGGGCAAATTACCTGAAGTCAACAAATGTTCTCGTCCATGTTCGGATGACACAGCTGCCGCTCCTCAAGCCTTGAAATCTGATCCTTCTGTATTGACAGAAAAATCTTACTGACGTGTCACCGAAAGAACGTCTCATTTTCAAGCCACTCTGTCCTTTACCAATTCCGCCTAAAAGGTCAGCGTCTACATTGTGTGCAGAACTTTCATCATTAAGCTTTCTGAAAAAGAAACATGTTAATTGTCAAAAGACAACTTTTAGCCAAATAACAGCTTATTAAATTGCAATTCAAAGTCATGTGATAGATACAGAAAAGTCTCATTTTAGAAATGGACATCATCGCAATAGGTAAAATACATAACTGAGACCACAACTATGCAGGCACCTTATACTAAAATTTAGTCTGCAGTTAATATGAGAAATCTTCATCATTTAATGTCCAGTTAGTGGTTTATATAAAATCACTTTATTGCCTTGGACAACTACCCAATGAATAAGTACCCACATCATAAATATGCACACATAAAAATCGTTATCAGTACTAATTGGAGTAGCAATCGTCTTGGCAGACTCAACAGAAAAGGAAAGGAGATTTGCTTAGGTGACAGCGTAACATCTGATGCCAAAATAAATATGGATGAACAAACGTTGGCACAGAAAACTGCTTATGAAATCAGATGAGTTCAAAATTTATAACTAACTAACTAAACAAATAAATAAATCTGTTACATTTGGTTGTCCCTAAATAGAATGAAAGCTAATACACACAGTGTGTTACTTCCTTGTCGGTTTGCATGGCTTAGTCAGAATAAGACAAGGGAAAATTCTTGCAAATAATATAGTAAGACACAGTTAAAACTATGCTTTAAGATCACTGTATATTACTTTTGTGTACAGCTTTATACTTTTTTTTGTATAAAATTGTACACTTTCAGACATAAGCAAAAATGAAAGTGTTGTTTTTCTGTTTTGTTAGATATTTTGATAAAAACAGGTGTGAATAGGTTTCTTTTCATTATTACTTGAAGTTTAGGAATTCTTACTTTGATATTATTCCAAAAGTAGGTGTAAAACTTTTCTGGGCTTTATCTACATATTTTTTACCACAATGATATTTCCAACTATTTTTTATCCTTTAAAAAATACACTGATACATAAAAGGAAATATGCCGAATAAAATTAAATATATACCTTTCTAGAAACATATTCCTCTTGAATGAGGTATTTTTATGCAGGAGTCAGGAAGTGACCTAAAAGTTACAGGAAGTGAATTTACCTTCAAGCTCTGACTCTTCATTATTTCATCACAATACAGCTTTTATGGCAAGAATAGTAAGTTAAACCTCTAAACAATGATTCACACTTCAGTCATTTAATGCTTTCTCTTTTCGTTTAAAAAATGTCACAACATAGCATAAAATGAATTTTGCATACAGCTTTCTAAAAGACCATAAAATTTTAGCCTCACGACACTAGCATTAAAAAATAAATAAATAAAAATAACTTAAACAAGGAAGACCCAAAATAGCCAACAGCCTTTTATAGCTTATCTTCATACTGGGTATCAGCCAAGAAGCTTGGGTACACTCTCTTGTTAGGTCATCTATTGTGCTACATTCTCATACACAGGAAAGCAAGCATTCGAGAGTTTCAAGTTCTGGCATTTTTTAATTATGCTTCTGTGCAGTATAACATGAAGTTATAAGGTATAATGAAGGCCTACGGGAGACTATTAGCATAGTTTTTTTAAGACCTAGAAAATAGTTTTTAATATTCACTTTGTCATAAATGCCGTATGAAGAATTAGTAATTAAGGGATGCAGACGAAGAACAGAACCCTGAAAAGCAGAATCTCTTAGTATAAAACTTTTAACATACTATGGTAATTTCTTCAAATATAGGTCTCAGGACATTTAAGTTGAGCAGAAAACTCAGTGCACTCAAGGAGACTACCATGACCGCTTCCTAGGTTTTACTGTGAAGAAAAGAACGCTCCTGAATTTTTAAAAAATTGGCATAACTTAAATGAGTCAAAAAATGTGAAATTCAACACTACATTGTGAAAGCTATAAGATGATGTATGGGATATCACTCACTATTAATGAGTTTGCTACAGGAAAAATATTTGAGTATGAAGAAGCTGGTAACAACAGAAAATTCCCTCTATAGGTATTATACAATAGCTTATAAACTGTAAAGGCTGTCTAGTCTAACATCAACTACACATGGCAAGTTCTAGAGATAATCACCTCTATTGTATCTCCATCATCAAAGCCTTTTGTGAATTTTGGCCAATCACTTATCTGTGTTCATCAGTACGATGGAGATATTAATTACAGAATGAATATATTTCACCTTCAATTTGCCAATTGTTCATGCAAAGCTTACAGTTTCCTTGCATTTCTTCTGCATAATTAATCACTCAGCTTCTCAGTTGACAATTTTTTTTCCACTGAAACTCATGCAATGCTGGCTAATTTTGTCTGGAAGCATATATGATACTGGTTTTTTTTCTCTAATTGGGTAAGTCTAGCTTTTAACCAATTAAACTTTTGTTACCAGCCGCACATATCCTCAAACTCCTAATTACCATCCACAAAATACTGGCAGAAGTATAATGGGAAATAATGCCTCAGTTGTTATTAAAGAACATGAAATAACTTAAGTAAATACTACCAAATAATAATTTTATATATTTATCTTTTATTCATCAGCTTTCCCAAGAACTATAAGAAATGCCATGCTAATGTTCGTACCGCTTTATTTGAAAGCAATTGGATGCTAACAATAATAGCAATAAACAATAATTATTTACAATGAGTACATGCTTTCTACAAAGGGTATTAAAACACATACTCTTTTTATAAGAATATTTTAAGACTTTTGTTTTATTTGGAGCTGGAAGAACAATTCTAAGGTTTGCAGTAAGTTTCACAAATTTGAGCAGTCACCGCTGCTACAGGAATATCAAAAGATTTTTCTTAGAACCCAGGAATGTTTCCAGAACAGTCTTTTAGTCCACAGTGAGAACCTATACAGAGAGAGATGGAAACAGTGCCTTTAGAGAGCAGTAGTTAACTTTTCACTGTGTCAAGAAACATATAGGTAGGAAATACTGGCCAAAAGAAAAAAAAATTAAACCAAAACATTCTAGCCAATGGAGTTGAGGTCACTGCAAAGTTAGGATTAGACAAACCTGCTATGGATCACCCGAAAGGCAAAAAGAAATCCAAAATAAGACAACTGTTGTGTACATTAGACATATGCTGCTTTTCTCAAAATGGCATTGCTTCTAGGTCAGGCTAACAGAAAGTCAGGTTTTCCAGAGAAAGCAATATGCCCTGTTTGTCTAACTTTCACATCATACAGGCAAGGTACAATTATGTTATTTCATAACAGCATGCTATATTTCAAAGGCATTTTGGATTTAAATTCCTATTTAAGTCTTTGCAGGTATAAAAGACAGAAATTAATCTTGTTAAAATAGCCAGAATATCAAAAGATTACAGTCATATTCTGAAGTTTCTGTCCTTTTAGAATCAGTTGGTTTTTTTTTTACTTTCAAGGTATAAATTAGAAATGTCCCTTCAGATTCTGAGAAAATAACAACTGAGAGATGCAAGAACATTGTGTTTTATTAAAAGATGACAGGTATTGCTACAGAGTTAGCCTTGTAAACTAATCTCTGTCATATGGCAGAGATATTACATTTAGGTCATGTACCTACCAGCTTTCCTTCTGATTTGCTGAGAACACGCATAAGTGAATAGCTGTATCAAGATCTACTTTGTTTCATTGTTTGGTTTTCTGCACATCTCTAATGTGGTATATTTTAGAAAACAAACCCCTTTACTTTTCTTGGATGATTTCAAAAGGGAACCTTGAACATACTGTGATGGAAAGCAAAATTAAACAGTACTTCATTTTAACGGTAACTTATGTAGCATATTTAGTGATTCCAAAATGTATTGATCTCAGCCTTATTTGTAAACAATGAAATTTACATTTAGCTTTATTTTCAAGCTAGAAATCAGTCTTTAACATTCTTTGTCTTTGCATAGGGCTTCACAAAACCAGCTGCAAGCTAATCCTTAAAAAAGGTTATTTCATTATCTACTTACCTTGAGTATGAGCAGCTTTATTCCATGGATTAGTTCGTTTCTGAAGAACCACTATCCAGTCTCTGCTTCAAAACTTCTGTTGGATTTCTATTTACCATGGAAAAGAAGAGCAAAGCGGGATAAAGAGAGACACTATATTACAATAGGTGTATTTGTTAAAACACGGGAAGGTCAAACTTTGACATGTTCACCAAATTTAGGGAATGTCTTCATCTAAATCATACACTGAATTAAAAAAAGTAGAGCATTTCTAGTCTAAACAGGTGTACAGAAATCATTCCATCGCTCTCCAGCATCTCATAAGCAAATCAATAAGCAACCAGGGAACACAGGCGTATTTCTTGTGTGTGAGTGAACCATTCAGAACAATGGCATGGTGTTTCTAATTTTAGTTGCTGTTACTTTTTCATGTGACTCATAATCAAGAGAGCTTCCACATGGCAAAAGAACTTACAAAATTATTTGGGTTAAACTATTATAGTTGTGACATTTTCTGTAACAATAATTCTCTAATTACTATTCCCAGAGCCCCAAGTTACTAGTCAGCCATACAGGATACCTGCAGGCACATAAAATAGGTTAGGGCTAGGTTACATATGCTTCAAAGCCTCTTCCATTTCAGAGTAAGATGAAAAAAGTTTGTTAATATGGCTAAGTAGTTGTTACACCAGCATGTTCTACAGAAAACCGATACAGACACCATATCACTTATTTTCTGGTTAAGAGGATGTACAGCATGATTTTTTCTCTCAAGAATGGAACAGGAAGCACTTGTATGTGACAGTGACTATGATTTTTTTTTTTTTGACTCTTATTAGGTTTTGTTCTTATCCTTATCTTACCAGTTAACTGAAAGAGTGGGGAATTAAACAAACATTGTGTCAGGATGATTATATACATAGCAGTAACTAATTTCTAGTTTAAAAACTGAAACAAACCAGGATGCAGTAAGGAACTGAAGATAAGTACACACTATATTGCATCTTGAGATACACTCTCATCTTGAGATGAACATACTCATGGCTTTTCAATAACCGAAAAAGACATACTTTTGACTAAAGTAAACCTTTTAGCTGAGTGACAAGGTGGAAGGTAAAATAAAGTTTCCAAATAAGCTATACTTTTTTTTAATCAAAGAAAACATGGGTAGCTGCGTATACAATTTGTCTTAAACTGTTCAGAGGAGGTTTGCCATCATTTTTGAATCTGTATCTCTACTCTTTTCAAGTCATTTAGATAGATATGCACATATCACATTTTGTGCTATGTATCATTTTGGGAGTTCACAGAAGAAATCACAGTAATGCACAAGCTCTTAGAAAGGTTCTGTTTTATGATACATTAAAAAAATTATGTGCATAAAAATGGTTATATACATGCACATACATACACATATGATCTATGAAATTTCATGTAGAAAAATCCTACATTACTACACATATAATAAAACATCCCTATTAACGTCAGCAGATTTGGGGATGGGGGAGTGGAAAGCTGTATGATCTGCATGTCAGGTTAAACAAATAAAATGTTACAGGAATTAGATACACAGGTATCGCGGATGGAAATATTTGACATGGTTATGATTTAGCAGCAATTCAAAATTTATTGATGATTTGAGGTAGATCAAGAGGTTGAATTTTAGCAACACTTAATCATTAACCACTTTAAGGATTTACAAGATGATTTAAGAAAATAATTTAACAGTGACCTTATTACAGATTTGAAAATCACAAGATTCACACTAACTTACTATAAGGTATCCCAAATCAATACGTATACATATGAGCACAAACATAAAAACACACACCACTCGAGGGATCGCACAAACCCCCACACACGAGTTTTTTAACTGCTAGGACCAAAGATCCCTTCACAGCAGGTGACTCCAGTGAGCCAATGGGTGCCCATTTTAACTCCTTACACATGCACAGACAAATGGACAGAAAATATCTGGACCCAGTAAAGTATAAGAACACTCACACTCATGAGAGTTAATGTGTGTATTAGAGACACATGGATAGAGATGTGGATGAAAGACAGGCTAGTCTATAGTTAAAATTTCCCTCTCCTCAAGTTTGGAGTAAATACAATGCATCGGCATTCCTCAGCAGGAGATAACTGAGACTCAAGAGGGTTGACTCACCCTGGCCTTTTAATCCTCAAGGTGTCTGCCTGAGTGGTGTCCCAGCTCAGGGGCGATGCTGATCACAGCCCGCTGCAATCCCAAAGAGCTCAAAGGATCTCACTAGAATAGCTGCTTATAGGGTCCGAGATAATTGATTTTCATCAGGTATTTTTCCACTCTGGCCCAGCTCAAACAATGGGATATACTGGTACTTTCCACCAGCTGTGCAAGCCCAGAACTTGCTAGATCTTGAAGTTCTGGTATCACTCCTCTCTTTGGGTCACAATCCATATATTATCAAAAGGGATCAATTATTGCTATTGTTCCCAAATGATAGGATTCACAGGAGCCAGGTACGCTAAGCATTCTGGTCCATCGCTCTCGACCTTTTTCTTTCTTTTATGTTGGACCATTTTATGTCTCAGGTAATGTTCTGGTCCACTGTATTGCTACTTGGCCCAGGTGCGGGGGGAAATCGTGCCAAGCACCGAGTGGTCTAAAGGCCGGGGGAGGGGTGTTGCACCACCACAACAGGTTATGCAAAAGGTGATTAATACTGAATCATTCTTATTCCAGGAAAAAATATTAGCCTATGCATCAAAAATGAAGGGGAGAATGAGGCATCTAGCAGCCAATGGCAGTGGAAGTTTATACCTCTGTGCCACAAGAGATGCTGACCAAAATTTTTCCTGGTGTTATGACATTTGTATCATTGCTCCTGAATGAGCATTTCCTTGTATCTAATGAAGGGTGAGTACACACTAAATCTGTAGTATAGTTTAGTTTAGTTTAAGAAGTCAACCAACAAGAATAAATGCACTGGAAATTAGCCTCCTACAAACTCATAAGTCTTCCACCAATTCAGAGAACCATTTCTTTAAAAAAAGAAAAAAAAAAGGTGTGGGTTTTTTTTTTATTTACTTGATCCTTATAACTGTAATTTTTTATTTTCTATTGTTTATATCAGCATAACACCTAGAAGGTCTTCAGTTTATTGACTCTCTGAAACCAAGTTGTCCCACTAATCATATATCATTCTTAGCCCATGAATATCTTATTTTGTTTCATCTCTGGGGTTAAATTCCAAACAGGATGAATGACCAAAAGAAAGAACTATATTCTCTCCCTTGACAGATGCACAACTTTAATTAAGGAGCATTAACAAGTCAAGAGATCTTGAATATTTATCTCAGTCTACTTTAGTAGACTGAGTCATTAGTTACAAAGAGCTTTAATGCTATTACAGCAACTGAGATGAAGCAGGGAGGTGGCACCTATATAATTTGTCAATTTGGTTTCATAATTTCAAAGAATATTTATTCCAGAAAGAAATATAGCACTTTGTCAGGGCGGGGGCGGATTAAAAATCTACAAAACACAACTAACAGGAGGCATTATTAGCATATCCATTCAGTAACGGCTGAAAAAAATTCAATTATTTGGCTGCTCAGGAGACATCTTCAAACTGATAACACCAGCATGCCAATTTATTTTTCAAGTTGAATTTTTAGCAAATATATAATAGTAATATAATAGGTAAATAAAAGCTAAAGAGGTTAGGGCACTGGTATACATCACCAGCCACTACTTGTCGCTAAGCATTGCCTAGATTTGTACAGCATAGTGTTAGGTTACCATCCACAGTAGACAGAATATTGATATTAAAGTGGCATTAATGATCATGTGCAATGAGAAAAAGATGATATTTGAACCTTGGTTACATTATTAAAAAAGATCAAAACGATATTTCACCTCTCCCACAGGCAAAACTTTGTTTAATTTAGTCAAAAGCAAAATTTTTTGAGTGGGACATAATTTATCAAGTCATCAAAACCCTGTCTGTGGAAACGGTAACTGTTCCACTAGGACAGCAAGAATTTCTTCATTCTGTTCTGTTGTGGGGTTTTTTGGTTGGGCTTTTGTTTGGTTGGTTGGTTTTGAATTACAAAATTATTCTATTTAAACTACTGATATATGCAATTTCAGTATAATCTCTTCATTTAAATTTTTATTACTTAGAGGCCTGCTCCCCAGAAGTCCAATACTGTACATCTTAATAACCATTTGATTATTTTTGTTCTGTGAGAATATTTACTAGTGACATGGAATAAGAATACTCACAGCTATCTGTTGCTTAATCGGTGACTATCTTCTGTATCCATGGTACATAGTTGTTTACAGTCTATTTGGACAAGTCACTGGTCCCTATATTTGAAGCTGCCTGGAAAGGCTGCTGTCAGTCCTCAGCTTCTTTTTCAAACCATCAGTACCCTCTAGGGTATTTAAAGTCCCTTGAGACACATATTCTAGAATTTAGAGAAAAAAATACAAGACTGAAATAAAACTGATACCAGCAAGTTATTCATATAATTAATAATGCAGAACCTCTCATCCTGTAACCAAAAGGGAAAATATTTACACTGTTACTGGCACCTTTTCTTCCCTCATTCTTCTTTTTTTCAAACTAGAAGTATTTGGGCACATCAGAGCTACTGTAAAGGAAAATGTGTCACAATGGGAAGTGGATACACACCAAACCCAAGGTTATAAAATAGTTGTGAGAGGGTAAATAAGCCTATTGGAAAACTATATTTTCATTTATTGTCCTGCTTTGACTCTTGGCCTGCTTTGCTTTCCATTATTCTCAGTCAGCTATGTAGTTACCTGTATGCCCCCTCCATTTTTGTCCCAATCTGGCAACAGGAGACTCAAAGAGAAAGAGTTACCAACCCAAAATAGCTGTATAGCTTCCTAAAAGTGATTTCTCAACATTAACCATACTGCTCTGCATTGCAGGAGGTAAAGCAATTTTCTGAATTGTACTAACCATCCCAAAGAGATGCTCTGGTGGGGTGACTGGAGCTGGCATTAAGTAAGAAGGAAATAAACCAGAACACTTTAATGTCTCCAAGGTTCAGTCCACTCTGAATTCCTTCTCCATACCCTTACATTGTCAGCTACTGTCTGTCACACCCAAAGTCCCACCACCACTGCATACATGAATACCCCAAAGCCAGAATGTTTTTTTAACTTTGATTTTTCTCTTTTTTTGTCCATTGACCGACCTCTACTTCTCTACTTAAAGTGAATGCAAATCTTAAAGTCTCTATGACTCCTTTCACAAATCTCCTATTTTCCTTTATCTGGCTAAACACCTGACTTTTTCCAAGAGCAAAGTGAAGTAAGAACTTCTCATTTCCTGCCCCGCTTCATCTTCTTCCTCCCTACAGACACACAAGTTTCTCATCAATTTTAATCCTTTAAACTTCCCGGTGATCCTCTTGGTCTCATTTACTTCTGGTCTCAAACTTTCCTCCATATTTTATCACCTCATGTGTTCTTTTGTGTATTCATTCACAACACATGCATGCATAAAGTTCTCTCATTTAAGTCTCTTCAGTTATCACTCCATCATCTCTTTGTTTATTCACTCCCAGACTCACTTTATTTAGTGAAACAGCTCTTCCTAGAAACTTATAAATTCTTCATTAACAAAAATTGTGATAAATTTCAGTATTACCTACTGTAAAAAAAAAAAAATTCATTAACTTGCTTCTGACTTAAGTTAGAGGGCCACACAGTGTAGTTAATTCCTTACCTAACTTATCTTGGAAAAGTGGTGTAAAAAAATTTAGTTGTCTTGTTAACCTTGTGCCTTTGGAAAGGCACATTAAATAATGCTATTTAACAAGTACACTTTTATACAGTGCACCACATAGAAATTATATATAATACATTGGAGAAAACTATTACAAGAAGCATTACAATAGTATCAGTGTTTGTCTCTTCTTTTCAAAAGTAACTGTTTGCAAGAATATGACCCCTTGCACTTCACATCTGCATGGTCTACACAGCTCAGCTGAAATGCCTGTTCAATATTGTAAACCAAACAATTTAATCACCAAGCACATATGTACATTTTCTAGAAATGGAAGATTTTCCTGTTCCACATACAGTTATCAAACAATTGCTTAAACTTTACACAGTAAGCTAATAAGGGAAATACAAAGTCACAGTAAAACCACCGCAAAAGTGCTCAGTCATCTACAAAGGCCAAGGAAGATAAAATCCTGTGCCAACAAAATGACTTTTCCATTCTACCAAGTTGTTTGACTATATTTCTCTGAATTTCTGAAAATAAAGATGAGATTTTCAAAGTTTTGTTGAATTTGTTTTATTTTGCTGAGTTCATTTTCAAAATCTTTGCCTCTGTAACTCCAGTTACAAAGAAAACCTTGTTTTCTTGTGAAAGATTCATTCTAATCTCAGGACGAAAGAAAGGAAAAAAAATCCAAAGCAACAGGTACAAATGCAAAGAAGTGTTCCACAGATAATCTTTTTTCTTTATATAAAAGTCAATAAAAAAAAATGTAATAAAAAATTAGAAATCAGAAAGAGGAAAGTTATCAAAATGGGTAACAGCACATGAAAAAATTAAATAAAAATGTTTATTTTCTTTTGCAAGGAAAGGAAAATGAGTGGAAATCTGCTTTGGACAAAACTTGAAACAATTTGGATGATATATATTATGAATACAGGAAGAAACTTATCTAACCACTTACACAGCGTTGAGCAATTATTCAAGCCCAATCAGGCATTCATTTTTCTAATGATGGATATAGTTTTACTGCATATTCAAACAACAAACTAAAATTTCTTTTAGAATTAACTGTCCCCAAAGTTACGCTGATGCAGCACAACAATGACCTTAGTGACACACAGGCAGAGATCAAGGGACTCGCAATGGCATCCCGTGTCACGCATGGATCTGAGGTAGACCTCCCTGTACCTCTTCCTTAAATGAAAATATCCAGAGATAGCCAAGGACTTTCAATTCTTTGTACTGTTTTATTGAAATATAACCTGGAATAGTGGAACTTGTTTAAGTAGAGAAGATTCAACTCTGCTGAATGAGGCAAATTAAAGGTTTGGAAAACAGACCTTGAGACTTTAGCTCTCAATTCAGCACAATGCAATGTAGCTGCATGTCTACTGTAACTGCTGAACAAGCAAATGCCGTCCTTCACAGGAATGCACAAGTTAAATAACACTAGGCAGGAGGAAAAAAACCAACCTAGGAGAACTAAAAACTGCTGAAACTGAAAAGTAATTACTGGAAGGCAAAGGAAGGAACATTAACAAGTAGGCGAAATCCCATGATTTTCTTTTTTTTAACTGTATATTGAATCTCCAAAAATTAAGTACCTAACGTAGTTATCTCAAACTATTTTATAAGGATGCATTACAATGTTCAGTATTTCTAGCTTTGAATAAACCTAATCTAAACTATGTAAAAGAAACGTAAGCATTTCAGATAGGTCTAAGAATCTGAGGCAAGGATTTGCATGGAAACCATTTAATTAAAAAAACATTAATGACACATTTGTTTACTATTATGATGCAATAAATTGAAAGCTAGAAATGTACAGCAGAAAACCTGGGGAAAGATGACAGAACGAGAGGAAAATTAAGGGAAACAGTTTAAATATTCCTAAGTTTACATCAACAGCAATCATTTTTAGAATCTTTATTAAAAATCTCCAGTTCTTGCCAATATATCTTTCAGACACCATTTTGAATTTGGAAAATGTAAAAATTATCTACAGGAATATTTTAGTTCCTTAATGCAGCAGGAAACTGCTTTTTAAGAGAAAAGCTTCCTTCTCCTGTAAGGAAGTGAATAATGCTAATACTACTAGATAATGCTACTAATAATTCACTGTCTAAGAGGGAAATATTCCTCTTCTGCTATTCCTTATCTAACTTCCATTATGTATAAGAACATATATAAGACTATATATATATATTCTATACACATGCATATAAAAATCTGTAACAAAAGGGTCCAGAGAAACTGATCTACTGGTCCTCTATAGGTATGTAAAGCACTACAGGCAGTTAACAATAAAAACCCTTTGAAAAGGTATATTATTTCCTCTAAAATCTTCTGACAGCTGTTCTGACTTTTTGTTGCTGCGAGAGACACATTTGCACTGTGATGTTGATCTTTTTTTTCTCCAACAGATGCAATACTCTAAAGAAATTGAAGTACGTTAACATAATAAAAACATAACAATGTTTTTTCTGTCTGGCCACTGTTTAGCAATTTTCTTGAAACGACCAAGAATACTATTGCGTCAGCCAACCAGTGTCCTTAAGTTAAGGACTGCAAAAATCTGAAATGTTACACTGACTCTGTTACATAAGAATTTGCTGCAAACTTGCTTCTAGTGTATTTTTATGTGTGGTGCTCTAAGATTGATTAGTCTACAAAAAGAAAAACAAAACCCAATAGGTGAAAGTAATTCCTGAGATTAAAAAAATTCTAGCATAGCTGGATGTATGCATGGCATGGATTTTTTTAAAATTTTTCTTTTAAGTAGTCAATTTAGTTAGGCAATGCAAAATCTGCCAAAGACACTGGTAAGATCTCTATACCTCTTCAATTTTTGTATTCTCTTTGGATGCCTTTTAAAAAGGTATTTTAATAGTTTACACAGAATCACAGAATGGTAGGTGTCGGAAGGGACCTTCAGGGATCATCTAGTCCAACCCCCCTGCCAAAGCAGGTTCACCTAGAGCAGGTTGCACAGGATGGCATCCAGGTGGGTTTTGAATATCTCCAGAGAAGGAGACTCCACAACCTCTTTGGGCAGCCTCTTCCAGTGCTCTGTCACCCTCCAAGTAATGAAGTTTTTCCTCAAGTTGAGATGGGATTTACTGTGTTCCAGCTTGTGCTCATTGCTCCTTGTCCTGTTGTTGGGCACCACTGAAAAGAGTCTGGCCCCATTGTCTCGACACCTGCCCTTTAGATATTTATCAGCATTGATGAGAGTCCCCTCTCAGTCTTCTCCAGGCTAAACACACCCAGGTCTCTCAGCCTTTACTCATAAGAGAGGTGCTTCGTTCCCTTGATCATCTTTGCAGCCCTACACTGGACTCTCTCCAGTAGTTCCGTCTTTCTTGAACTGGGGAGCCCAGAACTGGACACAGTACTCCAGATGTGGCCTCACCAGGGCAGAGTAAAGGGGGAGGATGACCTCCCTCAACCTGCTGGCCATGCTATTTTTAATGCACCCCAGGAGACACAAGGGCCTGGGCCACAAGGGCACATTGCTGGCTCATGGTCAGCTGCTTGTCCACCAGGACTCCCAGGTCCCTTTCCACTGAGCTGTCTTCCAGCAGGTCAACCCCTAACCTGTACTGGTGTATGGGGTTATTCCTCCCTAGGTGCAGGACCCTACACTTACCCTTGTTCAACTTCATGGTTTATTAAAGTCTAAAGACAGAAATGAAATTCCCTTATGCTACTATATTAGCTGATCACAGTGGTTACTTGTGACCTTCATCATTTATTAATTTCTTATTCCATGTCTTTAAACTGTTTTCCTCTGTCTACCCAAACATAAGTGCCATTTTAAATTTTCTCCATCTCCATTATCTGTGACAGAGAACATTCAAACGTAAAAGTCTTTCAAATAAATGATGATGTTATCTTTTAAAGTTAGTAGAGATATAACATTAACAGAAGTGGATGTCCCAGTTCAGTAACAACAGGCACTTACAAGACCACATCTGGAAACTGTATCCAGTTTCGGATTCCCCAGTACAAGACAAGTAACGCACTGGAGTGATTCCAGCAGAAAGCCACACGGGTGAGGAAAAGACTTGCTTGGCCTTAAGAAAAGGAAGTGTAAGGGGGATTTAATCGCTAGCTACACCTACCATGACGGGAGACACACTAAGTTCACCTTGACTAGCAGCCAGATGCCCACCCAGCCACTCTCTCATTCCCCCTTTTCAACAAGACAAGGGGAGAAAAAAACTTGCAAAGGCTCATGTGTTAAAGACAGGGAAATCACCTACCAATTACCATCACAGAGGGAAAACTAATGTAAATTATTGCCAATTAAAATAGATTTGAGTAGTGTGAAAAAAAAACCCAAGAATTCATGCACCACCTTTTCTCACCCCCTGCCCGCTCTTCTTTCCCAGACTCACCTTCATCCCTTCACTCCCAACTCCTCGACCTCCATCTCCTGAGGGGCGCAGGGGGATGGGGAATGGGGGGCTGTGGTCAGTCCATGACAGCTCCTCTCTGCCGCTCCCGCTCCGCCTCCTCCTCCTCCTCCTCTCGCTGCTCCCCTGCTCCAGCCGGGGCCCTTCCCAGGGGCTGCAGGGAAACCCCTGCCCCGCCGGGGCCTCTGCCGGGGCCGCGTCTGCGGGGGGGCGCCCGGAGCCCCTCCTGCCCTCCTCCTGCTCTCCCCTCGGGGCTGGCAGGGCCGTTTCTGCCCCGGTTTCCCTCAGCCCCGGCTGCCGGGCAGCGTTTTGCCCTTTCTGACCCAGGCTTTCCCCGCGGCGCCCGCCCGTGGCTGAGGGGCTCAGCTGGGCCCTGCGCTGGGGCCCTTGGAGCCGGCTGGAACCGGCTGGGGCCGGCACGGGGCAGCCCCGGCCGCGCCACACAGGGGCCGCCCGGCAGCACCCACCGCTACCAACACCCTGTCAGTAAACCCAGCTCGGAAGCCGCTGTCCCTTAAGGCCCATGTGGCTGAGGCTCTGCGCAACCTGATCTAGTTGTACCTGCTGTGGGCACAGATTGGACTGGTAGACCCCTGGAGGTCTTGCAAAGAAACAAATTTCAGGTCAACATATTTATTTACAAGTTATACAGATCAGCTTTGGAATGCCTGCTTGGAGCAGATAACAAGGCTAGAAATGATTATATGAAAGGAATCACGGGATGGTCAGCACACTTCTGACCTCTGGCAAACTCAGGGTTTGGGAACAACATCAAGTACCACCGAGGTTTTTAAAGAACCCAAAATTCTTCTCCTGTTTGTAGATTTAAAACTCATGTTGAAGTATCAGTAGGAAATATATATGATAGATTCTACAACAGTAAGTTTATTTTGGTGTTGTCGTGGTTTGGGCCAGATTGGCCCAATCTGGTGCAACGACAGATGCTCTCTCTCTCCTGCTCCACTGGGGAGGCAAGAAAGAGAGAGAAAAAGAGACTTAAGAGTTTAGAAGGAACTAAACTACTTTAATGAAATATTGATAATAAAATAATAAAAAGAAAATAATGAAAAATATACAAAACTGTATCAAGCTCCCAGGATGACAATCACGTCACCAGCAGGCACTGGGGAAGTCCCAGACTGGACTCAGTGACGGACGGGAACTGGATTCCGGATCTGGATTCAGGACTGGGATCAAAGGCAGATGAACAGAGTCCTCCCAGGACGCCGGCCATTGAAGAAAGAGCTGACCATTTGATGCCTCAGCTTTTATACTGAGCATGAGGCAGATGGGATGGAATACCCTGTGGGTCAGTTTTGGGTCACCTGTCCTGTCCACTCCTCCCCGCAGGTGTGACCCCTCTGCGCTTTTCCGCTTCCGACCCTCCAACGGGGCAAGTAACAAAGTTGGCTGGCCTTGGGTGTTATAGCAATAAGTATAAGCAAGAGCTTCTTTGCATACCGTTCCTTGGCATCAACTATAAACATGGGTCTTATCACTCCGAGAGTGAACAGTTTTCTGCACAACAGGCTGTTAATGTCAGCAGTTAGAAGAGGCCTAGCTAAAAAGTAAAGTTACTGAACAAAATTGGTCCTGTTTTACCTCAAACCAGGACAGGTGTAAAATGGAATATAATAAAATAATAATAAATGCGTTACTGGTCTGAAGATCAGTGACATTTCAAGAAACTCAGAAGCTTAGCAGCCCCGGAGGAGAGAACTTTAGCTTCTTCCTAGTCTGCTTTCCAGATATATTTGTGATTCTTAATGAACTTTTGACTCAAATTGCTTCAGCACAACTTTTGAATTTTCCCAGCACTTTTAATAACTTCATCGACAGTGTTCCCATTTACAAGAGACACTTAAGTGCACTCCTAGAACACAGTTTTCTGTGGCAGATCATTGTTTAGGGACATACCAGTCCGTGACATCTTAAGAGTAAGAGCCTGACCAAAATGAAAATAAAATCTTTTTTAGCTGTGCAACTAAGTGAATTTTCAGAAGAGATGGAGTCTATCACCTTCCTTGTCTAGGTTAGACATGTCCTTCAGGAAACTCTCACTGTCACTAGTGCTAATCTAGTTACACTTTCTTTGAACTGACTTAAACCTTCATCCATCCAAAAAAAAAGTAAAATGGTTTAAGCCTTTCCCTCCAAGAGCAGCTCCAAGTGGCACTGTTTTTAAACCACAAGTTGCCTTCTAAAGTAACAATGTTCCTTTTTTAACAATAATGAATAGTGAAGTTTTTTGTAATGGTCGTGTGACTCACGCTGATGAATTACAGCTTTAAACTCCTATATAGCACAAAGGTGAACTGAAAACTGCTATCAGTCAAGCAAAATACAATTGCACCTCCTGGTTTGAATCTATGTGAATTGTGATATCCACGGTGCAATATAGAGATTAACATTGAAGTACCCAAACTCTCATTAAGCTTCACGGATTTTGGTCACATAAATCCAAACCTTTAGGTAATAATAAGACCAAAATTTGTTGTTGTGGGTAATGGCTGTTAATTGATTCTGTGGTCTCAGACACAGCCTCCCCACTGACACACCTTTCCATGCGAACGTTTCACTTAGACACTTCCTTCTAAACTAAGAGCTATTACGTTGATTTCTGGAAGAGCTATGCAGAGACCAAATGCAATACCTTTCTCTCTTCACAGCAAAAAGAAAACGCTTTATAGTTAAGAATAAAATATCGTTTTATGTTTTAATTGTAGCTTGCAAAGAAAACTCGCAAACACCCCACACCAAAAATGAAATTTAAAACCCAAAAAGCACATTTTACGTGGTTAGATAAGGTAACTGGTAGCTAGACAAGATTTACACGGCAACTGTGATTATGCCACAGAAAGGAACCCTGAAAATAAAGCTGTTTCTCAATGTTATTTCATAACAGAAAAATAAAAACTAAAGCTGTATTGTCGCTATATAACGTGTTTAGCCTTCAAGGCCTAATAGAAATCAGGTTTTACATCACACAGTATGTTCCACATGTGAAAGGAAAAGAAAAAAAAAAGAAAAAAAGATCCAGCCCACAAATACACATTGTGAAAATAAGAAGACTAAACTATATAAATCTCAATGGTTCTGACAATCTAGGCAGTATTCTCAATTAAAATGCAATTTGAATTTGCAAAGGTAATCAAATTAGAAAGGTGGGAATTAATTAAGTTCTGGCAATGAGAATCCAGAATGTTCTCATGATAAGCCAGGCAAGACTTTACTTAATCAAATGTCACAGTGACATCGGTAATATTGATCTTGTTGCCCAACTACCTTACTGAATGTTAGTCTTAAAGGAGAAAAGTTAAAGGATCAAACCAGTTGAAAATGTTAAAATAGGGAATTACCTGAACACTGAGGGAACTTATGCATGTCAGGTTCTAATAATTATTAAGTATTCTAGTGACATTTTAGTTTTAGAGAGTTGGAAAGTCTAATTTCTGTCTTCTAAAGTGATATCGGTCCTCATCCCCTTCACAAAGATATTACATGTCTTTATTGGTAAGATAGTTTTTCTGCTGCCATCATGGAGAAATTAACTTCCTTCACCTTTGTAAATGCTTCCCTCGCTCTAAAATACTGCCACCTCCATTGTCTCTCAATATTTCCCTCATGATTTCCTTCTTACTACTCCTTTTTCCACAAGTCCTTCCTCATCTCATCCAGTGAAAGAAAAAAACCTTCTCACACCTTCTGTATCCTTTTTCTATCTTACCTTTAAGTTTCTACAGTTCTGGAAAAAATCCCAAAACTTCCTCTTGGCTCACCTCATAGATACTTTCATTTCTGTCTTGTCACATTTCTGTCCCATCTGATTAGGCCACTCTTGGTTTCAGGCCATGTTTCCCTCTTAGCAGCCCAGAAAGTTCAATTCTCAGTAGTCTGATTCCTTTCCCCACACTTCAAGAACTGAAGTTAAAAACAGTTTCAAGCTGCAGTTGTTTTTCCTACTTTTATAGTGATGATTTTCCATGCAAAACATTTCACATTTTTTTTCACCTCAAGGTCTTTTAATTAAGTTAATGACAGTTTTATGATGAAATCTCTGAAACTGTTAGTGCTTTTATGGAACAGGCAGTACATATTCAGACAATTCCCACGCTTCTACCTATTTAGGCTAGGATCTGTCGTATGTATCCAGTGCTGACTGTCAATGTACAATGAACACACCTGAAATCTTTTTCTCTGGGCACACTTGCAACTCTGCCAACATTAATGCTTTGACACTACCTTTGCTGAAATACTCATTAATGTTTTTTTTCTTTTCAGACAGATCCACCCACAACATTTAATTAAAAAAAAAAAAAGTAGTTTTATTTAATTTTTAGTCCCCTTATATTCAGAGGTTCTGACCAGGGACAAAAAACTTTTCAGTTGAGTTTTGACATTAATCTAAGGCAAAGACAAAGAGAAAACTGTGTTAGGCAGCAGTAAACCTAAAACAGTGGGCTCTTTCACTAATGACACAATGCGGGAGGAGACCAGTACTGAGTGAATCTCTGTAAACTGTTGTTAAGGAGGTGGTTCACAATTCAATTAAATATTCAAGTGTTTTGTAATTAAGTTCATATGAAATGTTTTAACAGAAAACAGCATAACAGCAACCCTCTGAATTAGTAATAGTTTCTAAAAATGTAAATAACTTCTGTTGACAATATCTTTCAAAACTTAATGAATCTTAATGAATTAAGCATGTTCATCTACTATTATAATAAGGTTTTTCAATGATACTTAGGACATTTTAAAAGAAATTGAAAAAAAAAAAAAAAGTCCTTTCATCTTTACACGAACAAAACTTTCTTTTTTAATTCCTCAGGTTGTAACAGACCTAATACACAGACCAGGACGTTACAAGAAACTCCAAGTTAGAGATCTGAAAGGAGCTGATTTATTACATGCAAGCAAACAAAGGGTATTTGACTTGTTTTTTCAGCTGTCATCTTTATTTTGATCAGAAATTAGGTTCAGATGTACATAACAGGCCTGATTCTTTCCCTTTCCATCATGCCTTTCCTCTTAAATGAATAATGAATAAAATTCAGTTAACAAAACAAACAAACAAACAAAACCCCCCAGCTGCTTTATAAATTACCATTAAGGAACAAAATCTTCCCATAATCTGTTTTATTATATATGCTTCTGAACTTTTTTCAGAATATGTCCTAGATATATAGCAACAGTGCACAAGCTAGGAATATTTGCACTCTGTGGATGGCACTTTGAAAGCATGTTATGACTGTAGCTCATGAAAGTACTTCCTTGCTGTGATGTTCAAAGTATTATTTCTGAATTGTGAGAAATTGCTATAGCATTATCAATTACATTTTCTAAATGTAGTAGCTGAAAATCCACAAGTTATCTGCTAAAATATTCTCCGGTGACCCATGAAGAGACATCCACAGGTTTAGTTAATGAGTTAATGTGAGTGTTTTTGAAGAATGGATGTGTTTAGACACGAGACGGACCTTAACATAAGAAATGTAGCCAGTCACCTGGGACAACAGAATAACCTTACACTGGTGCTTACTTTGCCCATGCTGTGTCCCTGGAAACCCAGAATGGTTGCAACTCTTTCATCCACTGAAAGACAAGCCCATCCAGTGATGGCCACTTATGAGCAGAGGTAATAATTTCTAACATTAGTACTTGCCATGTCCATCCTATCAGCAGTAACAGAAACAGGGATTCCCATCCCTTTCCATTCTTCTCCCATGACTTCTTGTGAATAAGGTAATAAGCCTCTGGCATATCACTGTGGAGCAATGAAGTTCAATTTTGGCCACACTGTCAATTGGCCTTCATTCACCCCATCTTTGCAGTGCTCATCTCCGATTTTGTACAAAAACTAACTCAAATGTAATACTAAAGCCTTTGCCTCTTAATTCTGCGTTATTTTTACAATTGCCTGTCATAATTGCTAGTGTAACAGCTATTATTTCTTCCAATAGTAACAGAGAAAAGAAGCAAGAAGAGGAAAATTTTTTCTAAATAAGGTTTCTGAATTTCAAGCAAATTATACTAGCTTTATAACTGAAGAGAGGCAATCCTCTCCAGGGCAAGCTTATGTTCTGATTAAAAAGCTTTAAGGAGTTTGTGGTATCAGAAGAATCCTCCTGAAAACTGACTTTGATAGAAACATTTACTGTTTATCACTGAAAAGGAACTTATGAATAGCGCTGCAACAATGCAATAAATATTCTGTTCTGTGTATGACTAAGAGAATTAAAGAATAACATAAGTTAGCCAGATCCCTGAATTGATTTTTTTCTTACTATTGGTATTTCTCTATTCCATACAATACAAATTTTTACAAAGAAAGTACATACTTAAAAGTTAAAATGAAAAATAGTAATTTTTAAACTATATTTGAAGAGCATAACTGACTATAACTGCCACAATCTATTGTAACAGCAGACAATCTGCCAGAAAATTTATTTTAGGAAACACAGCACTTTCTAGTTTATTTGTGATGTTGCTGTTGTTTTTAGGTTTCTTGGTTTGCTTTTTTTCCAGTTTAAATCTTAAAATTGTGAACGGAAGACTAATATCCAGACTCCCATTCCAATGCCAAAGCTTTTCAAAACCACGTTCTTTTTTCTCAGCTGTTGCTTCAGCACACTGATTCACACCACGTGCTCTTTCGGCATCACCAACTTTTCTTTTTGCTTGCCCACCTTTTTGCAAAAAATTCTAAATGCTTTACTCCATCTGTTTGTGACTTCTCCAATTTAAGTAAGGAAAATATCATTCCTTTCCTTCAACTCCCTCCGCAATGGTAGCCACTGTACCCACTTACAGTTCTACTCTTTCTCCATGTCATGTGTGGGGGAGCTGTGAATTCTTTTGGGTAAGGTATCTTCACATGAATGTGCAGAGTCTGTGTCAGAAGCACATCACAACGGTATACCTTAAATTTCCTTTCTAGCCAGACTCAGATATAAATGAGTATCTAACTCTTATGTTTGTTAAGAATCATGCCCTTCTTATTTTTAAATTGGGAACTCAACTAAATATTGGAATGGGTAAAATTCCATGCTATTTTCTTCTAATCATATCTAAATACTTAGCACATGTCGGCCACATTTATCCTCTGTAATACACACAGTAGAAAGAACATACCTGCCTTGCCCCAAACTACTTTTGTCCAATCAGCTGGAGATTAAACATGCTCAACTACACTAAGCTACCTGACAATGTTTCCATAGGGAATTAGAGCACAAGAATACAATCTCTGCAGAATGTGAATAACTAGTCAAGAATTTATGTGCAAGATCAAGGTGTCAGTACACCGATGAGTAAATGGCTCGTGTCTTCTGCCAAGAATACAGAAGAAGAGATGAAAAATGTTCTACCACTGCTTGCTCTTACAGATTAAAAAGAACCCCACAGGTCTGTCCTTGACATTTTCAAGGTATCCCTTGATTTTAAGGCAACTTGAAAGAGCTCCAGCCCCTTAGAACTTTCATATTCTGGTATTTTTTATTAAAAAATGATGTAAAGCAAGAAGTGCAGGAAGGGTTTAACCACAGTGGATGTAATTATTTGTAAATAAAATTTTAGATAAGAGAACTTATTAAAAATACTTCCTAGTCATATTCTTTATGTACAAAAGCTTGTAAAAACAAGTCTCCATTCAGCATTTTCCTACAGAAACACTACACTTGCTGCTCTCAGGTTTTTTATTCTGTGAAGTACCCTACACTACTAGAAGACTTGGCATCTTGTCTGGCTTCTAAGAGAGGTTATTCAATTTTTCCTTTTTTTTTTTTTTTTTTTTCCCTTTTCCTTTTTTTTT
>VFFE01009004.1:610355-669709 GCA_008921705.1 Burhinus oedicnemus
TAGGAAGTTTTTTTATTTTTTTCTTTTTTTTTTTTTTTTTTTTTTTTCCCTTCTGCATGTTTTTTAGGGCATTCTACAACAATTAGAAAAGCCCAGTAAAAAACACCTGACTACACTGGTTGTCATTTTGTCTCAAATTACATTGCACATTTTCAGAACCCTTGGCTGCAATGATAAATGACTGTTGGATATATAATAGAAGTGATCCAAGACAAAGGGCTTGGGACAAAACTGCATGTTACTTTTTGCATTTAATAGATGTAAAAATTGAGTGGTTCCATTTTCCATGTGTTATCATTTCACGTTTGAGAGTTTTTTTCCTCTGGAGGTATACCAGTTCTCATGTGCAAGTAGTTAAGATTTCACCATGAGACTTTTACCACACTAATCATTTCAGCCCTTATGTCTGAGTCATCTTTTGTGCATAGTAGTAAGCTAATGCAGTGATATCTTGCCATGTTCACAAAAAGCCTAAAATAATAGCTGTCAGACTTTAGAAATAATTTTAGAATAGACAGTAAGAAAACTTGATTTGTCTACTCTTCTATTACATATTGAATGGTATGAAAAAGGAGAGAGTCGCTTATTTGTTTCTTCAGTTAAACAACTGACTACTGCCTACACATTGGCAAAAATTACCTTTTCTGGAGGTGAATTTCTGATTATTTTTTTTTAATGGGAACCTACTGAGATAAGTAAGGATTTGAAAATTTCTAATAAAAGCTTGTTGACTAGGTTTTGGTGAAGACATTTAAAGAGGATAAAATTAACACTAGTAGGAATTAGAGTGAATAACAAGTTTGGGCTTTTATTGATAGCAGCAAGATGCAGGTGTCCTAGTTTTCAACTGAGTCATGTGAAGTGAGTTCATGTTTACCTTTCCAGGCTGAGAGATACGCACTTTAGTGAGGACCAATGGTACTGAAACAGGACACAGAGCATGTATTATAATGTAACTTTTTTTTGTGAGAGTAAAAGTCCACTGAAGAAACATATTAACTTCACAAAGACTCTAATTCTGGATTAAGAAATTATGGAAATAATGTTTGGGTTTTAGCCCAGTTTATATTTAGTTTCTCCATTTCATACTACATTTATTATTTGACTTGTCGGAGTACTTATCCACAATAGCCAGACTTTTTTGTAAGTCTGTGAGCATAGAATATTTGCAACTGTGCTCCAAGAGAAAGTTGTTGAAAAGTCAGCTTTCTATTGGCCACCAAAACTATAAGATCTTGATAACTTGGGCATAGATATGGAAGTATAAGAGAGATAATATTGAATAGTTTTTTCTTCTAAGTGAAGCTCAACATAGATCTAAGTAATTTATATGATTGTTCTATGTTATCCAGCACTATCAATTTATATGTTAGAAATATTGTGATAAAACAAAAGAGATATCTTTCTGAAAAGATACTGACTATTACTGGTCTTGCTGAAAAAGGAAGTGTAAAGCTAACAAGTAGGTCTTCTGTATCTAGCCTTATAAAAGTATTAAATCTCAAGTAGGAATTAATATCTTTTCCTGATTACATACAGAATTAAAACCTTGAAACTTGACTTATAAGATTCTTGATTTTTGTTTCTGGTACACACATACATATATAGAAGTACTTGTCTAACTTGCACGTTAATACCGGTATTTCCTATGACAGCATAGATTCTGACACTGTCTGATACCTGGCTGACAAGAAACCTATATTCATCATTTGAAATGTGAATGTCATTATGGAGAATACCATGCACTTGTAAATTACCAAAATAGTATTTCTGAAATAGTCTTATGACTTGCAGAAAAATTCTGAGTAATTTGAGAATTATTAAAAAAAAAAAAAGTTAGCTTTCTCAGACATTTCAGGTGATTCAGATGCTGAATTATTTGCTTATTGGGACATACTAGGATTTCTTACTATGAAAAGTGTTGTGCTCTGTTTTATATAAATTGTATAACACTATTAATTCTAATATATATAAAGATTTATCAAAATCAATAGAATTGAAATATATAGTCTGGAAAAATTGCTTTCATACTAGAGTAGCAGATTCAGGGAAAAAGAAAAAGGTTTCCTCTTTTTCTTTTTTATGATAAACATCATATATAGCCTACTTGTTTTACGAACTTCCCTCCAACTTTCTTTTGTGTATACTCTATGCACATAACATGTTTGCAAGACAATGGTCTTTACCCTCATAAAATGCTTTTGTGTTGCAAGGCAGTCACTCAAATAGTTCAAAGTTGAAAGATCAGTTAATAAAAAAATAGAGATCTTTAGTTTGCTTTCCATACCGAGAGACTATCGTAGCTTGCAAAACACAGCCTTCAAAAGCTAGAGATACCCACGTCAACACTATCTACATTCAGTTAAGCTTCTTACGTGCTGGCAAACCATGGGAAAGTTTTTAAGGGATACAATCAAATTTTCTACAGAAACCCTACTTCTTTCAATGGATAGATAATACATTGAACAGAAAGGATAAATTAAATTTGAATGATGTCCTTCTTCAACACTGGTCATTCAGTCCCTTTATAAACAGTAATTAGTTTTGTGGCTTGTTTTGGTTTTTGTGGTTGTTTTTTTGTTTTTGTTTTGTTTGTTTGGGTTTTTTTGGGGGCGGGTGTTGTTTTTTTTTTAATTGAGTGTCTGCAGTACTTTCTCTGCAGGAAGAGACAAAAAAGGAGCCATTTCTTAAAAACAGCATTCATGTGTCATCTTCTTGTCTTAGTCCCTCTGCATTCTGCAGCTTCTTTGACAAATAAAGGCACTTGTGCTTAACTGAATTAAGGGTGCAATTGGAATTGCTTTGAATTCTGAGTTTCTAACCGTGCAGCTTAAACAGTCTTTTGTATTAGCATGCCAAATAATACATAAACCAGGTTACCTAGATATTAAAGTGTTCTGCGGGAGACGAATGCATTCCGATAACCAGGAAAAATCAAACTGATCAATAAGACACAGTTTAGTCCTGTATAGTTCAAACGACACCCTGGAGACCCACTACCGCCTGGCCTGCTGCCTTTTCCCTGAAAGAGAGGAGGAATACCTGTTTACTTAGTAAGCTACTCATAGCTTGGCAGTGACAGTATGTTGCTGCTGCTGAGAGGACAGAGCAGAGGCTACTGCCATCCTCCTAGGTGCCGCTGTATCTCCGAAATTCTGTGGTGTCCTGACACTTCCTCCCCTTGCACCTCTTTCCCTATTGCACAAAGGAGAGGCACGCAGGCTGCTGCTAATGCCAAGGAAAGGGAAGATGGCAAGTGCTCATGACAGACGGTAGGTGCAAAAATGAAGGAAACAGCAACAGGAGCACAAGTCCAGCCCTGCAATTGCCAGTTTTGGACTGCACCAGTGTGTGGCTGTGTAGATCTCATATGCCTGAGAGATATTAGCACACACTAACACAGAAACACCCACACACGAGAATCATTATCATCGTGTCTGAGGGAAGAGAGGTCACCCTTAGGTATAAAGCAATGGAGCCTAAGCTAACCAAAAAAAAAAAAAACCAAATCTACATTAAGTTTGGAGATTAAGTACTTCCTCTTCTGGAATGCAAATTCAAAGAAAAATGTAAAGATCCATGTCATTCACACACATCAAATCTTGAGGGTTTTTTCATATGTATTTCCTTTCTTTCTAGCTCATTTTCCAGTGTAAATAGCTGCTCTAGTCTTTCATTAATACAATTTTGGATGATCCCGTTTCCTGCATCATGCATCACATCTCCAACTGTGCATAATTTGAACACAAATTCATTGAATTCCTCAGCAGACATTTATACTTTCATCATTTTAACTTATCTCCATTTTGAGAATTCACAGAAGAACCTTTTTTCTTAAAAAAAGGTTTTTAAACACCAAGCATTACTATACATTAATATTGATTTATTTTTGTTTCCTTTTTTTTTTTTACAAAGACAGTATGAAAAACATTTGTGAGGGTAAGCAAATCATTTAGCCTGAGCTACAAAAAGTATCTCATACAACCCTCTAGAGAGGGAGTGGGTTTTTTTCATACATTTGTAATAAAAGGAAAGGCAAATGTAGTAGAATGGTGATAACTTGTTACATTACAGTCTGTTCAGTTTAGACATAGTCATGGGATCAGGTCTCTTCAGTCAGAAGATGGAACAGAACTTTCGTATCCAGAGAAATGGAATAACCACTTAGCTAGCTGATATAAATGTAAACACCACACTGCCCTACCATATATTTTCAGCGTGAAGTACGCTACTACTCTGTCCTAAATTTATAAATTTTTGGAGGTGGGAGGGAATGAGGGAAACTGCAACATATAGCAAATCCACAATAAAAATACTTCAAAAGTAAAATTGATATGTATATTATGTTGTTCACATACCATCATTATTTGGTTGCTCAATGTGAAAATAACTTCACAGTACAATAGTTGAACACTTTTCTCTACACAATTTCAAAGCTGTATACAGGTAGGAATCTTCTTAGATTAAAAATTTAACTAGGAATGATATGGCTGATTTTTCATCTGAAATATCAATGCATAAATGTTATACTAAATGTGTGGTATAGGTAAAGTTTTCCTGTGTGTTTAAGAGGAATCTGAATGATTAAATAGTACCCTGCCTCAGGTAAAAGGTGGTTATATTGCAGAATTTTATAGAATATTCTTTAGTGAATAATGCATCTAGATATTGTTCCTTTAATACAAAAAACCAGTCATGCTCAGTAACCTGCAAAATATGTCTTAAAAGAATTGCAAATCTACAAAGTATCTTTAGTACTAAATAAATAGACCTTAAACATTGACATAATTATCCTCAAATGACCTCTCAAATGAAGAATCAGAATTTGTTTTGGTTTTCTCTTCTGTATTAGTAAATTCTGTAGAAGTGCTAGGCAATTCCAGTTACCAGCTGCATAAGCCAGTACATAAACTGTTGCAGTAAGCATAGTTCAAAACAGATTTGAAGCAAAAAGCTACAGCTGAAATTAGACTTCTGAATTCTTTTCCACCTTATAACATATTCTGTGTAGAAATAATTTGGTTTAGGCTGATTGAATGCCCCATTACCAATTCATACTGCAGATATATTTTGCAACAGAGTCTGCAGAAGTGTTGCATGCTGTTGAATGCAAAATGGTGTTATAGGCTTTAAGACATTTAAATTGGAATAAAATATCACAGATACATAGAGTTTAATCTCAGATTTAAAAACTACATTTCTTTCCATATTCACTTAAATGTCCCGCTCTTTCTCCAAAAAAAGAAAGAAGAAAAAAGAAAGAAACTAGGATCGTGATTATCTTCTACTAAAAATAAATTATTAAGTCAATGACCACAGATGCAAAAAATTGCATACCACCTCTGGAGACTTTTGCATTTTTGGACACACTGGTCCTCATCAGTCCAAGGAAATTCATAGAAAAACTGGGCCCACCACCCATGTGTGATATCGTCAAACACCAAGCAACTATCACAGTCCCAGTGATTACTGTTGCCTAGAGGAATACTTGGGAGGATGTAAAGGAAATGTAAGACAACCTCTGCTTTTTTTCCTGGGGAATCAATGCTTAACATAGAGAAAAAAAATACATTGGAGTCTCACAGCTCTAACCAAAACGTGAGATGTTCAGCAATTCAAAGATTTTGTTGTTAGTTACCATTTTCCAGAACATACCAAAGTCTTTTCATGTTATAGATGCTAGTCAGCCAACCCTCCGAAAAAAATGTCTTGACACACCATAGTGCTAGTAGTAAGTCCAATTTAGATAATAGCTAGGCAATCATGAACAACCAACAGTTATGCGCTATGTAACCCAAGAAAAGTATACTGTATACTACCTAAGGCAGACTTTGATTATCCTAAAAAGAATGTGTCAATTGAAATTAGTCACTTTTTAGAGGATGTGGGGAAAAAAAAAGATTTGAGAAAAAAAGTAAAATCAAGCAAGTACTAAAAAAACCCTTCTAACAATGTATCATCAAAGTTGACATAAAATATTGGTGTTCAGATAATCAGTAGTTTATTTTTTGTAAAAGTTTAAGATAATTTAAGTAAAAAGTATTTTAAACAATACTTTAAAGCATTCCTACATTTAAGACATTCCTACATTTAAAGCTTCTTTCTGTTAAGAAAAAAGCTCAAATTCTTTTTCCTTGGTATGTTTCAGTATATAGGATTTCATCCTACTGTAGATATTTGTCCATGGTTTTGTTGAGTGCTGTGTATTTTCTTACTTACCATATATAAGATGTAGAATTAAAATCAGTGTATTGTATAAAGAAAATAAAGGTCACTCTGAATGAAAGTGCACAGATGTTACTATAGATCCATATGATTAATTTGTGCAATCTATACTTAACCTGCATATTTTGTTGTTTGCTTTGTTTTTATAAACACATGTAACGAATAGTCAGTGGTAAGTGGATTCAGTAAATAAAACGAGATTCATTCTTCTATGCTTACCTTTTATTTTTGAAGTTGACAATAGAAAATTAACTATTTCCCAAACTTGGTTTTATGTGATATGAAGATTTCTGTTCTGCTGATTTCCTGAGGAAAAGATTTAGGGCAAAAACATAGAGGTGCAATAAACTAGGCCTGAGCTGGAATAATGGAACCAGATGTAAAGAACCAGAGGCCATCACGTTCATCTGTGTTAGACTGAAAATAATTCTGCAAAGAAATCTAAGATACCTAGTGTATATTACTCCTTTAGGGGAGGGACAATAGGTATTACCCCCTTCCATTTCTTTCATTTTATGTAATGTCAATTGCCTTCCTCACTTTCACTTTGTTATGTAATATATGTATGTATGCGCTGCAATACAAGAGGAGAAAGAAAGAAAATAATTCTAAATATAAATTCAAAATATTTCTCACAAGGGTGTACTCTTCTGTGTCAGTAACACAACATATTTCTAGATTTGTCTGAATTTGACTTAAGAAAAATCATATAGTAGTTCTAAAACACAAGAAAGAGAATATCACCACCATCTATGTCAGAATAAATGACACTACAACTCACTTCAGTACTTTATAAAAGTGTGTAACACAACATGAGATAACAAAATGTTTCTGTTTCTTTCTCCAAAACCCAATCCTACTTAAAGGGGTGAAGAACGGTCAATCAAAATATCAGTATGTTGATAAACTGAGAAGGCGTTTTGTGGTTTTGCTTGCTATTTCTATGGCCTTTTATCTTTCCCTTTACTTGTTGGAATGCAAGTACTTTTACAGACTAATTCATCAGAAGAGTTAATGGTTATATTAATATGTAAGGCAGTTTTGTCAGGAAGAAAAATAAACTTAAATATTTTTTTATGTAAATAATTGATTAGAAATAAAATAACAAAAAAAGAAATTAAACTGGCAAATACCATTAAAATACTTTCCAGTATTAGATGCTCACATTTAGAAATTAAAGTATTTTAAGAATACTTTCACATTCCAGGTTTCCTTTGGGCTAAGTTAAAATTATCTAAACAGGACTAGCCAAGTAAAATTAAAACTTTACATTTGGCTAGTGACCCCTACAACAACTGAAGGTTTCTGTATGAAGAAATGCTGGGCTCCTGGGGCTTTTATAGGCAATAAGAGAGAGTAGCCCTTTGTTTTCTTAGAAAACAATAAAAGTAAAAATAAAATCCAAATCATCATGCTTCCAAATTCTTTCCTTCAGTATCTCAGTAGTTTGTCCAGATCTCTCATTCCATTATATTTCATCATCAAGAAAAAAAGAGATGATGATAAATATGATCTAAACAATACTGATGAACTTCTAAGTACAGAGCAGTAGATAAGAAAAGCCTTGAGCTTTCCATGAAAGTGCACAACTCTAGGAGCTGCTATCTAGGGAAGCCACCAAATTTTCAATTAAATCAAAGGAGTTCACAACATTCTACTCTATTCAGAACAATGAAAAGGGCTCTCACAGGAGACAGCCATTTACTCAGCCCAGTTTATCACTTAAGAAATCATTCCTAATCCAATCCACACTCAAATTATTCCTTGATGAATCACATCTTGCCTTAGCCAACTTAGATGCTGGCAGAAAGCCTTTTCAAGAAGTCGAGTACATTTCGTCACCTCACATCCTGTTCTCGCACTATCATCCTTTACAATGTGAAGGATAAGAATGTCAGCCTGGATAGGGCAGAGGAGAGATACGGTTTCTCACAGAAAGATAATGTAGGCAGTTGCCCGTACACAGTTCCAAAGAGAAACAATACAGATAATGTCTTCAAGGGAGACACCAGAATTTTAATGGAGCCATAGTATTTCCAAGGATCATTATCGAATATTCCAGATTTCCTTACATGTCCCCTGGGGTGCACGTACATGGCAGAGGGAGAAATACAATAACAGATTATGAAAACAAAACAAAGATCAAAAAAATGACCTTCACAGTCCTACTTTGCCTTTGATCCTAAGAGAAACACACACCTTGCCTTCTTTATGCATAATAATTCTGCATTTAAGGACCTTTTTTATACAGGTATATCAGAAGTTCAAAGGACATTGATGTAGTCCTCATTTTCCAGGTGAGAAATGAAGGCAGAGACATTAAACGATTTATTGTTAAAAGAGTAATAGAGCAGAACATCCTAAAAATTAGAACTTAAGTTTTCTGATTTTGCTTTTTTATGACTGATGTATACATTATCATCGGCAACAAATCTTCTCACTTTACATGTTTGTCTTATTTCCTCCTGTAAACTAACATGTTTTTTAATATCATCTCCCCAATGATAAGGTTTAACTATGGGCCACACTGTTGCAGAAACCTTATTTCATACACTGAGAGGTTCAGTATATATTAGCCTTTAGTTTAGTGGCATGTACAGAGGCCTTCAGTTTCGTGACATCTGCAGACGTCATCGTGGTTTCCTTTTGGTATCCTTCTGCACTGTAAACCACCAACATGACATGGAAGCTAGCACCCCTGCTATCCTGATGACAAGGCAGTTTAGGGAAGTATTGGGGTAATTTAAATATTTTTTTTTGCCTATTGAGGCTGCATACAGTCTTAGTTTACATTATACACCGAAGCTGCTGGAGATTTAAGTGTGATTATCTTGAATGGTTGCCATTCAAGACTCCTAATTTTGATGGAGAGTATGTGTTTTCTTTGCTCATAGTTTTACATTCTGTCCTGTTAAAAGGATTCAGTCAGCAGAGAGTGAGGCAGCTGGCTTGCTTCTGTTAATCCTCCTTGCAGGGTCAGCAAGACTTTTGCACAAGAAGCTTGGTCACCTTGAGGACTTTTCTCTCACGGAGGATACCGTGAGTACAGCCTGAGCGTAGCCAACCTACATGGTCTGAAAGGTTTTCTGAGGGACTGACTGCAGAAAATGATGCTCAAGAGTAGTGTCTGGGAAGCTGTGTTCATCTCACATGAGAAAGCTGGAATAGTAGGAGTAGCAGTGTGAGTCTTGACTTCACGAGGAACCCAGAGTTCTCTGGGGATCCAAGCACTGACACAGAAATTGAGGCAGTCTGGTTTGTATCAAGCCTACCATCTTTCTGAGGAAAGAGGTTGTCTGCATTCTTTATAAATAGTCAACTATTAACAAATAATTTGCACTATGAAAAAAACTTTGTTTTCCATTTCTATTTTTTTCCTCAACTATACATTTAAAAAATATCTTCCCACTATTCTGGCAAGAGGGAAGCAGTATAGAATTATAGAATGGTTTAGGTTGGAAGGGATCTTAAAGATCATCTAGTCCCAGTCCCCCTGCCATGGGCAAGGACACCTCCCACTAGACCTGGTTGCTCAAAGCCTCATCCAACCTGGCCTTCAACACTTCCAGGATGGGGCATCCACAGCTTCTCTGAGCAACCTGTTCCAGTGCCTCACCACCCTCAGAGTGAAAATTATCTTCCTGAGATCTATTCTAAATCTACCCTCGTCCAGTTTGAAGCCATTACCCTTCGTCCTATCACTACATGCACTTGTAAAAAATCCCTCCCCAGCTTTCTTGTAGGCCCCCTTCAGATACTAGTAGGCTGCTCTAAGGTCTCCCCAGAGCCTTCTCTTCTCCAGGCTGAACAACCTCAACTCTCTCAGCCTGTCCTCATAGCAGAGGTGCTCTAATCTTCTGATCATCTTCGTGGCCCTTGTCTGGACTCACGTCCAACAGGTCCATGTCCTTATGCTGGGGGCTCCAGAGCTGGACACAGTATTCCAGGTGGAGTCTCACGAGAGCAGAGTAGAGGGACAGAATCACCTCCCTCAACCTGCTGACCATGTTTCTTTTGATGCAGCCCAGGATGCGGTTGGCCTTCTGGGCTGCAAGTGCACATTGACATCTCATGTTGAGCTTCTCATCCACCAACACAACCAAGTCCCTCTCCTCAGGGCTGTTCTCGATCCATCCTCCCACCAGAGCACCTTCCTTCAAGTGACTGTATTCTTGGGAATAAAACTACCTAACCTGGTTATATATAAAAATCATGATAAAAATCACCTAACATGATAATACAGTAAGGTTTTTGTGCTTTAAAGGTTCATTAGTATTCTGGCTTGTTTCAACAATTCTCATTTGAGGAAGAATTAAGATTTTGCTTTCATGAAAGAGGATTACTTATGAGCTAGAGAGAAAGTACTATCACTGTCTCAGAACATTACACCTGTGATTGACATATGCCTTCACTGAACTAAAGAAGTTTTTTTGCTAGTATAAAATCCATTCTAGTGCCTATTAACAAGTTGGATTTTTCTTTTTTTGTAACTCAGTTGCCTGATCACTTGCAAATCATTATTGTATAGCTAATTTTGCTCTTCCCAGTTAGTCTTTTCATATATTAAAGATGATATAAGATGTCCAAGAGTGTAAAGCAAATTGTAGATATGGCACCACTTAACGTTACTTATCAAATGTTTCTTCACAGATATAAATTAAAAAAATATATTATCTGTCCAAAGGGACACTTATTGTATCACTTAACCAAATATTTTCAGTACAGGTTTGCATGAAAAAAACTGTATTTTCTCTCCAACTTGGACCACATGCAAAAAATATTAGCTATTTTCATTCTATGAATAAATATTTTAACTAATATAAAACATTTTGGAAAGGCAGCAGTTGTGTGCGCCAATGAAAATGAAATTGGATTAATACAGTTAGCTACTTCCATCAGACAGCGATGTATATCTGACTACACCATCATGAAAATTTTTCATTAGCTAATTTGACAGGGAAAAAATTCACTTCATTTTTTGCAGCTGCAAGAATTCATGCTTTGATAGACCTTTTGTTATGGAAGTCTGTTAACAGATTTTGCACATGAACAGTGACAAAACAGGGGAAAAAAGATTGTCAAGTATGTTATGCAGTTCAGGTAATATTTAAAAAAAACAGACTTAGTTGAATGGAAGAAGTATTATTTTTGTGTTTTAGGAAGTAGGTTCAATTGTCTCATATAATATTCACACTTTTTACTAAGAATTTCAAATCATGTTTGACCTGCTAAAACTGCCTGATTTATCTTCTTCCTGAATCAGGAAGAAATAGCATTTCCTTCTTATAAAGTAGCCCATAAAATTTATAACTTCAAAAAGCAGCAGCCTAGAAGAGTCTGTGATCTGGGCCAACATTTCCCACATTTCCCATGCCGTTTTATACACCAATTGCTCAGGTTTATCAATAACTCATTTCCCCAGAGATTATGCAGTTTTCCACTATCCTCTGCTTGGCCTTCTAAGTCAAACCACAGGTCAACCATGTACACCTATTCATGAACACAGAAAACTATTATAAAGATCTACATATGCAACTGTTTCTTAGCTACCGATCCCCTATAACATCACTTAGCAGGCAAAGATTTGGTTTGTTCCACCTACAGTCCTTTAAGTTGACAAAGAAAGTACTACTTGAAAACTAGCATACAACGCAAGTCAAATCTAAGTGTGTAAACTTCACTGTTACATTTAATTATGTACTCAAACCTATTTTCCTTTGCTTTACAATAATGCTTAAGTATGACTAATCTGGTTATATAAAGTAGGTATTCCCAACTATCAGCCTGAGATTTTTCCCTCCAAAATGACCTCATGGTCATAGTAAGTACCTGTCATAAATTATTGTTGATTGTTACTGAACCAGGTAGAGTGGGTGTTGTGTGAGGAGATATGGTATCTGTGACATTTTAAAGTCAAGGACACCTCAGAACAGATAGACATTTCTTTCATGTAAGTATAAATCCAGCACATTTAACTTTATTGAAAGCAGAACAAAATCACATGCTTTTTTTCCATACCTACCAGGTTGTATTGTGTTAATAATTTAGTCTCTTGATTGTATTAAAGACTCACCCTTACTATGTTGGAAGGACATTAGGAAGTTTTATTTGCTGTTACCTTCTTTCTACTTCCAATCAGTTAAAATGAAAAGTATTTTGTAGGGATTATTGCTGTTGTAATACACACAGGAACTTCTGGAATTGAAACTACATGAATACTTAGAATGAAAAAGTATTAAAAGAGGAGTATCACAAAACTTCAAGACATCATAAAGCAGAGAAATGTAACTTATCTCACTTCCACTAGACTATGATTTTTCATGACATCTAGATGATCTGTCTGTAGGGCAGGTCATACTGTAGTAGTATGTATAAGTATTATTTCCCTCATAATTTTATATTCTTATTATATGAAAAGTCTACTGAGCACCAATAAAGCACTGATATTGGAAAAAGGAAACTCTACAGTCTTATTTCCCTCTCATTTTTCTTTTATTGTCACCTTTCACATAACTGTGTTTCCCATTTATATTCTCTCTCTTCCCTGCTTTGTTCTCATTTCCTGTTTGTTGGCCCCTAACGTACTTTGATCAACTGTGCTGTTGTGAAACTTCAAAATATTTGTAAAGACCAGTTGAAAGAGAAACAGATGTTCAAAATCTCACTCATAAACAGACAAATTAAGACACTGTTCATGATTGTTTCTCTGTAATATTTTCCTTTGAGGCATTTTCTATGGTTTGCAAACACCAGATCAATTATGAGGATGAAGTATCACAAACTCTCATGCAAGCATCCACTAAAGACACAGTATATTCATCCAGACAAAATTCATCAAAATGTTTTCTTTGATGAAAACCCTGGAGAAACATCTTGAAGACATGAAACGTGCAAGAAAATAACACTGAACACCCAAACATGTAAAAAGATTGTGGTGGAAATGCTAATTATGAGAAGTTACAGAATGCTCGTTTCAGTACCCTAGCCAAACTTCAATTTGAGTTTTATGCCAGCTAAATCCATTGGTTGCACAAATGAAAAACAAAACAAATAAAATTTGTTTAGAACTACAGTTTAAAACTTTAAAAGAAAGTATAAACAGATTTTTTACCCTCTACTTTCAAACTGAACACTGACTTAGCTGCATGTTATTGATAATAAGCTTCAGCCTTTGACAGTGGAAAATGACAGATGCTTCAGAAGATGAAACAGCCCATCAGCTCAATGTAAATAAACAACACAAAACACAAAAAACCTGGGATTTTTTTTCTTCATTGAGATGTAACTACTGATGTTTAGATTATGCAACATTATTGCTTTCTTGAAATTCTTTTAAAAAGCTCAAAATCATACTCTTACTGCCCATGCACATTAGGAGACAGAATTTTTAAAAACATACATTCTTCATCAGTTTTGACAAAAGTGGAAGAAGTGGCAACCCAAGTGCTTTTATTGTAGGAGGCTGTCTTACACCTGTGCAACTGCCCAGTCTACCTTAGCTCTTCCTGAAGTAAATGGGACCTCTTTAGTTGGAAGGACTCTTGTTATCTAAGTAGAAAATGATGGGTAGCTGAACTGAGACTTAAAAATTGAGTACTACAAGACTATCTCTATAACTTGACTGAAACTGAAGTTATATATCCCTGGCTTATATTTTTTTAAAAACATTTCTATTTCTCTGCACTCACATATTTTCTTTCATTCAGTACAGAGCTAACAGAATCCATAACTCAAAAATAAAGCCCAGAAAGTAGCTAAGAAGAAACACATACTAATTTCTTTTAATTTCCGTGACATCATATCCATCTTCTTTCTCAATCTGTTTTAAAATCTGATACTAACTGCACTTCATCATGTTTTTCCTGTGTCCTCTGTTTGAAGGAGGGAGATAAACATGTCTCCAAATTCCTCAAAGTATTCCCCCAAGTGATTTTACTTAAAAAGAAATGAAACCATTGGGAATCTTTACAGGCACAGTTACAACTAGTAGCCCTTATATAGCACAAACAAGCAAAGATAACACAGTAAAGGAACTGCAGACTAAGGGAAAGCCTAATTAGCAGAACTAGCCAAGACTACAGCTTAATTTTCACAAGCTTTCCCTTTACTCCCTCCCCAGTAACACTGCTAGCTTACACATCTGATGATTTGGTCCTAGGACCACCCCAAATTCTGTGCAGCCACAGCTGTGTGGTGAAGTCTCAGCAGCTCACTCATCTACTTCACCATGTGGACTTACAAGAGTTGTACTGATATGACCAATCTGGTGATGGGAACACATGGCTGTGGCGAATAGGCAGACACTGCAATTCAAACAAATAGTTATGAAATTACGCCCTAAAAGAATGACCAAATAATACCTAACCTACAGTAGGAAGTTAGCTGTTAGTTGCCTTATATCTCACAACAATCTCCCCCAAATTTACTGCAACAAGCTCACTCACTCTGTGGAAGCCTTATTAACTGCTACACACACACCCAAAAATATATGAAACTTACAGACAAATAGTTGAATAGAACATATTTAGTGAGGAGAATCCAGATCCATGAATCACCAGAAATGAGAAGGAATTGGAGAAGGAGGAGGAAAAAGGAAATTACATCTTAACTGCCCTCCTTTTTTCAGCTTAGACATATCTTTTCATGATAAAAAAGTTTCAGTGGCCTATTTCAGCAAAATTAGGTTCTTAGAAAAATTTGAAAAAAACCAGGCAAGTAAGTAGGAATCGATCTTTTATGGATTGTGACAGAGGAACTTGCCTACCTGCTTTCCCTCTCTTGTTTATAATCTAATATCTGGAGTATGGCCCTAAGGGAACAACATATACTAGGATTTATTAATACTCCCTCTTACACTTTTATTAAGTAACCATTTAGATTACAAAAATGATAGAAACAGACACAATGGTCCTTTTTTTCCTTAAAATAATTTAATTCTTTTGTCTTTGAACTCCCACAGGAAATTTTTCTATTGACTTCAATGGGAATAGAAGTAAACCGCAAACCCATGATGGCACTCTGATTTTAATCCCTTGACACACCAAACACTGACATGTGAGGACAAAAAAAAAAAAAAAAATCTTTTTTTAAACCAAGAAAGCATGTAGGAAACCATATATTCTTTCTTTATCTCAGTAGTAAACAAAAGTCAATCAAATGGTTTAACACTGCTGTAGTCAGCTTAAATTAAAAGCAAAAGCTCGATATACCGATAAAAGTAATATCCCCAAATCAAGTAGCAACATATTGTCTTTATCAAATTATAAGAAAAATTATTCAATCAGAATAGGAACTATTATCTTGAACCAAAAAATGAGCCCATGAACTACTGCTCAACAGTTGTCTGTATCTACACCTACCTCAACTGGAGCTAGTTCTGCATCACAGTTGACTGCAATAATTAAATAGTCACAACAGAAAATACAGGAAGTGCAGCTATATAGCAGAAGAGGCATGGAGTGGAAGATAGGCGTTTTGTATTGTAAATTCTATTAAGTTAACTAGTTTCCCTGTATGTGTAAATCTAACATGCTTAGTATGGGGAGACACAAAAAAGGTTTATGAGCTACTTTGTTTTACTTAGTGTCATAAGGTCTCTTATGAGTAAAGCTCCTTAAGTTCTGCACAGTCACTGGAGAGTGTTAGGTGCTTTAAAATGGCAGCTCTAGAAATCCTTAGGTTGAACAGCAAGCCACTTAGAGTAGGTAAAAGGAAAACTGTAAGCATAAAGCTGTATCAGTTTGTCTGATGGAGATTTTCTCTGAGGCTTAAGCAACTCTATCAAGGATTTGGAAGCCTTTCCTGTAACAGCTCCTTCAAAGAACTGTGGAGGGCTGTTTTCTAGCAAAACACAATTGCAGGAAGAAGCAGCTGATATTTCTGTGCTTAGTACTTAGGATCCTCAAGCAGACACCTTCTAATTTCTCTGTTAAAATGAAGCAATTCAAAATCCATTCTCCAAAATTTTCTTCCTTAGTAGGTAATTTAGCTTGTCCAAAATGAATTCACTTTCTATCTTTGTTTATAAAGTGGTATAGAAAAAATACAATTTCCTTGAGCAAGAGGAAGAGAGAGAAAGAATGGTTTAATGTATACATATGTAGGTATGTGTATCTAGCATCCTGTATCCCTGTGGTTAACATGCAGTCAAAAAAAGTGGGTTTTTTCTAGACAAAAACGAATCTACGATTTGCTTTTTTAATTATTAAACTAATCATAAGAGATCAAAAAAATAGTAATAATAAAAAAAGAAGGACTAGTACCCATACTAGCTCCTCATTTAGTTCTGTTTTAAAAGAAAAATCTGCAACTGACTGCCAGACTGGGTTTCTTAAGCCATATGCTTGTCTGTTAGATCAAGATTCTGTAAAGGTTTACATGAAAAATGCCTAGTTCCTGGATTCTGGGTTAGTCACAAATCAGAAAAAGAGCTGTCCGGTCCTGGCAGTCCTGGCTGTACTCATCAGACAGACTTGTTTCCTGGGAGCTTGAAGGTAAATTATGACATTGCATAGTGAGAATGAAAAAAATTCTGAAAAGGATTGTGTAACTATTTTTGGAGGTAGTGCCTCAGCTCTACCTAAGACTTTCATTCTGCTCTTTTTACTTTCATTCTGCTTAGTAAATATCAAGTGTTCAAGAGTCTGATTCTTCTTCATCATGTTCTAAGTCTTCATTATACTGTCTTGCAGTCAGAACATCTGATCTGACATGAGTGTTGCCAGATAATTCTTGAAAGGAAATTTCATTTGAAATACAAAAAATATTTACTTTTCAGGATGGGTTTTATTCCGATATTATTCTCTGTGCTGAGAATATTAAAAATACAATTGTTTTTTATTTCTTTTCCTCAATAAATGTTCACGTAATCTGCTTTCCTCAAACAGTATTCCTGAGTATTTCAAATTTAATATTAAAATGGAGAAAGAAAGGATACACATCTCCTTTCCTCTATTGAGTATGTTCAGCACCTTTATAACACCCCTCTTTTTCTTTTTTTTTCTTTAAGACAAAACTAATATTTTACCATATGATATACTTTACAGATGTTCTTAATGTTGTAGCAGTGACTTGTGTTCCTAAGGCACCTAAGGTTACCACCGTGAGCAACATTATTAGAATTTTCTGAAGTTTTGCTTATTCTACTCATTTCTGAATGTTTATCTACCAATATTTAGCCTATATATGCCTATCAAAAACACATACGGAAAAAACAGGGGATAGTCTCTGCTCTTTAGAAGATCATAAACCATGATACTGTCTAAGCAATCTTACTTTATTTTTAAGAATGTTTGTTACTTACTGAACAATTTATAGTTGGAATGGCATGGAGCTGTCAAGATTTGTATTGCTGAAGTGTACAAAAAAGTAGTCCTGAGAAATGAACCAAAAGTAACTGTGAAACTTCGTAAACTAGCTTCCCTGTACAGATAAATCTAGTTTTACGTGGCTTACACAAAATAAACTCCGTGTATTGTAGTTTAAAATTCTGCTGGCTATTGCTTGGGATAACCTTAATTCTGTGCAGTAAGTGGGTGATACAACCACCTGAAATTCATGTACGTTAAACCTCTTGGCTACAGCACACAATGATTTAGTCTTTAAGCTATTATGTCTGGCAGATAGCTCCCAAAACTACATCAGGGAAAGGATTATAATGTAATACAATAGCAACTACATGAGTAAAAACCCTGAGTCTTTTCCATAGCACTGTACTTCAAGTGTTCTTCATAGATGAGTTTTTTCCCTTTTGCTACTTGGAATCATTATTTTTTCTTTGAATTTTTTTACAAGAACTGATAGTCATTAATCAGAAACTGGCCAGTAATGATGTACCAGTAGCAAGACTTCTTCCTTTGCCTCCAGCAATCCCTGAAGTACCATACTTTTAAAGTTTAAGATTCATTATACTTATATATTTCCTGTAATAAGATATTGTACCAACATAAATGGAGTAGTAATATGCAGAGTTTTACATCTTAGACAGAGAGATTCGACAGAATTCCCAGTTCTGCCCCAAATATCCTGTGCTTTTCTGCTTTACATGCAAACACAGTCACTTATTATCTATGCTACAAAATAATGACTGTGAAGGGTTTTTTTTTTTTGTATCTGGATTGGTCTTGAAGATATGAAAACATGAAGAAACATGGTACAGTGAACTGCTAGTGCATTGTTTCCTCTAGAGATAATAACATTGCTTTTCTTGTTTTGAAATCAAAATTATATTGATCAAAGATGCTCATAAATCAACATAAGCTGTTTTTTTAACGACACTACTTCTACTCTGCAAACTGCAAGCAACTTTTAAGAAGTTACCACCCAAAAAAAATTTACCCAAATCCAAACTTTGCCACAAAAAATGTGCACCTGTTCAGCTGTAGTTTATAGTAACTCTAAAATCACACTGCTTTTACATACAAAACTATAAGAATAACTTGACAACATGCATTCTGTGTCAAATTAAAATTGTTAACGTAATTTAATTAAATTACTCTCAATTCATATTCATAATATGAGCAAAAGCAAAAAATATTGAACTATTAACATGACTCAAAAAAGGAAAAAAAAAGAAGCATTGTATAACACTGAGTCATCCGAGATATCTTCCACATTCAGTAACATAGAGTGAACTTTTACAGTTGGAACATTAATATACTTTAATAAAATAACATTTTAAATAAATGAAAAAGTATTTTCTACAATAAGGTTTTAGTCTTAGTCTAAATTGTATCTCCTCTTTTTCTTTCATGGTATCTGACTTTAAAAGCAAAAAAAAAGAGTTCCAATAAATAATGTATGTGCTTCAAAATAAAAACCAAATAAAACACATGACAGTATGTGAATTTTTCGTTGGTATTCATATAGATAAATTCAATATTCAGTGCACTGTAATGTGCCATCCTCAAGTAAATGCTCATAAGGTTCTCAGAGCATACTGTCTTCCTTCAGTCCACTTGATTAATTCTTCACCATTTTGCTTTATGATGTTCATTTTAGAGAAAAAAAAAGTTTTCTAGTAATATTATGCCTGTATAACAACACAAGTATCTCAGATAAAATGCAGACATGTCTATAAAACCCCCTACTCCCTGTGTCACAGAAAACAATATTCTAGAAATATTTTAGCCTTTTGTTGCCATTATTTTTTTTTTTCACTAAATGACCTGGCTAAGACAGATTGCTTACAGCTATGAAGAGGCTTATATAGCACTGATGTCACATATGAAACAGATGCCTAGCTTTGACCTTATATTGTGATTATAACTGAACAGGAATCCGAGGAAGACTTTATTATGACATGAGATCGGTAACAGTAAATGCTGCGTGTCCTGTTGGAAAGTATTCTAGTGACAGAAAGCTCCTGCTTCCGGTTTTGTAAAGCTGTAAGACACATGAACAGTATCCCAAGTCTGCTTCTAAAGAGCAGTTTTGCCTTTTACTGAATTTTGGATTAGTGACATAGTATGGGGATTAAGTAAAAGAGAGGGAGGGGGAAAGAATAAATTAATTAATGGCATGAATCAACTTATAATATAAACACAAAAATGTGGCAGTAATTTTGACAATGACCCATATGTTGGAGTGTTAATGTCAATAGGTAAATCACTGAGTAGAGTACACAGGTGGCAAACATTATTTTATGTGTTACACAATTTATACTTCCAATATATTTGATATTTTATATCAGCAATGCAGTTTATTGTTTAGTTCTGTAATTTTCTTTTTCATATAAATCAAAAAGACATGGTTTCTGGCAATTGCTAATATGAAGTCATCATTAACTAGTATATTACAATAATCTGACTCACTCTTTTTGTGTTTGAAGAGTTCGTTACATACTTAATGATCCTGACAAGCTGCAGCTCTTGGTTTCCTCTGAAGGGAAGGGCAAGAATTACGTTCCTGCATCTGATTTACATACTGGTATAGAGTAGATTTATTTATCATAAAACAGCAATCATTTAAAATGGAAGGAGTTTGAAAAATTCCCTTTCCTACAGTATTCCAATAGTTTTAAAGATACATTTCTATTTGGTTAGGTCTTTTTATTGTTAAATGCATATTTTTTGGAAAACAAAATTAAAGACTGAACTTCAGCCAAATCCTAATTGAACTAAAAGGAAGGAAAAATACTTTGCTTAAAATTCATGGTCCTTAAGTAGGCTTGGAACACAAAATGTAAGCTTACATAAATTAACCAGGCTTTCAGAATGTTCTATTAGGTATTAGAAATGTTATTTTATTTTTTATAGATCTGGGCTTCTTTAAGATTTTTATTTTTATTGTTTTAATAAACCAGGCCCACAGGACATTCAATTTCAGCAGAAGCAGGGAGATGAGGTTATCAATCTCTATTCATTGGTAGTGTTAGGGTAATACATAATATGAAGAATAATATGAATTCATAATAAATTTGCAATCGCACCTAGTTGTGCTGTATTAGTATATAGTATTACAAACCAGGATCAATTCAATGCAAGCACTTTTGAGATTCAAGGGAAAGATAAAATTACTGTAAAGCCCAAAGTTCTTAATTTAGTAGTTCCATGAACGTAAAGTTGTCTGTTGTTTATGTTCAGTGCTGCGCATGAACTTCTGCTGAACTCCTTGAAAACCAGACAGACTTTTGCAGATTGTTGCAGTCTCAGTGTGAGTAGTGAGGGGCACAATGTGTCAATATTCAGTTTCTAAGAACCATCCAAATATTTTCTTATACAAGTAAATTATGGAAGTATAATTAAGTGAGTAAATGTAATATCTAGTCATCTATGCAACCCAACTATATGATCACCTGTCTCCTGTCATTACTCACTATCATAGTACCACTTCTGACATACTCATTCCTTACTTCAAACGACAAATATATCATAACTCTTTCTATTTTCTTATGCATCTCTTGCCTGTGTTCCTGTAATCTATTTTCTGAACTTCTCCTTTCACCCAACTAGGATATCAACATTATTAAATATCAATTTTTTCCTATTTTACCATGGATTCACTCATGGATTTCGGCTCCTTTTAAATATTACTCTGGAGTTATGGATGCTTGGAATATGCAATACCAATATTTTTAACATAGGGACACAAAGACCTAAAAATATATCATTACACTGGCTTCTGAAAGAAAATACATCTCAGCTGGGGACAATTTTGGATCAGTACAAAACATTATGTCAGGTCACTGAAAGATTTTCCCTTTCAGAATGGGTAATGCAGATAGACGTTTTATACACTAATTATAGTTCTGCATTTTGTTGGGGTTTTAGTTATTCTTTCACCAAGTTTTGTACCAGCCTGTCTTTTCCTAAGGGAATATTTATGACTAAAACCTGATAATACAAGAAATATTAATTTTGTAATGACTATTTGATACAATCTCATTGAAGTATATACATGGAATTTTTATGTAGTAGTATTTAGTCTGCTATGTTATTGATTTCTTAATTCACTGTCAATTAAAATGCAAGTATAATAATTGATTTAGTTATTACAGGGATGTTTATTATGCATGAGACATATATCATCTTGCTTTGGTCCTGATTATTTAAGCTTTACATTTACCATTTCTGCTTCTGCAGAGCTTAAAATATATGATGTTATTTATTTGGAAAGTGTTTTATACATAAAAAAATTAGATAACAAAAGAGTATATACCCACCTTGCCTCTGGGTAAATAAAAAAAAACCTGAAAACCAGGCAACAAAATGCATAGAAAAATATTATTAATCAAGTACTGCAGCACAAAGGAGTCACTGTAGTAGGTAGTTGATCTCATCACACCATAAATAACTTGCTATGAGGAGCAGTAAGGAATATTAATCAACGCAACCCAATTTACTGAAAACTATAAAAAAATGTCATTCTCACATTTCACATATGGCTTGATATGTCACTGAAAAAAAAGAAACTTTCTTGTTCATTGCAATTTATTTTGGATTTCTTTTTTTTTTATAGTATTTCATTAAGATTTTCTGAAGGTAAAGGAAAACTAAATGCGATATTGTGGCCATATACTTACCCAAAAGATTATTTTGGATTTTATTAGCCAATTAAATATTTTAACAGGATATTTTATTATAGTAAAAAAAAAAAACAAACCACCAACAAAAAAATCACCAAACCCTTTGTAACTAACTTACCACCCACATACACTATTAATAAAAAGGCACTGGAAAGGTTTTTGTAAGTATCAATTAAAGGTAAGGTTCTATAATGATTTTGTAAGAATTCATTAATTGTATTTGTATCATTTAACTGCAACATAACAGATATGTTAATGAACAATTAAAGAAAACATGCTCTAATTGCAGCTACTGGGACTAACATTCAAGCTAATGAAAAAATAATCCACGTACTGTGGAATTTTTCCGTTAACACTATAGAGTCTTAAATTAAATTTTTAGACCAACTACAGCACAATAAATCCTTGCATATTTCAATATTAGCCTATATATTTTATGTATGTATGCATAAGAAGTCTAGACCTGATAGATGATGCTTATCATTTGTTTAATTTCTTTCATGAGAAGTGAAACCTGGTGATTTCATGTTCTGCTTCTGGTCACAGCGTATGCCTGATCTCTGACCAAACTGGCAGACAACTGGAAGAGTATAAGAACTTTTCATCCTTGCATGTCCTGCTTAAACGCCATGCATAGTCTATTTAAAAATCTACTGACTTGCTCTAGAATTCACTCTAACACAAAGGGTACACACGAATAGCTGACATCATTATTGCTATACCCTCCCTATAGACCACTCAGAATATTTGAAGCACAAAGTGAACTAAGCCCAGTACATATGATATTAACATTGATAGTAAGAGGCCACAGCCTTTGCCCTGGGTTGGCAAAGCTGAGGCTTGTCAGGCTTACTTTGCCTCAACTTGTGTCGACCCTTCTGGAGCTTTATTTTCACTTTGCTTAGCTCTCAGAATATTTTTTTTTTTCAATTGACAAGGTAGCTAGTTCTGATTTGGTTTATGATTTGTTTTATTTTTGCTTATTTTCATATGATATAACCATACTTTTATACAAATACTTGTAGCAAGTACTTATTCTGTGCAGAATGAGTACAACTCTAATGTAGTGGTATAGTGTAGAGGAATACAGCCCTGGTATAATAGTGAGGGCCTTGAAATTTGGATGACAGGATGCCATGTAAAAGTGCAGGCAAAAGTTGTAAAGAGAGGAGGGAAAGGCAGGCGTTGGAGACCCCAGGGCTATAAAAACCCAACAAACGTCAGTTTAAGAAAAGCAGACCTAGAGCTAAGACTAACTGGTCTTGGGGTGAGAAAAGACAAGTGTGTCAGATATGTAAAATTTACCATGTACAGAAAATTCAGGTGTAACATGGACCTGCAAAAGTACATTAGCAAATACACAAAAGTGACCCAAACTGAATCCCTGGGTTGTGAAGAAGCAATCACCAGCATCATCCCCCTGCTGGTGGTGCTGTACACCACAACCAAACTGAAGCTATCAACCCAAGGACCCGGTAGGGCTGTGGAAGGTTGAACGTAGCACCAGAAAAAGGTATATATACTAGGAAGCGCATGTATGTGTATTCTAACTGTATTATTAGCACTGAGAACTGTAACAGTAGGATTCTTTATTTTTCTTTTTTTTCTTTTCTCTAATAATTAGATCTGGGCTAAAAAGAATTCATTGATTAGACTGAGATTTCTGTTATACCAGCAATACACTATTTGCTTTACTAATAAAGTGTGTTTCCTTTTTGCCCACAAGAAGATTTTGTATATAACAGTCCTGCACCTCTGAAATAGTTACAGAAACTCCAGACTAAGCGAACTTCAGAAAACTGAACCAATCTTTCTAATATGTGTGTTTTCTAAGTTATATTTAGCTAGCAGCTCCATGTCCATCATTAAAAAAAAATGCCTTTCGAGTGTTCCCATCTTTGTCCCACTGGGCAACAAAGATTAACAGGGAGAAAAGAAAATCAGTTTACACAAACGGTCAGATACATCCCTGTTCACAACAGGTTTTAGCAATGGATTACTCTGACCCAGGATTAAAAATTAACTACTGTGAATGAAGTAAAAGTGAGCACAGGGATAAACAAAACCCAGTAATCTGCATATCCCAGCTTCTTAAATTGTATTTAAAAACTGAAAATAACTGTAATCCAGGAATTCACAAAACAAATACGGGTGAATCTGGCCAGATGCACTCTCATTTTGAAAAAAAGCTTTCTCCTGTCCATAATAATAATATAGCAGGGCTTGTACGTTGTGGTGGTGGTGTGTTGGGATGGGGGGGTAAATGATTTATTATAGCTTATTACTCTTCCCTTAGTGTATTTTGTTCAATAATAGCTTTTTTCCTAATTAGTTCATTGTTACTTTTGCTGATAGCTTAGGCTGCGACTCTTGTTTTTACCTTGATTCATCTCATGCAGAAATTAAAGATGCTAGCCTTAGGGACCAATACATATGGTATCCTCCCACTCTGCCACTTATAAAACTTAGCTAAGAGCTTTAGGTGCACTGCTGCTGCTTTTGCCTTTCCCTCTGGCTTTTTTAATTGCTCTTCCCTCTTGCACTACACAGTGAATAATAACACATGACCTTTTACTTGGTTCTGCTTCTACATTGTGTTTAGTGAAAGTTCTCCCAATTATGCAGACTTCTGCAGACAGATTGCAGTGCTGACATTTCTATGGAATACCATAACTTTTGCAATATTTTTGTTTCCAAAGGGAAAAAAATGAGTAGAGTGAACTTTCCCCCCACCACCACTTTTTGTTTCATAGCACTTCTTGCCATTTTTATCCAACAAAACCAGAGAGGCATTAATCTGCTAACTTCACAGTACAGTATCAAGCATTTTATCAGAAAGATTTGAAGCGTATCCAAATTTAAGCTCAAGGACAAGGATACTTATTCAGAGAACTGTCATTTGCTGCTGCAGGCTATGACTTTGTTTGCATGACACCTTCCCTGTGTGTTTATTACCATACAGCTAAGTTGTGTTCCCAGCATGAGCAGACATCTTTCCAGTTCATTGATTTCAGAACTGTATCTGAACATGTTCATTCAACAAAGATAATCCCTGGACTCTACAATTTTCCCTTAGAATTTGATTCAATCACAGCAGAACAGCAATTGACCTCAGGGATAGCAGTGGTGCTAAAATTAAGTACAGTAATATATTTAAATGCTTTTGTTGTTGTTGTTCTACAAAATCAGGTGCTGAAACAACTAACAAGCATATAACTCAAGGTATTCTTATATAACATTATAATAAATTTCAGGCAGACGAAAGTACTGAAATTAATGTGACAACAGAAATTATTTTAAGTAAAATGCCAAAAAGGCTATTTGAGGATACAACTGAGGTGTGGCACAGTAAAAGAAAAAAAATAAACTGCATGAAGTAGATAACTGTCAAGAACAATGAATTTTTGTCCATTCATAAAATATGCATGTCATATAACCTAGACATGTCAAGGAATGCACACTAGTCACCATTTTTTTGATGAAGCCAGATTGTCTGTCTTTGGCACAGTCACAGGTCATTCTTTCACTTTTATCATAACTGGGGAGACAACTACTTAATGATACATTATTATTTTCTTCTGAATGTGAGTCTCTGACATTCTTTAGCACATAATTTTTTTTTAATATATTTCACTAGGTTACTTTCCAGACTAAGGTTCTACCCAATAGTAGCATCTTTGGGACAATCAAATCAAAATTACTGGGAAGTATAACCTATAAAGGGTATGTGTTTCACTGACAATAAGACAGTAATAGCAGAAGGAATTCTATGCACTTCTCCCAGTATAAGAGAAGATCAGGTTCGTGACCACCTGAGGAACCAGAACACACAGAAGTCTATGGGACCTGACGAGATGCATCCCAGAGTCCTGAGGGAACTGGCTGATGTAACTGCCAAGCCACTCTCCATGATGTCTGAAAAGCCATGGCAGTCAAGTGAAGTCCTCAGTGACTGGAAAAAGGGAAACATTGCACCCATTTTTACAAAGGGTAGAAAGAAGGACCCTGGGAACTATGGACCTGTCAGCCTCACCTCTGTGCCTGGGAAGATCATGGAACAGATCCTCCTAGAAGCTATGCTAAGGCACAAGAACGACAGGGAGGTGATTCAAGACAGCCAGCATGGCTTCACCAAGAGCAAGTCCTGCCTGATCAACCTAGTGGCCTTCTGTGATGGAGTGACTACATCAGTGGACAAGGGAAGAGCTCCAGATGTCGTCTATCTGGACTTCTGTAAGGCCTTTGAGATGGTCCCCCACAACATCCTTCTCTCTAAACTGAAGAGATATGGATTTGATGGGTGGACTGTTCAGTGGATGAGGAATTGGCCGGATGGTTGCATCCAGAGGGCAGTGGTCACCGTTCAATGTCCAGATGGAGATAGGTGACAAGTGGTGTCCCTCAAGGGTCTGTATTGGGACCAATACAGTTTAATGTCTTCATCATTTACATAGACAGTGGGATAAAGTGCACCCTCGGCAAGTTTGCAGACAACACCAAGCTGAGTGGTGGGGTTGACACACCTGAAGGACAGGATGCCATTCAGAGGGACCTGGACAAGCTCAAGAAGTGGGCCCATGTGAGCCTCATGAGGTTCAACAAAGCCAAGTGCAAGGTCCTACACCTGGGTTGGGGCAACCCCTGGTATCAATACAGGCTGGGGCGTGAAGGCATTGAGAGTAGCCTTGCTGAGGACTTGGGGCTACTGGTGGATGAAAAGCTGGACATGAGCCAACAATGTGCCCTTGCAGCCCAGAAAGCCAACCGTATCCTGGGCTGCATCAAAAGAAGCATGGCCAGCAGGTCAAGGGAGGCAATTCTGCCCCTCTACTCATCTCTCATGAGACCCCACCTGGAATACTGTGTCTGGCTCTGGAGCCCGCAACATAAGGAGGACATGGACCTGTTGGAGTGGGTCCAGAGAAGGGCCATGAAGATGATCAGAGGGTTAGAGCACCTCTGGTATGAGGACAGGCTGAGAGAGTTGGGGTTGTTCAGCCTACAGAAGAGAAGGCTCTGGATAGACCTTATTGTGGTCCTTTGGTACTTAAAGGGGGTTTATAAGAAAGATGGGGACAGATTTTTTAGCAGGGCTTGTAGCAAGGGGATAAGGGGTAATGGTTTTAAACTAAAGGAGGTTGCATTTAGACTAGATATAAGGAGGAAATTTTTTATGATGAGGGTGGTGAAACACTGAAACAGGTTTCCCAGAGAGGTGGTAGAATATTCCATCCCTGGAAATATTCCAGTTCAGGTTAGTTGGGGCTCTGAGCAACCTGACCTAGTTGAAGATGTCCCTGCTCATTGCAGGGGGGTTGGACTAGATGACCTTTAAGGGTCCACTCCAACCCAAATGATTCTATGATTCTATGATTTTATGATTCTATGATTCCTGTTTCTGCCACAGATTGAAGTTAGGATATTGAATAAGGTCATTTCACTTCTCAGTTCTGCAGTTCAATTAACTGCAAATTACAATGATGCTTCATCGTATTTACAAACTGTCTTAGATAATCAACACTTCTAAAATATTATTGCTTGATTAAAAGTACTAGACAATCATATACTCACATCATTTGTGTAGGGAAAGATTTCAGAGCCAGGGAAAGAAGTTAAAAGTAGAAGTGAGGAAAGAAAAGACTATTTACAGACATATGAGTGTAACCAGTATTTCTATGGAATTAAAGATTTCTGACAGACCTCCTCAGGTAATATTTGTGAAAGTACAATAGTATTTATTCTAATGTAACTGAAACATTACTTATTTTAGGTTAATTACAGATAGACTTCATTATTTAAGGTTGAAAGAAAGCATGATGTTTTGTAAAATCCAAACCATGAAATTATCTGAAGGAAGTAGAATGTATCCCATTTTGATACATCGTATAAAGTATTTAGCAGAATTCCTCAATATTATTTCACAGTTCACATTCCCCAGCCATCTCATACTGATTCAGCGTCACTTCTGAACACAATGTACTATTCTGTACTATTCTTAATGACCAAAAGATAAGGGCAAAGTGCATGTCATTAATAGGTTCCTGCAGCTGGACAAGTCACATTCTCAGATCACACAATTTCCTTAGAAAAAACAGGCCCAGATCCAAAAAAGGGCCTTGGGATCTTCCTTGTTGGACATTGTAGTACCTAATTTTTAGACATCCTACTTCCATAAGCGAATTCTTATCATTACATCCTCAGGAATCTTCTGAATTGGCACTATAGGCTCCTTAAAATTATCATATGGATTATTAAATCACCTAAGGAGACAGTACCATTACCATTTACTGATTTTTGTAGGATTTTGCTGCAGAGGTTATCACCACATGTAACCACTTTACAAAATCCAGAGTTTAACCTAATGCCTTCCCTGTGAGACAGAAAGTATTACATAACTAGAATGTAATTTTCTCTCAGAATGTGTATCTGCTTTATAGTTAGTGTTACAAAAAATCCCAAACAAACAAACAAACAAACTGCCCTACCACTGAATAAGAAGGCTCAAATAAAATCAATTAGAATGCATCATAAACATAAAAATACATGTGATATAAATATATTGCTGCAGTTGAAACATATATAGTGAAGCAGAGTGTATTTAATCAATTTTTTTGGCTTGTCAACAGCAGTTTAACAAATTTGTCTTCACTTCCAAGTATGAAAGTATGACTCAAAGAATCATCATAGAAAGTATTAACAGTTTTAAGAGAAGAAAATTATGCTGTGTCACCAAATAAAATTTAATTCTGTGTTTATTTCATTTTAATCAAAGACCCACTGAGTTTTCAGTTTAAAATAAAAGGCAGCTGTGGGAAAATCTATAAAATGAAGACAGTTTATTTACAATAATCCAAGATACAAACAACTGCTAACAGAACATCAGAAATTACATCCCCATTGTCTATTGTAAATAAAAAAAACAACACAACAACACAATAATAAACTCTGCAAAGACTGGAAATTTTATTTTATTAAAACAATCAGGGCATCCCAGGTTGAATCTTTAACTTCCAGTGCCCCATAATGCACTCAGCGTATAGCTTTGGCTATTAACTCTCATTGTCATTTACTTTTTCTACAAACAGCATATTGTTCACGCCCTCTAAATGTTGACCACAGTCAATATATATTACATATTGCATTGTTATTATGTCATTGAAACTTACTATTTTTACCAAGTAAGAAACATGACAGGTAAAAACTTTGCAGTTGTTTCAGGGTCTGTGTAGCAGAGGTTTAGAGCCGTCAGATACAACTAGACGCTTTGTCTGGCCATGACCCTGGAATTAACATAGTGAGATATTCTTGCTCTACAGTGTGACAGCATATGCCATTATTATAACTCCTTATGTAATAAATCCATCAGAGGTATATAAAGTTTGATTAAAGTTTTTGAAAAGTGAGTCTGTATTTCTCAAATATCTCTGCCAGGAATCATTCTGCACATTCCTCAAAATAAAACAGACATATAACATCATTGAGAAGTTGTCGTGGTTTAACCCCAGCCGGCAACAAGACCCATGTAGCCACTCGCTTACCCCCTGCTCCTTTTCCCACCCGAGAAGGGTGGGGAGAAGAGCGAAAAAAAGGAGGGGAAAAGGAGGAAAAAAAACCTCCTGGGCTGAGATGAAGACAGTTTATTAGAAACAATAACAGAAAAGGAAAAGTAGCAACAATAATAATAATAACAATAATGACATGGGTCACTCTCACTGCCCAGTGAATTGGCACCATCCTGAGCAGTGATCGTGGATTCCTGCCCCCTGGCTAGCCCCCATTTATATACTGAGCATGACGTCTATGGTATGGAATATTTCATTGGCCATTCCATCATTCGGTCTAAGCTTCTATGGGAAGCTGAAAAAAGTCCTTGAATAGTGTAAACATCACTTAGCAACAACCAAAAGCAATAGGTATTATTGACATTCCTTTCACAGCAATCACTAGAAAGAAAATTAACTCTTTCCCAGCTGAAACCAGGGCAGAAGTATATCTTATTTTAGCTAGGAACACCAACTTAGAATTTAATTTCTATGTTAGAATGCCTGTTACATTGTCCCATTGGATTAAATTATTTTGAAATTAAGTGAATGTTAGAGGGTAAAAAAGCCGCAGGAACATTTATTCACTTCACCACCTCTCTCAAGCACCATGAGCAGACAGCTAAAGTAATAGATATTTTAAAATATATATGTACATTGCAAACATACGGGGAGGAGGGGAAAATAGTCCCCCTTTAAAATGTATTTTATAGTCTATTTCAGCCACCTTATTTCAAAGGGCAGTGCTCAGATCCTTTTGGAAGTGCAGTCTACTGCAAGGTAGCTGTTGATTGCTGAAAATGAAAGTATCCAACCATGTAGTTTCTTTTAAAAAGTCTCAGCTGGAGGATGCATTAACAATATATCCACTCAAATTCACAGTAATTTTACAGGGAAACACTTACCCTTCCTCTAAGCATTGAGTTTTCAATCTGGTAGCATGTCATGATGTCAGGCAAGTCTAAAACGAGACAGCTACTGCTTTTTTAGTATTGTATGCAAATATTCATGCACTCTGTCTCCACATATTGTGTGTATCTTGATAAAACAGGTTTGAAAAGTTAAATCCAGAAGCCAGCCTGGCAGGCTGGCCAGGAAGGCAGAATCAGTCCTGCTGCAGTGTCCCTCACCGAGCTTTTCATGAGCTGCCACAGGGGCGAGCTTGTGGGAAAGGGGTTACAAACCTCACCCCGGTGTCACACCCTGATGAAGTTCAACCGTGGCAGCACTTGCCGTACAGCACTGGTGTGTGTGTGTGTGTCTGCGTATGTGTGTATGTGTGTTTCCTTGCCACTCCCTACAGGCAATCTTTGATCCAATTACATTTCCACCTCTGCCAGTGTGTCATTTACTCACTTTTCATCTGTCTGTTAAAATCTGCTGATTCTGTTCTGCTTGCCATGTCAGAGTCATGCTCGATTGCTGCTGGCCCTGGGGTTCCCACGGGGAGCTGGCAAGCCACTGGCATTGCGTTGTGCCAGGAAGGCACGCTGGCGAGAGGAGCCAGATGGGTGGCTGCACACCTTCGAAGGGGCCAAGAAGTGAATCATTCTATGATTCAAGTGGGATCCCCAGTTGGATCTGGGTGAAGCCAGGGCATCAGGGCTGACCTGCCTCCTGTCAGGTCCCTGCTCTGCTCCCCGCACAGGGCTGCTGAGGTGGGGGAGAGAAGATGTGCAGGTCCCCATTGTGCAAGAAAGGAAGGCTCCTGCCCCCTTCTCTTGGGGTCCAATGCGACAGGAAAAGGAGAATATTAATTCTTATTGTGTTAACTATCTAGAGGAGTGCCGATCTCCTCCTCTCTGCTCTCCCATGGCTCTGTGTAGGTCAACTACTCTCATGTCCATGACCCTAATTTTGGAAAACACCCACTGATTTGCTCTGTGACCTACTGATCTGCCAGACAGGGGCACAAGGTGGGAGCAAGATTCCAGGCTGCACCCTCTCCTTGAGGAGTGTTGCATCTGACAAGCCACTGCTGCCACAGGGAGCACCAGCTGTGTTTCTGCTGTGTGGACTGGTGCTCCCCAAAGTGGTCCCCCCACAGCTGCAGAGATGGTGGTGGAAAGCAAAGGGGAAAGCAACCAGCTGAAAAGGCTCAGGGAGAGGTCACAGATAACTCTGTGACAGATGCTGTCACACTAATTGCATTAAACACTAAATCAAAACACAATGTGATATTTTGGTTGGTTTTGTTTGTTTCTCTCAGCCAAAAAAGGTTATAATATTTATTAAACATCAGCCCCCTGAAGACATATGTTTAAGTAGTTAGAGAATGGCAATGCAATGACCTTATTCTTTGCATTGGGGGGGGGAAGAAAAAGAAAAAGGACCTGTGAAATTGCTGAGTTTTTACCACGTATATAATTTGAGGAAAGTACCTCAGTATAGAAACCTCAGTAATAGAATATAAATCTGTAGTAGCCTTTATTTTTAGTTGGGATTTTTGAGAAATAACAGGTAATGAGCTTGATCTGTATGCATCACTGAGGCAGAATAACCACTGGTAGATAAAAATATAAAAATGATAAAGGAAAGAATAAGGTTGGAAATTTCAAACGTGTCAAGATGAATCGGAGATGCACATATAAGAAATTTAGTTCTTATACTAGTTTCTTATACTGTTTGTTGTATTTTCAGCAAAATAGTGAGGGGAAAAAAAAACCATAATGCCACCAGCTAATCAGATGTTTGATTAGTAAATAATGGCTTAGATGATTTGTATTAGTGAGTTGTCAGTTGAAGAATAGTATAACTGTAATAAAGTTTAGTTCTATATGGCTATTGAAAGTACTGCACTTTTATCTAATTTAACCTATAACAATTTCTATTACCATATCTTTCTTCTCAGTTTATGATTCTTCAATTATATCATAATTTACTCCAGGCACGGATGCTTATTTAGTGACCTTATTATATTTCCTCCTAACATTCAAATACCCAATTTTTAACTTTTTATTTCTCATTTTGTTATGTCTTACAGACTTTTCCCAAAGTGGTGGCTAATGTCAAGTTTGCTTTATGCTCACACTGCATCCCTTGCCTTGCTTCTCTCTTTATTTTCTATTTTTAACAATGGTTAATAAATTCAGAAGGTCGGATTTTCCCAACCGTTGTAGAGGTGTAAAGAAAAATTTAAGGAGATCTTTTTCCTTCCCTTACACACAAGGGTCCAAGACACAAACCTCATGTCTGTTAAAACAGAGAAACTGCCTTCTTCTGCTGGTGTCGGTTGCATGCATTCCTCAAGATACTAGGACTCTGGTTTTAAACCATTTAAAGCCAGTGAGAAAATAGCCTATCTGCTTTAGGCGACTCTCTCATTCCAGTGTAATTCTGTCTCAACATGTGGAAATTTTGTTTACAAAAGGCAGAGATTTGCCAGCGTGGCAATAGTTACCAATCATCACTAGCAATCCCAGTGTGAAACATTTTCCGCTTGCTATTGTGTGTGTGCCACGCAGGTGGTTTGCACAGCTGCAGTAAGATCTGTGTTGTGAAAATGCCTATATTTCTGTTTGGAACTTTCCAGGTGGGGCTGAAGGTGTAATCCCAGATCCCATAATGTGATTACTTAACAAATTATTTTCTCTCTCGTTTTTCCACTTTTGATTCAAAGTTGTGCCCTCCCATGTTGAAGATACAAATACAGTGTCAGTCACAAAATCCTCTTAGTTTCCTGTGGTATATGTTAGGAATTCCGACACTGTCTGCATCTGGACTCATAAAAGCCATCATATTCCAAAATAAATGTTATGTTTTGTATAATGTCTTTCCTCAGCAAATCCATGAGGTTGTTTTTTTAAACTTGTTCAGACAATCTAATAGGACATGTAACTGGTATAACTTTGTCTTCTCCCTGAGCTAATCTATTCATATCCCTTTGAGACAATCTAGTAATAGGTATATTGTAAAACATGAAGAAAAATGTAGATATATAGCAACTAAAATACTTAATTGAGGGCAAAACACAGAAAACTGCTATTAGTTTATTATTGTTAGGAGAACACACTGTCCAGGTTATTTCCTTACTATTACTCCCTTTGATCCCATAGTACATCAAAATCCCTATCATCCTTCAAAACCCGTCACAATCCTTCCTTAGACCAGGGTTTAACAAATACTCTCAATCACAAGTAAGAAGATTTTCCTAGAAAACAGAAGTGTTAAACCATCTTTAATGCTAAGTTTAAGATTGTGCATACATCCTATATACATCTGCAAGTATATCTGGCAGTTTCTAATTCAGCATTATTAATCTGATAACAGCAAAGTGATATTTTATAAATCTTATAATAGATAAATTGACAGCAATAAAACTCCCTTAATAGCCAGGGGAAAGTTTCCATTTGTGAAAAACAAGAGAATACTGGAAGGCAACCATGGTATTACTTAGTACCATTCCAGTTTCCAACATAGTAGGATTGGCTGGAAGTTTTTGAGTGTCACAGGTTGCATTCAGAAAAAGATTATATGATTTTGGAGGGGTGAGAGAAGAGTGAGAATTCATTATTCATGCTGAACTTCGGATAAGACAGAGGCAGTTGGTGTTCCTGCCAGCCTACATTGGAGCCTTGGCTCCTAATCCTCACAGATTTCTGGGCTTCCACCTCGTTTCTCATTTGCCTCCATATTGCTGTGCCACGGGACTAAAAGCCCTGGGGCTTATGTCTGAGCTGTGAATTCAGAGTCTGTATTTTCAACCTCATTTTTATTTTTAAACCACCTCTTTTACTTTTTTTCATTTCTCTTTTGCAGAAAATTTTTAAAATCTCACTTTTCATTCCAAAATGTCACTAAATTCTTTCAGAATTCTAGACTCTCTCTTTCCTGGAACAGTTATTCTGGTTTCAAGAAGTTTGGCATCTCAAGTCATGAGTTTCAATATTCATGATATCTCAACAACCCCTTCAATAGACAGCCAAGTAAAAATCTGGGAATCTTTCTGTCCATTTTAATTACAGCATTACTAATTTGACTCGTATATGGCTGTCCCAGCCAGTCATAACAATGTTGAAGTGGCAACAAATGTTGGTGACTTATACGTTGACTCTGTGCTAAAAGAAAAAAAAAAAAAAAAAAAAAAAGCTGGGGTCTGCTTTTTAGTACAGTTTGTTTTATTTATATCAAGACTTCTGCAACTTTACAGATAGCATACACATAGGAACTTTCTTTGGGGAAACCCAGCCACAATGTCTGCCTGAAGATGACGCGTTCAAAATATTGCAAATACTGTTCATGGGCAAAGAGGAAGTAGACCTTATATATAAGTAAAACCAAGAAATTACTGTTAGCTTAACTGAAATATTGTTAGAGAAAAAGAAAGAAAAGTAGTGCAGTTAAAATTACAACATGCACACACCTTAGTTTCTGTACTTTTTCCTGGTGTTATGCTCTACTTCCCCTGTTGCTATAAAGAGTGGTCTCGCTCCAGCGCTGGTGGTGGTTGGGCGGTGTTGGGTGAGTTGTCAGCATCTGGAGTCTTTCCCCCTGAGGAATATGGTGTTCATGTTGATGATTTCTTCTTCCTTATTATAGGATCTACTTGGGATTATTTTTATCTGTTTCCTAACATGCTTTTACACCTTTCTCTTTCTTCCTTGGTTTGCAGTGGCATGTTACATCCAAATGCCTTTTATGTATAATTTATATAATTTCTTATTTCTCTTTGTTACCCTTAAGACCAGTTTTGTCTAGATCCAGGTCTGCATTTCTTTAACTGACCACTGAAGAGCTGTTTATTGCTGTGGGGTCTCCATTGCTGACCCTTTGCCCTATCTCTACCCGTGTCTGTGCTACTCTGCACCTCATTGTGTGGCTGTTCTCAGAGCCTTTGCAATTGTACCGGGCCTGTATTTCTCCATAAATCATTGTTATTTTAGAGACACAAACATACCATTCTACATAGACTATCTTCTTGTTACAGCTGTCTGTATAAAACTATATTGGTATGACACAAAGATAAAAAAAAGCAGGAAAAAATACCCTTAGATATCTGGTCAATTAAAAAAATTGCTGTCACAGCCAAACCAAGTGAAACAAAGCTGCAGGAAGGTGAAGAAGGTACTTTGATCTTGAGGCCTTGTGAATTCCATACAAAGCTTATAGCCAGCTACTAGCAATAACAGTACTGTCCAACACGGTTACAATGAGCAGGGAAAAATTTGGCATTCAGAATTAAACCTAAACAGGGTGATTATGACAAAAAGAAAAAATTTGTGCCTCTAACTACAGCTTTGAAAGAAAAAATCAATGCCATGAACTATTTATTCAGAAATTTAACAGTTTTCACACTGAGTAAAACACCTCGTAAAATTTCAAAAGTTCTGAAAGGTGTCAACTACTGTAGGAAATACAATTCCTTCCCATAAGCTATTAAGTTTGAGTCTTGTCTACTTTTTTGTTTCTATTCAACTATCTTTTTTGCTTTTGTTGTTTGAGTGTTAATTACTTCTCCTCTTTCTTAAAAAATCTTAAAGAATTTTTGCTCCTTATAACAAGCATTGCACTGTCCTCAATAAGGTTAAATAAGGAAAGAGAGAATGAAAATATGTCAGGGTAAACACATAAGGTGGCAACGTTACACGCATAATTAGGACAGTATGAACCATTTGGTAGACCACAAGAAAAATGCTGTGACAAAGGACTTCTGCTTATAAAAGCACATGCCTTACCAGAAATTGCACGAAGACTAAATTCATTAGTGGTTTTATTAACAGAGTCCATATATTGGTGCTCATAGGCCTACTGCTGTATTATTACAGCAGAGAGGCGCATCCCAAAACACAAAACCAGACTCAGTAGGTAGTGAGACGTAACCACTCCAGGCAGCAGCTAAGCAGTTTGATTTAACTTCAATTCTAGACAGCAAAGAGCTCATCTTTATCTGTATGCATTTCTTCTCCTTCAATAGAGTTTATTTAAGGCACAATGAGTCCTTCCCTGACAAGCTGATGGTGTTATTATGATTTTTGTTTTGCTATAACTCCCACAATAAAATGAGTTCAGGCTTGTGGAAGTGTATGACAGGAGACTTGCTGGCTTGTTCAGAGTTTACCATGTTTTTCTGTGTGCCTGATCTGCTGTTTAAAAAAAATGTGACTGTTCACCTTTCTTTGCTACTGCATTACAAAGCAGAGGCAATCTTCTGGAAGGAGGGATAAAGGGCATGCTCCTACTCTGAGAACAACTGGATTTATTTCAGTGTACCCTAATCCTGTATTATGTGTCTCAGCTGAGATTCCCAAGACGAACAGGGGAGTTGCAGCCAACAGGCAACAGAGCAAAAGCCATACCTTAGAATTGGTAAAAAACCCTAAGAATCAAAAGGTTTGTTGTTTTTTGGGGTTGGTTTTTTTTTTTTTTTTTTTTTCAGGGAGCTTGTTGCAACATAGGAAACAACTAAAATTTGGTGCAGAAAGGAATAATCACAGGAATATGAGGACACAGTGGGCAGAGCAGAAATCTGTTTCAAAAGTTTTTATATTTTATCACAGGAAATCTGCTTAAAAGTTTGTCTTGTAGCAATTTTTCTGTTTGCATTGTTGTCCTGGTTTGAGGTAAAACAGGACCAATTTTGTTTGTAATTAAACACAATTTAGGAGACTGGAAACTTTTGCTGTCTTTGGTATGCTCACTTAAAGCCACAGCAGTTCCTCTTCAAAGATTTTACGTGTCTTGGACTCCTGATGCAAGGAAAAAAAAAAAAAGAACAAAAGAAAAAAAATGGGAGTATTACTTAGTTGAAAAATTATCAAGAGGAAATCTTTTAATCTTTTTTGTTCTCTCTTACTGGGTCCAATATGTGGATGGGTTTTTCTGTTTATTGTGTGTCATTCCACTTTTACATTTCATCTTGTGTAATGCTGAGTTCTTTCAGTAGTCCCTTTGTTATTTTGGTTTTCTTTGCCATTGTATTTTATTTGTTTTCACTTCTCCCTGGTTTTAGTTTAATTTTTATTTCAATCTAGTTATTCTTTGTTTATGATAATCTGTTCTGGCTTTTGAAAACTGCATTCTAAATCAACTCTTTTGTTTTCTTTGTTTTCTAACTTCTTTTTTTTTAATTTCAATTATCTCTTGCTTTTTTATTTGTCATACAAACATCTATAATTTCATCATTACAGATTTTGTTAATATCGTCACTGTTTAAGGTGGTCTGATGTTTTTCATGGAAATAGCTTCTTTTTAGTTACAGATAATCATGCTGAATTGTAGTTACATAGACTGAAATTTTACTTGATAAATGTTCCATCTTGTTTCTAATATGAATGGGTGTTACTATTACTAGTAAGTATGCCAACAGGAAGCACGTGTGATGTTTTTCCACATATATAGTTCTGTAGCCTCTAACATTATAACTAGTAATACAATATAATTGGCCTGCAACTAATTAATTCTCTGAAGCAAGGATTTGGCAGATGAGAAGTCATATGTACTGTTTGCTGAATTCTTAATTGTCTACTGAAACTGTAAATATTTGTCTAAATCATAAAACTTTGAACCATCGCAGTCCACGTATGCCTAACAGAGACAAGTTAAGACTTTAGAGGCTACCTGTTTAGTAACTTCATTTTTTTTGTGCAAGCCTCCGTAACCTACATGTGCGGATAGCTGACACATGCCAGTGTTGCAGAATGGCTGAGCGTTATTCTTTCAAAACCTGCAAGAGCAGAGCAGGACTTACCCAGCAACTTCACTTGTTTGTAATGCAGCTGGAAAGAAAATGTGGGAGACTGACAGCGTAGAGCTACTTGTATCCTCCTCACTGAGACTAGCTTCAGTTATGTATAGGAATATATATACAGAATGAAAGAAGAACAGATTTAGGTTTGCTGTAGAAAGGTGAATCAAAATAGAATTCTTTTTGTCAATTGAAATTCCTGCAGAATTCCTGAGTTACGGTAACATATATACATATCATGTCATTAGCAATCCCCAGCCTTGACAAAAGAAATGAATATAAAAGATTTTAGAGAAATCTACACTTTTCTTCTTTCTAGCTTACATGAATACTGTATACCGCCTTTGACTGTGACTCATAAGAAGTCCTAGTTTGGTATTTTTTTTAACCAGTAACCTTTAAATGTTCAAAGTTAGCCTTCTTAGAGACTTAATAAGCTGAGACTCTGCAATAGTTTTACCTTGTGGACAAGATATGGAAAGAACCATGAGGGAGCTGAATGCAATTGCATGGCAGGACCATGCAAAGCAATGAAAGTATTTTTTCTAGCATGGCATTGCTGTGGTTCATTTGATTACTTTCAAAGATTCAGGGCTGTAAAATATAGTCAGCAATATACATATCGTTTAAAACAAAACTTTTGTGTTGTGCATCTTTATGTCTTGTGTAAGCATCTACTAACACAAACATACGCACACGCAAACTGCTGTATATTCCTTAAAAAGATACATTAAAATGAAATCAAGGCAGACGAGATAAACTAAAAATAAAAACCAATTATAGAGAATATGTGATTAAACCCAAGAGCAGGCTGGTAAAGAATTCATTTAATGTAGGCCAAATTGAGGTATGGAAATGCACAACTAATCAATCTCAAATTTTTATCCTGAGCTGTTGTGACTCCACTGGACAGTCTAAGCATTGGAACAGGCATATTTTGTTGGTTTCAGTCCAATGATAGATTAGTTTGTCTATTTCCCCTCTTTGTCCATATCATTATCTTAACCTCATGGCATTCTTTGTGTATTTGAAAACCTAAGTGGATATGCAGGTTAAAATGATGAGTAGAAGGAAAATATAAATGTCTATGAATTTGTACAAGACATTTTAAACTGGGAAAACAGAGACAGAATTTTATAGTAATCTAGCATACTCAGCATATACCAGACATTTTTTTCAGGGTCACTTGTCTGCAACCAAGAAATTAAAGACCTCCCTTCGCATAATAGAAGTATGACTTGTTGAATGACTTAAAGGCTGCATAAAATACTATCAAATGGATTTACAAAAATTAAAGGAAACCCAGACTGTCCTTTAAGAAATACATGTTTTCCTGATATTTTCAAACACATTAAATGAAGTTGACATTAAAAAAAACCCCAACTTTCTCATTTGAAAACAAAAGATAAAACTGCACAAAATTTGAGGAGAAAAATAGGAGGAAAATAAAGAATTTATTTATTGAAACTTTCATTTAGGATTCACCTCAACCCTGAAAATGCCAGTCTCAACACAATCAGGTGACATTGACTTGTGTAAAAATCCTAGGGTTTTTTGTGAAAAAAATATTCAACAAAACACACATTGTACATTCAGTCATCTTGTCATCCAAAATAAAGGGTAATATATTTGTTAGAGCCCAGAGAGTTGAAGATAGAAATAGATATTGTCACTAAAAGAGTTTGCTAGCCACAAGTGTATATATGCATAAATTCATGTCAAACGAAAAAACAAACAAACAAAAAACCTGCTATAATCACAGTATTCAGGACTTGCTTTTCCAAATTTTCTTTTTTCCTTAAGCTTCCTGTCTCAGTATTTAAGTTTCCCTTCTAATATATTTTCTCATAAATTTTGTAGTGGACTATGCTAACCATTGTTTGAAATTACAGCAGCTGTTCATATCATTAAATTACCCTATACTAAAACTGGTCCAGGTAAAAAAATAGAAGTTACCTGAACAGGAAAACAATGACTAATCCATTTCTGTAGTTATAAAATATTTTAATATGCTTTCATTCCCATAAATCTGTGTAATTCCTGAAGCATATACAAAAAGATACCGTAAGAAATGCGGTTCTTGTGGTATTGTGGAGCTAACTACATGAACATGAGAAATCCTGTAAACCTAAGAGACTGAGTCAGTTTGACTAAGATACATGAAGCAAAACAACCATAAAATCTTAGGGCTTTGACCACCAATTTTAAACCTTTTCATCTGCCTTCACTGTTTAAAAAAATAATTTTGGCCAGAAAATATGAAATGTCAGAATAAGAAAAATTATTTCTTATATGTAAGCTTGCATGATATGTGTGCTTTTATTAGTTACGTGGAAAATGTCCCAGAAATCTGTGAATAAAAACACAGAAGTATGACACCGTAGATACAGAAAGACAGATTCTTAGATCAAGAGGAAGGATCTAAGAGCCAGTGAAAAATGAATGAATGGTATGAAGCAAGAAGATTTCTACCTGTCGATTATGTGACCTGCTTGCTGTTCTACACCTATTTTGACTGTTTTCTTTCTTTCTTATGTACATATATTAAAGTATTAAAACTTGATAGCTGTAAGAAGAGTAGCTGCTAATCAGTAGTAAAATGAAAGAAAAAGAAGCAGTGGAGTTGAGAGGCAATATCATAAAATCTGATTCACCATTAAATGGTAAAGTTTGAGGAGAGTATTTTGGATACTCAAGAGAAAATGTAAAATCATTATTGTAGAATGAAAAGAATTGAGGTGGTATCTTCAGAAGTACTCACAGTCGTTCTCTACTTACGCTGAAGTAAAGAAGAGTTTATCACCATCTCTGAAAGGTAAAGGAAAATATTGTGCTTCATCTTCAGCAGTTAAGGGGAATGTTAGCTTCTGAATATGAACATCCCTTCTCTGGAGAAAATCAGCCTTCTTCAAATGTATATACTGTATCCATTGCAAAAATATTTTGTCAAGTTATATGTAACTATAAATGTTTTGAGCTCTATAAGACTTTTGCTTGTTTGTTTTCTGCTTTGTTCTTCAAACTTGGACTTAGCAGTCTACCTGAAAAGGAAGAAATAGTACTATTACTTCTCTTATTCAAGTTGTTAATCAAATTCATAGTGGAATTAATATTTTTTCAGCAAATTTCTCTTTCTCTTTCACTTCAGAGATCAAGGATTAAATGATAGATGATACTTTATTTGCCTACAGTTGCAATACATGTTTTTCAGGCAATCAACATTTCACCTCAGCTTTTTTTTACGTTTTGGTGGTCTTGTTGTTTTAGCTAGCACATTTTAAGGAAGTGCCTATCCTTTTCTCACGTGTACAGGAAATACGTTGGAACCAAGTCAGTGTCTACAGCTATGCTTATGTCTAACTAACAGTTAAGTCACTTAATTAGCATAGTTGATCTGATAGTTTCTGATCTTTCATACAGGTGAGTTTTGAGGTGGTATGTCCAGCTACGTTTAAACAGAAGGACATAAGGCTATTCCTTTATTTAGTCTATATGGATGTCAGATTTTATTTCTGTGAGTTTCAGCAAAACTTCTCCCCACCTTCACTATAGCATTTCTCAATCTGATCTGCACCCATTGCTGTCTTATAGCTCAAAACATCTTGATGACATTAAAAATTACATTTTTGACAGGAAAAAGAAATAGCACCATTCTATATCGTTGCTTATTCTTTACAGTATGTAAAGTTTGTGGAATTCTAATTATTAGAAGTATCACTTAGGTCCAAAACTCAAAAGTACCCATTGAATTTTACATAATATGTACTGTTTTGGATACCTTCCTAATGTATTTTATACCACATCAGACATTTTGGTTTGTTTTACAGTAGGGTACCATCAATTGAACTCACACAATTGTTAAGGGGAAGCTGGCAAATTTGGCACTAATAATGAGTGGATAGAGGGAGGGCAGGAAGGACAGATGGATGGAAAAAGTATTATTTCTGTGAATTGAGAGGACAGCTTCTGGCACCCAGGTTGTGGGCAGTTTTGAGAGCTTTCTGAAATCTAGGAGCAGAAAAGTCGTAAGGAATTTTGATATCCAGACAGGCTACGTGGTTTTTTTTCCTCTTCTTCCTACTTTGAGGGGCAGAGTAATTTAATTTGCTGTTAACTGTGAACATACCCTTGGAATAGGGCTGTAGTATCTCTAGTGGGACCAAGGCAGAGTAAACAAGGTGCAATCTCGTAAGAATTTACAGCTCAATTAGTTCTTGGGATTAGTGATTTCCCTGAACTTGTTCATAATTATTCTCTTATACTAAGAAAATCAGAGAGTAATTATTTTTCCTGAAAACAAGGGAATTTAAATTCTGTAGCTTGTGCTGATTAACTCTGCTGGTGATGATTTTTCCCACTTTCCAGTAGGATTTAGAAAACCTGAGATGCTGAGAGATCACTTCTGGGAAAATATTCTTGAATTATGCTGCAATGGAGAAAAAATACAACCTTTATTGCAGAATACATAGAATCATTTCAGTCAAAATCCTAATAAAATATGAAAACTCACTCAAGTAGTTGCATCAAAGTTGTGCTGGAAAATTAGACATTTTTGTTTTAGGTGGCAAGACCATTAACAGTGTTGCCCTCTGGCTGGAATCAAAGCTGGGAATATGGCTTTCTCCTCTCCCCAGTTATTATATGATCATATATCTTGGAATAGTATTATCCTTAGCTAAGGGTTTTAGAGAATTAAAAGAAAAAAGGAGAGAAGGAATGAGAGGGAAAGAGGTGAAAGTTACTGAATTTCAACTATGTTCATTATAGCCCTTGCACTTGTCGAACCACTTCAAGTGGAATATACTGTCCAGTATTTTAGTTCTCTAAATTACATTATTCCTTTTCAGAAAGACTGAAAAGATAGAGCAAGTAAGCTTACAGAGAATCTCATAAAAATAGGAGTTTCTAGAATTGACAAATACAGTGAAAGGAAGGCTTTCTTTTTTTCCTGAAAAATGTTGCAGTATATGATACTATAAGTCAATAGACCCCCAAAAGATTAAGCTGTAATATTATGTATCTTTGTTAAAAATAGGAACAAGAATAATGTTTTTGCAATAGCTTTTGATAGACTGTTGCCTACTTCATTCATTGCTTATTACAAAACTAATTAGTTATTGGGCAAGTTCAAAGTCATGGATATGTATCAGATACAGCTTTGGAACATTTTCTGCAATAGATATAAAAGATCATAGGATATTTATTTTACATGGCAACAGGAGAGACCACCCTCAGATATGCTGTTAAAATCTCCCAGGACAGAAGCAAGTTATATTGCTTTATTTTTTCTCAGTTCCTTATTTTTGGTAACTTTTCTTTCGTTTTCATAACTTCTTTTAGCTTGATTTGCTCTATCTTTCATCTTCTGACACTGCTGGTGGCAGGGAGAATGTACAGTGAGTGAGTTTTAAGGGAAACATGTCATAGAGTTGTATAGCAACAGAGTTTAAAAGATACTAGTTTAAGATTCCCAATGTAAAGCTTGCTTTCTCTCCTCTAGGCAATTCTGTGAGATGAATTATGTACTTTATTGATAGCAATAGATTTCCTTCTGATGGAAAAATAGGAATAAACAAATATCTGTATAGGTTCACAGCACAATTCAGAAATAGTAAACAACTAAATATCTAAGGAACATTAGCACAAATATTTTACTTTAATGCTATAAAAAAGAAATAGGAAAACTGCAAGAAAAGCAGTGGGGTAGAATAAATTAAAATAAGTTAGGTGCCACAGAGGTACCTTTATGTTTTGTTTAATTTAAACAAAATATGAAACTGTTATGGAAAGATTCTGATGTGATGAGGACCATCTGCTCTTATTTTGTTATATAATGATTTGCATAAAATCTATTAAGTTCGTTGTATTGCATGCTTCAGGAATTTAATAGCCCAGAATTATGTATGATATACAGCACATGGCAATGAATTGTAATAAACAAGAATGGTACTTCTAACTGTGTATGGAAAAGAATATGTGATTTTTAGGAAAATAAAGCTATTGCGACCTATTTTCTGTTGTATTTATTTAGTAATTAATGTGTTTGAATTCCTGTGAGATCACATGTTCCATAATTCTGTATGCTTGACACAAGGGAGCATAGAATGACGCTAGATTTACTTGGTATTTTAATATTACTATGTTTTTCACATATCTACAGCTCTTAGATGTTTGCTAAGCTAATGTGGATTAATTTCTTAATTATGCTTTGCATATACAAGGGCTGATGCTAGTCTCATTTATACCCATATAAGCAATGCCCAACTCCTGTGAAATTAACAGCTTTGTTACTGGTATAAAAACCAGGAGAATAATAACTGCATTAATATGTTATGATAAATTATTCAATTTTAGTAGTACGAGAATGTCTACTGCAAGGCTTTCTGGCTTCTGTGCCATAGAATTGAAGAATACTCGAGAAAAAATATTTCTGTCTGAGTTTTAGATTTTGCTAAACTCACTTAGAACTTTCCAATGATGCTATCAAACAAAACCACTTCTCTACAAAAGTGGACAGCTGGTTCCTCCTCTAGTCATACTGAAACAGCTATGATCCCCATGTCAAACAACAAGGTCAACCAAGACTACTTCTAAACTTCATTGGGTGCCTTAAACCATTTTGGGTACCCAGATGTAAGTTCACAGCTTTCTTAAAACTTTAGACCAGTGGTTGAATTCCATGTCTCTAGATCAACATTTAAAATCAGAAAATGAGAATGAAGACACGAAAAGTCAGCAAAAAATAGGTTTTAAACATTATTGGCTTTTTTCAATTATGAGCTGTTCATATGGAAGTCCATCAAAAAAATAGCTGATACCATTCTGCTTTCCAAAGGTAGAGTTAAATTGCTTGCAATTAACACCCTTGACTACCTTTCTTTATCTCCATTCTTCCTTTAACAGCTCATTAACTAACTGCTGTAGCACGATTCAGACTCTGGGTCATGCATTAATTTGTATCAGCTGACTGGTGTCTCCCCAGCAGAACTGGGGTCTTCTGCAGCTGACATTAGCCTGAGTTTAAGTCATTATACTCTCCCTAAAATTTGTTCTTGATGCTCTCCCTGTGCAGAGTGCTATGGAGATATAAGAAGCATGGTGTATTTGGTTAGTAATTTCCATACTGAGGGGAGGCTTGCAAATTAGTTTTACTCCTTTTGTACTACCACAGCAGCATAAAAGAAATTGACTTGGACAAAGAATGTCTCCCAGAATAATGACAGCAGTATCTTGACTAATTTGGTGCAATACTTCCCTAAATTAAACTCTACTTATCTATCAGCAAATCTAAATCTAACTGGGTACTTGCCTTGTGGAATTAAATAACAATGCTTTACTTAAAGAGGCTTCTTAGTTAGCTATGAAACTGCTTGGTGCCCGTGGTGCAACATCTGTAGACTGAATGGGGTCATGAATGGGGTCATGACTTCTACAAGACATGAAGCCTGCCCATCAACACATCCTAGTCTTGTCCAATACCTCAAAAACTAATAGTATGTATATACCTAAATACTCAATAATGTTAGCACATACAAATATTTTATATTAGTGCTCGTTTTTATCAACAAATTTAATCCATTAAAGAATATGAAAGGAAACTATTAGTACAATACATTGATGTTTATCAAGGATATATATATCAAGGATATATATAACCTATAATGTTACTTTTGAATTCATGGGATGAAATCTCAGAGGATACTGAATTTTAGGGTTTGAAAAAATATCACTGGTATTTTAGGCTAAGATAATCAAATGTGCTGTTAGACTGTGTAAAAGGTTTGAGTTTTAATAAAGAAGTCTCAATCCATGAAAAAAGTGTTTCAGTATTGGTTCACTTCCTCATCTTCTGGACATGTATATTGAGTATTTTTACTAGCTGGTTTGCAGCCAGTTGTCCTGAGAAAACGTGTGTTTTCCTCTCAATATCTTGTTTCTAGGCCTTTTGTTTGGTTGGTTTGGGTTTTTTTTGTGATTCTTTTTTTCCCCTATGTTGTAATGCCTAGCTTCTCTCACATCTTTTCTTTGGGCTGGACAATAATGTTAACACTGGGCAGAAATAAGAATTTTTTTCTCCATTAACAGAGCATGTTTGAACTTTCATCTCCAGAACTCTGAAATTAGAAAACAATGAAAAAAGCTATGCTATTATTTCTGAATTACAGAGCGATTGTCTAACTTTTCTCTGCGTTAGCTCTGTTACGCGGCCTTCCATAATCACTAGAAGAGCTGGTGTCTTTTTTCCCTTTCTTTTTCTTTTTCCTTTTCCTTTTCTGTTTCCACTCTTAATGTTGTGTCTAAACAAGGCCCTTAAAGCATCACTCAAATAATTTTGTCCACCTCTGCAGGAAAAAAAAAAAAGTATGTTAAATGAAAGCTTTATTCTGAACAGTATTAGAAGGCCATGCTCCAGCTATGAATTTAGTCCTAAGACGTATGACAGTTTTACTCTATAATTTTCCAAATCTTTTCTGCAGCATTGCTGTGTCAGTTGTCTCCATTTTATATTGATTTCTCCTTTGAAGTATAGTATCTCCCATTTGTTTTCACTGAATTTCATTTTGATTCCACACATTATTTCTAAAATTAAATTAAATTCAAACATTGTTGTCTAATGTGCTTGACTCCAGACTCCTATCATCTTCAGAAACGTTCTGTAATGTAGTCTTTGAGTTCAGATTTAGAGTAATATTTATACCTTGCATATTTTCATCAATCATATTTCCATAATTTATGAGAATGTCACAAATAACTTTCTCAAAACTTTACACAATTCAAGATACATCCTTGTACTCAAACTATTCAGAATATTTTCTGTCAAAAAAAGGAAATAGAAAGCTTATTTCATTACAATGCAGTGACATCTTCCAATGCTGGTGACTCCAAGCGGTTGGGTTTTGCTGAAAAGATTCAGTGCTATGTAATATGCCTTTGGAGACACTGGCAGCTGTCTTTTATTGAGAAAATATCATGAAGTAGCTCTGCAATTTTTTCTGAAAATTTTTAATTTCTTTTTTTACACAAACATATGTTGTTTTTCTAAACTAAGAGATTGTGTCTTTTTTGCAACAACAAAAAAAAAATTGAAAAGGGGAAAATTAATACCTGCGATGCAAAGAAATCCGAAAGTTCAGAACATTGCAAGCTTGTAATGAAAAACAGAGTAAACAGCAACTGTTGACATGGTATCCTTGGTCTGTTCAAGTCTCTTGACTCTGTTCAGTTCTCAGGAATATATCCTCTTCTGACCAAAAGCTACAAAAATATGTTCATATGTTAAATAAACACAGTAGTATTTTCTTTCTTGAGACAGCTGTGTTGTGTTTCATGAAACTGTACTTCATTGCGTGTGGAAGACATGATGGGTAAGCCACCTTTCATGTCTTTATTAGATATTCTAAGTTCTGTGTAATGCTCACAATTTTTTCGTTGACTGAAATGTTATCCAAAGCATGTTGACTTTGGGTAATGGAAATGTTTTACTGAACAATGTGTTTGGTATTACATGAATTCTTTTTCTTTTTCCATATAATTTGAACTACCGAGCAAATGTAGACGAAAATGTGACATTCTCATTACAAGTCTAATGTCAGTAACTTAAGGCCTTACAGCCAATTAGCACACTTAGACACTAGTTAGAATAATAATACAAATAACAGTTAAGCCATACATGAAATCTTTGGTGTTGGTATGATTTGGGACTAACTCCATGACAGTTCATGAAGTTACTCAGGTGTATACCAGTTTAGTTTAAGATTTTAATACCATAATAATTTTCTCCCTCTTATGAGGATGGAATTTATTATAACCAGAATGAAAAAAAATCTAGCCCCATGACTTTTTTCCTTGGTCTCTGGGAAAAGGAATTTCTGGACCTTTTTAAAAAAATTCCTCTTATTCTTCTTGGTATACTAATATCTTTTGTTCTGAGAAACAGACAGTAAAGTTATAACTGATGGGATCACGCTTTTTATTTGGAAAAGAGATTGAATCTACACAGTCTTCATGGTATAACATTGTTACATACAAATCAAATGAAAAAATAGTTTAGACTGTGGAGACAGGTGTGGGAAGTGCCATTAATTAACAGCATGTAATTAAATAATTTTTGTGCAATCCAATAGCTGATGTAAGCAATTTTAAAATGCACTTTCTGTACTGTATTAAGAATGACAGAAGATTGGATCACTGCAGTTAGCACACTGAGGTTGCAGTGTAATTAGTAATCCAACACTCCTGGATTACTAATAAGTGACTCAAAATCCTTTCTTATAGATGGAATTAGGAGAGAGAAAAAAATGGCTATCATTGTCTTAATTTGCTATATGTGTATAGCAATGTGTGAAATATTTATATTTCTGCATCATGAAAAAGATACTTATGCAGCTGAAAGCACGTTCAATATTTCATTATATATAAACAGGTTATATCTTTACAGTGAAAAGGGTAGTCTAGCAGTAGTATGTCCATACATTCAAAATTTTCGCAAAGTAAGATAAGCTGTTCTCTACTGAGAACAAACCCCATCACTTAGCTCTCCAGCACCATAATATTTCATGTACAGTAAAGTTAAGGCTTACATACAAAACCAAATTTCTTCCTCTGTAGAAGTTTGTTAATAATTATTATTATATCACTTAAAATAGCCAAACAATAGAAATTTGTTAGTTATAAACACATAAATCAAAAGACTTAATAGAATATTTTTTTAAATTTAATGATTTGCAACAGAAAAGAGAATCAGGCATATTCTTGAAACTTTATGGCAGCCAATTTCATTGGAATATTTTTTTCTTTATATTTTTTTTAAGACTTGGAAGAAATATTAGCAGTGAACTTGTACAGCTATTGTCAGAAACCTAAAAATTTACACTCTACATAAGGCCTTACTATATTTAAGTAGCATTCTAAATATAAGGAGTAAAAAGGCAACATAAAAAAGGATGTTAAATGCAACATGGAAGAGGACAAACTATTGTATGAGTCCAAGTCTATTTCCTTTTTAAAATTAATATCTAAGAAAAATAATTCAAATAAGACAATAAACTGAAACATACAGAGACTAGATGAAAATTAGAAAGGGTAAAAGCAAACTTGAAGAAAGAGTCATAAACATAGAAGTTTTTCAGTACTACCATGGGTTTTTGCTTCTGGGACTAGCAGATTCCACGCATTACCAAGAAGTATAGAGGCTGGTGAAGGAAGATATTAATTTTCATGAGTTTTCAGCAGAAAGAAAACATGTCTCAAAATTATTCCTTTTTAGTGCTAAATATGAACATATGAGATGAAATCACAAGAATATGTCAGAGCAAAATGATAAATGAAAACAAGTCACTGTTCCCAGATTGTAAGCTTCTGAATGTTCATAGGGATAAAGTAAATGAGTTTTAGCCAAAATATTGATTCTCCATAAACCAGTCATTGTATCAGGTATCTGACTGGAAGGAGTAAATAATAAGTAGTAGCAAAAGAGAATAAGGCCTTTTGCAAAAGGCTGTGAGGAGACATAAATATATTCTTTAGTTCTCATTAATTGACTAAGCAAATATGTGTTGTCATCTGTTTGATTATGCTACTCAGATGCATTACCAGGAAATTTGATTTTTGTTGAAATCTAAACAAGCAAGACATACTGGAGAATGATAAAGCCAGGTTTGTCTGAGCATAGGTTATACTTCCAAAAGAAGGTCATTTATTCTATTTATAACAAGTTCTCAATTTAAAAAAAGGATTTGGAATTTCTCTTTTCCTTGGTACCTGGTACTAGTCTACTGAAAGAGCTCTTCAGGTTTTTTGCAACCCCCACACTCCGCTCCAAGCTCTGGGGCAAAAACCTACATTGCAGACTATGCAACCTTATTAAGAAACAATGTAGATTAGTGTCAATGAAGTTTCATGCTGTTTCTGCAGTAGATTGTTTCCCCTACCGAGGTTAACTTCATCAAAGACAGTTATGGGAGCTCTTACGATGTTGCAGTCTGCTGCCTGTGATAATAACAAAAAAAAACCCCAACAACAACAAAAGAAAGGCAAAAAACCCCAGCTTGGGTTATTCCAGCTTTCCTAAACAGGGAGACACAGTGTCACTTCTCCGTTTTCCCTGATCATCTGCAGTTTCAGATTTTTGGCTCTTTGCTGAGAACTGTATATCCACAGGAGGAAGAGGACCCTCCTAACTGATTATAGACAAGTAGGTCAGGCTGCAAATGCTACCTGTTTACAAGCATGAGATAAGAATTTGTTTGTTAGGCAGTGCGCACTTCCTGAATATTTATTTCTCAGCTCCTCTGAGGAATAAGAGCTTGAAAGTTGCTAAACGGACACTTTATCCTAAACAGAAGATCTCTTGAGCCTGTGATTGTAAGTTTCATTTTGGTCATTTATTGACAGAAGGACTGGAAGAAGCAGTTTATAGACAAGCCATTCACTTTTATTGTGTTAATTACACCAAATACTTCCAAAGTTTGGAAGTATTTATGAAAAGGGGATGCTGAACTGAAAGAATGAGTTTACAGTACAGCCAGATTATAGAACATCAGTTGTTTAGCCTTTGAGAGGAAAATATATTTAGCAGTAGTGTGTGACGAAAAGCTTGAAAATGTTAGCAGACCAACACAAGACCAAGACAGAAACTACTGTCTAAAATGAGTATTTGTATGTCTGCATACAAATATAAAAACATATACATAGAAGAATGCATCAAATTTGACTAAAGTTTAAATATCTCTTTACATATGCACATTTCAAAATTTTTGGTATAGGAAAAGCAAAAATGAGGATTCTCACATGTTTTTAGGAAGTTAGTATCACTTATAAACTAATGAATCATGAATTAACTTATGTAGAGTACAAAGGATAAAGTTTATGAACTGAAAATTTCAGTGGATGTTGATGCTTACATTAAAACCGTATGATCATACAAACTTCTAGGCAATACAGTGCTCAGCAACAGCAGACATCACACGCCGGCAGAATAAAATCAAGTTAGACTTCAAACAAAAAGGAAAATCCCTTTTTATACATGCTTCTGCTTAAGAAGTTTTGGTTCATTGCCCAGCATTTTTTAACAAACTCAACACTTACAGTCCACATCTATTGGAATAAAAGCACTTCATTGATGGAATTCTAAGTTTCCCTTTAAATTTAAGCCTACTTTCATTCCCTACAAAAAGCAAAAAACTTTTTTTTTTTTTAATTATTGCTTCCTTTTAATTGCTAACCATTTTAATTAAAGTTCATTGGTCAGAGCTTTGAGGGGAAATAATTTGGGTATTATCTCATGTTCTGCTCTCTAATGACACTAAAATAAGACGAGTTGAGTTGTCTGTGTAGGATTTGATAATATGCTCACTACTCTCTCTGGAAGGCTCCCTGATCTTTTAAGAGTTTCATAATGATGACATGTAAATTTGTTTTCTTGGGAATTTTAAGTTGAATGGGTTGAAAGAATGGTTCCTTCCAAATTCCAAAATCCACATGGTATCAGTTTACAACCTGCAGCCTTTTTTCAGAGCTCTCCCTGCATCTACAGTTAGAGAAAGGCCTTGCTTTTTAGATGCTGCAGGTTGGCTTAATTGGATTCCTGCTCATGTCCTTTTCTCCATCTCTGCTGCCTATTGCACAGATTTTTATATGCTCTTCCAATCACAGTAGTATCCAGCTGCTGAAGGTTTTATTACACAAAATATTTCTCTGGCGGTTTATTTGTGTTGGTATGTGCTCCAGAGTATGAACAACTGATAAGGATGCATTCCAAAACAGCTAATTTAGTCCCACCCAAGTAGAAAATTAGTTATTTTAAAATATAAAGAGAATTACTTGTAACCTTATCTGTTTACTTTCTCATATGTTCATAATAATTGAATTATACATACATTGTAGAACTGTTTATATACTCTTCTCCTCACACAGCTTTTTCTTGAACTAGTATTTTTCTTAATTTGTGAGAAAATTAAATATATAATATCACTTTATATGAAGATTAATAATTTTGCTAACAAATCTGTTTATATATATATATAAAAGTTCCTAATTTTTAGAATTAGTTACCAAGTAACTTTGTTTTATAAAAAGCCTATGGGATGATGTACAATTTGGTTTTCAAACAACTTATTTTAGTTTGTTTCAACATGTGAACACACTTACTTTGAAGTGAGATAATATCCAAGAGCAGACACTGTCTGTAATCTAGAGTACAAATAATATTTAATAAATTGTAGTGCTGAAGGTTTTGTGGTATTGCTGTCTCATTTATTGATAGCAAATATATATTTTTTTATGCATTAACATCAACTGTTCATGCTGAGATGGAAGCCTGGCAGCAGAGCTTTTCCCTAAAGTAAGCACGCAGAGCACATCAACCACCTGAACCTTAAAAAAGCACTAATTTGCGCAGAAACTAGAATCACACTCTTTTAAAAGTTAAAAGCTCAGAATAAGACCATCAGAAATAAAAAGTCTTGTGAAAAAATTTCCCTGCTCACTGCGTCCTTGAAGGGTGGATACTTTCCTCCAGTTTCATTTTCCATGTCCAGCAATTTTCGGTGGGTTTATTGTGAAGACAAACTCCACAGTGGGCTGTCTAGGTTTCCTGGGAAAATTATTTCCTTTAGTTGTCCTTGAGGAGTGGCCTGCTGTCAGCTTGTGCTGCAGTCTCCTTGCTACAGAGGCACTCACTTTTTCAGTCTGTCTGTCTCACTCTAGAAAGTTTCTCTAGCCTGAGTTCCTTCTGTTAAAAGAATGTTACTATAATTGCAGTAACAACAACCTGAATGTTTGAAAATATCCAAATTAAAACTGGCCTATAATTATAATTTATTCTTATCCATAATTACTTCAGGATCAGCTATTTTCTCCCCTCTCCCCTTTCGAAATCAGTTTAGGTTTTCTTTAGTGAGATAATGGCTGCCTGTTTGGTCCTCCCAATGTTGTTGCTAAGGTTATTAACTGAATGATGCATAAGATTTCAAGAGATTTTTTGAGCTCTGTATCTATTACAGGAGGTGGGAAGGATGTTGACTTGATTCGTCCTGTATTTTTTCTCACTTAGATCACTTACAGCCTCGGTAGGATGCTATTCAGTCAACACAGAGCACTCAGGTTCATAGACAACATCTACCCTATTCTCCATCCAATAGTCCTTAGAAATTCCCCTTTACAGAACTTTTAGCTGCATTCCTCTTCTACAAAAACATAGGATCATAGAATGGTTTAGGGTGGAAGGAACCTTAAAGATCATCTAGTTCCAACTGCCCTGTCATGGGCAAGGACACATCCCACTAGACCAGATTGCTCAAAGTCCCATCCAACTTGGCCTTGAACACTTCCAGGGATGGGGCCTCCACAACATCCCTGGGCAACCTGTTCCAGTGCCTCACTACCCTCACAGTAAAGAATTTCTTCCCGAGATCTAATCTAAATCTACCCTCGTCCAGTTTGAAGCCATTACTCCTCGTCCTATCTCTACATGCCCTTGTAAAAAGTCCCTCTCCAGATTTCTTGTAGGCCCCTTTCAGATACTGGAGGGCTGCTCTAAGGTCTCCCCGGAGCCTTCTTTTCTCCAGGCTGAACAATCCCAACTCTCTCAGCCTGTCCTCATAGCAGAGGTGCTCTGATCCTCTGATCATCTTCGTGGCCCTCCTCTGGACCCTCTCCAACAGGTGCATGTCCTTCCAATGTTGGGGTCCCCAGAGCTGGACACAGTATTCCAGGTAGGGTCTCACAAGAGCAGAGCAAAGGAGCAGAATCACCTCCCTTGACCTGCTGGCCACACTTCTTTTGATGCAGCCCAGGATACGGTTGACCTTCTGGGCTGCAAGCACACATTGTTGGCTCATGTTGAGCTTCTCATCCACCAACACCCTCAAGTCCCTCTCCTCAGGGCTGCTCTCAATCCATTCTCCGCCCAGCCTGTATTTGTGCTTGGGATTGCCCCGACCCACATGCAGGACCTTGCACTTGGCCTTATTGAACTTCATGAGGTTGGCAGGGGCCCACCTCTCAAGCCTGTCCAGGTCCCTCTGCATGGCATCCTTTCCCTCCAGCACGTTGACTGATTCACAACGCTTGGTGTCTTTGGCAAACTTGCTGAGGGTGCACTCAATCCTTACATCCATGTCGCCAACAAAGATGTTAAATAGTACCGATCCCAGTACCGACCCCTGAGGAACACCACTTGTCACTGCATGCCACTTGGACGTTGAGCCATTGACCACAACTCTTTGAGTGTGACCATCCAGCCAGTTCCTTATGCACCAGGTGGTCCATCGGTCAAATGAATGTCTCTCCAATTTAGAGACCAGGATATCATTTGGGACAGTGTCAAATGCCTTGCACAAGTCCAGGTAGATGACATCTGTTGCTCTCCCTTTATCCACCAATGCTGTAACCTCTTTGTAGAAGGACACCAAATTTGTCAGGCATGATTTGCCCTCAGTGAAGCCACATTGGCTGCCACCGATCACGTCCTTTTTTTCCATGTACCTTAGTAGAGTTTCCAGGAGGATCTGCTCCATGATCTTGCTGGGCACAGACGTGAGACTGACTGGTCTGTAGTTCCCCAGGTCTTCTTTTTTACCCTTTTTAAAAATGAGGGTTATGTTTCCCCTTTTCCAGTCAGCGGGAGCTTCACCAGACCACCACGACTTCTTAAATATGATGGACAGTGGGTTGGCAACTATATCCAACAGTTCTCTCAGGACCCTTGGATGAATCTCATCAGGTCCCGTGGACTTGTGCACATTCAGGTTCCTCAGATGGTCTCGGACCTGGTCTTCTCCTACAGTGGGTGGTTCCTCATTCTCCCAGTCCCTGCCTTTACCTTCTGCAACTTGGGCAGTGTGGTCAGAGCCTTCACCAGTGAAGACCGAGGCAAAAAAGTTGTTGAGTACCTCAGCCTTCTCCATGTCCTGGGTGACCAGGTATCTCATTTCCTTCTGGAGTAGGCCCACATCTTCCCTAGTCTTCCTTTTGTCCCTGATATATCTATAGAAGGCTTTCTTGTTGCCCCTGATGCCCCTGGCCAGATTTAACTCTATCTGGGCTTTAGCTTTCCTAGCCTGATCCCTGGCTGCTTGGACAATTTTTCTGTATTCCTCCTAGGCTACCTGTCCTTGCTTCCATCCTCTGTAGGCTTCCTTTTTCTGTTTGAGGTTGTCCAGGATGTCCTTGTTCCTCCATGCAGGCCTCCTGGTGTTTTTGCCTGACTTCCTCTTTGTTGGGATGCATTGCTCCTGAGCTTGGCGGAGGTGGTTCTTGAATATTATTCAGCTTTCTTGTGGCTCTCTTCCTTCCAGGGTTTTATCCCACTGTATTCCATCAAGCAGGTCCCCAAAGAGGCCAAAGTCTGCTCTCCTGAAGTCCAGGGTGGCAAGCTTACTGCTCGCCCTCCTCGCCACCCTAAGGATCTCAAACTCCACCATCTCGTGATCACTGCAGCCAAGGCTGCCCTTGAGCTTCACATTCTCCACCAGCCCCTCCTTGTTGGTGAGAACAAGGTCCAGCATGGCACCTCCGCTCGCTGGTTCCTCTATCACTTGGAGAAGGAAATTATTGTCAACACGTTCCAGGAATCTCCTGGATTGCTTATGGCCTGATGTGTTGTCCTTCCAACAGATATCGGGGTGTCTGAAGTCCCCCATGAGGACCAGGGCTTGTGAACCTGAGGCTGCTCCTATCTGCCTATAGAGGGCCTCATCTGCTCAGTCTTCCTAGTCGGGTGGCCTGTAGCAGACCCCCACTGTAACATCACCTGTCACTGCCCTCCCTTTGATCTTGACCCATAAACTCTCGGTTTGCTCCTCATCCATCCCCAAACAGACCTCCATGCACTCCAGCTGGTCCTTGACATAGAGGGCAACACCCCCTCCTCGTCTCCCCTGCCTGTCCTTCTCGAAGAGTCGGTAACCATCCATTTCAACACTCCAGTCACAGGAGACATCCCACCATGTCTCCGTGATGCCAAGTAGATTGTACTCTTGCAGGCGTGCATATATCTCTAACTCCTCTTGTTTGTTCGCCATGCTATGTGCGTTCGCGTACAGGCAGTTAAGTTGGGCCCTCGATGAATCTAGCTCCCTGGCTGCAGTGTCTATTTTTGCTTTAATCTGCATTCCAGGTGCACTGCTGCTGACCTGCAACCCATCTCCAGGTTTTGGGCTGTTAACAGACTGTTAACTTTTTTTTTTGAAGCCGCTTAATACAGTGACCACCCCTGGTTTTTTTCATATACAGTGAGGGTAAATATCACTGAACTACTTTCATTAAAACTTAAAGGAACAGGCAGAAGGACTCTGTACAACGAATGACATCTGAATGATTGTATACTTAGAGATATAACAGGTTCCTAAAATAATTGATATTAAAATCTGAATTTCTTATTTTATAGCAAATAAGCAAGATCATAAGTTAGAGTGAAAAGCCCTGGAATTTCCCATCTTTTTCAAAAGTTTGGAAAGATATCCTCTTCCCCCCAGTGAAAATCCCATTTCATATACAACTGGTATTTTGAAGCATGATTCTTTATCACAAGACACGGTGGAATTTTTGAATTGACACATGCGGTTAATTCTTTCATGTTAATATTACAGAGGCCAGAGATAAAAGGGGCATTAACAAGGAAATATAATGTCAGACCTGGTTACAAATGAGATATATTTGTGCAGACATTTGAAATATATATATGTATTAGAAAAAGACTCTTCAATAGTAGTTTTCTTTTTTTTTTCTTCCCAAATGAAAGAGTGGAAAACTCTAGAAAAGCCAGAAGTGAGACAGAAGCAAAGATGCATACTGTGTGAGAGAAAGGGCAGGTGAAGAGGACAGGTGGAAATTGTGCTTATTGGAGTCCTAATTCCATTTCCTCTGCTCCTCTTAAACCCTTTTCTACCCCTTTGTTTCTTGCCTTCCCTTGTCCAGATGCGTGTAAGAGACAACATAACAGAAAGTGAACTCGCTCTCCACTTTTCCTGTCTTTTCCCCAGATCACTGCTGACTTAACTCTGAAACCGAAGTCCTCTTAGCGAATGATGACTGAGTTATTAAAAATCGAGAGGTAAGACATCTAGGAAAAAAAAAAAACCCAAAACACCCAAACCCCAAAACAAGCAAATTCACATTTCAGTATTTTAGCTGGTCATAAATTACCATTTTTACTTATTTCTTATTCTGTTGCAAGCAAACCTTTAGTCTTGCTCAAAAAAAGAATAATCATTCGTACCGTTCAAAGTCTTTGACTAAATTTTGGGGTGCACTTCGGGCACATGCAAAGCATTACTTTGATCACAATTAAAACTTCCTGAAGTGGACTCAGTTTGGATTTGCGATGCTTCTTTAAAGTGTAACTCATTCACAGAGATTCTAATCAAATATTGCAATGGATATAAACCTGAGATATAATTTTTATGGGAAAGTTAATATTTTAGAATAGTTTTCATTTTTGTTCAGAAAAATAGGCAGAATTTTAAAATACTTTCTTAAGCTAACAGTTGTAAAGAAGTTACAGTTTGAAACATATATTTTAGATTTCCAGACTCTTATTTCATGACTTCAGAAAACAGTTACATCTTCTTAATTTTTTATTTTTTTTTTTTACTTTAAGTTTTTTTTAAAGTTCAAAGGATTTTGTATTTTTTTTTCTGGTTATTATAGTGTAGTGTTGCTTTACACACTATCATCTGTAATAGATCCCAAAAGGTAATGTACTCTTTTAAATATTAGATAATTTGTAAAGATATTGTAAAAGCTACTTTATATAATATTGATTTAAACCGTCTAGGTTAAAGTTGCTCCATTCTGTATACTAATAAAACTATTTGACATTATGCTAACATCAATTTCAAACTAAGAGAAAATGAAACAAATGTATTTCAATTATTTTGTTTCATATATTAAAAATATTTGAATATACAAGTTATGCCTCAAGTATTATTTAAAATGTTTCTAGTATTAATGAATTAAGGAAAGGCTATGAATTAATGTGTGCATATAAAAAGACTTTAAAGAAAACATGCTAAAGAAATAGAATGCCCCTTTCCTCTAAATTTTAAAAGATGTACTTTTCCTTAAAATGTGTTTTTACAGAAATCGATAGCTAAATAATATCAATCTCAGTAATAATAATTTTATTTTGAAGACACATTTTAAGAACGCTATTTTCAAAATTTATCTTGTCTTTGACTCATTGCAATTTCTGCTTACTTTATTATGCTATACTGATAAGAAAATTAAAAGAGATTTGGTGGGAGAGATTATAGTGTAATTTTTAAGCCCAACCGTATCTACCATGAATGTGTTTGAGAGCTGAAATTCAGTATTCTTTGTTTGTTTAACTATTCAAAATTATATTTGTCTACATATCTTCAGATACAAAACCACGAGATTCTTTGCATAAAGAGCTATTCTGTATCAATCGCGCAATATAGAACAAGGCAAAATAGAAAAGCTAAAATTTTTGGTAAAACCGAATATAATATACTTAAAATTTTGAAAATATTCCAAGGATTTAATAAATCACTTTCAGGTAGAATCATAGAATCATAGAACTGTCTAGTTTGGAAGGGACCTTTAAGATCATCGAGTCCAACCATCAGCCTAAGACTGCCAAAACCACCACTAAAGCATGTCCCTCAGCACCACATCTACCTGTCTTTTGAATACCTCCGGGGACGGCGATTCCACCACTTCCCTGGGCACCCTATTCCAATGTTTGATAACCCTTTCAGTGAAGAAATTTCTCCTCATATCCATCCTAAAACTCCCCTGCTGCAACTTGAGGCCATTTCCGCTTGTCCTATCGCTTGGTACTTGGGAGAAGAGACCGACCTCCACCTCGCTACAACCTCCTTTCAGGTAGTTGTAGAGAGTGATAAGAGATCCCCTC
>VFFE01009004.1:669729-680947 GCA_008921705.1 Burhinus oedicnemus
AGAATTGAAAACTCTATCATTTCATGATCGCTATGCCCAAGGCAGCCACCAGCTGTCACATCCCCGACAAGTCCTTCTCTGTGCACAGACAACAGGTCCAGCAGGGCACCTTCCCTACTCAGCTCCCTCACCAGCCCTGTCAGGAAGTTATCCTCAACACACTCCAGGAACTTCCTAGACTGTTCCCTCTCTGCTGTATTGTATTCCCAGCAGATATCTGGTAGGTTGAAGTCCCCCACAAGTACAAGGGCTGGGGATTGTGAGAGTTCCCCCAGCTGTTTATAGAATATTTTGCCTGCCTCTTCATCCCGGCTGGGTGGTCTGTGACAGACTCCCACCATGATATCTGCCTTGTTGGCCTTCCACCTGATTCTTACCCATAAACACTCAACCTGACTGTCACCAGTGCTGAAACTCTGATCTCAAAATCTGAAACGCACAAGTGAGAGCACTGGGAATCTATGATAAAATTTCTCATTTTTTATTACCCCCAGCTGTTGCAGCCTTATTAAGTAGAAATACATACTATATGTAGTGAAAATGGTATTTGAGTCTATGTTTTAAAGTTGAAAGCTATGGTGCTCTGATTGAAATACAACTATCTATAAAGGTACACTGCTGCTCTTGATCGTAATTAATTTTTTAAGGAACATTTTCCCCTTTATTTATTAACATTCCCTCCCTACTATTATTATTTAATTCTGTTTGTAAACATGCTTATTTCTATGAGCTTCAAGCCAGAATTATTGTGGCAAATGATCAGGAAAAACCGTCTGTATTATCTATTCAACTTCTGGTGTAATGAAGCTTTTTGGAAATGAAAGATTTTGAACATGATACACACTTATAATGGAAGAGTATTATATTACTATGCCAGAATGTGAAAGAAGGAATTTTTCATTTGAGTTGTTCAGGTTTTTTTGTTAGATTACTGCAGCATATGTAGAATCGTCTTTTCACTAACTTGAAAACAAGCTCAACAGATCAGTAAACAAATTTTCAAAGAGACTGGCATATGTGCCAAGTAGTTAGTAAGAGCAATAAATACAGTTGTATAAACAGAGAGGTTTGCATGAACTACAATAATAAGTAGCCTGAAAGAAAAGAACTCTGTAATCCATGATCACTCAACAAAGGGTCAGCCATCACACCAAAGAAGGTGCTGATTGAAGTGGTAATCATTTGCTTGGTTATCTGGTTGCACAAGTCTCAGGCGTTCTGCTGAAAAACTCTTAGCCTTGAGAGACAGGCTGCAATCCATCTCTTCTGAAACTAAGAGTGTTGCATGTCAGATTCTTCTGCAGGTTAAAATTTCTAAATGTTACCTAGAAACCCTAGGGGAGCTGGGGACCCACTGCTGCGGCATTGCTGAGGCAGGGACTGAAGGTCCCAGAGTGCTGACTTGAGGTCCTGGGCCATAGGCAGGGTCGGGGGAGCCCCAGGGACTCTGCAGGCATAGTCAGACTGGAGGTGCCCTGAGGGCTTGAGTGTACAAATTGCTAAGTCTCAATTTTAGAGCAGTAGCTCTTGTTACTGGTGGTACAGTAGACAGGAAACATAGGACCAGAAAATGAAACAGAAGCACAAAGGCTCTTGAGATCTGGCTAGTCTGTTCCTCTATTTCCTTCTTTCTTGATCATCCTTTCTGGCTCCTCATTTGTGTCCTTCTAACAAGCTTCTCTGAAACTGGATTTTCGAGCTTCTGTCAATTCTCCATATGAGAGAATGACTCCATTAAAAAATGGTTAGCAATTGATAGTGATGGAGTCAACAGAGTTATTGGTTTTCCCTCCTTTGGCATAATGAACCTTAATTTCCCTTTTCATGCTCCACATATGGAGCTCAACGAGGAAGAAGAAGATGGAAAATGCTCAGCCTTTTCTCATGGCTGTTATGGATTGCCCAGGCTCAAAACCATGCAAAAATATGTTCAAAACTCCTAGTAGTTTCTTATCTTATCATAGGTGTTGTGAGGTCTCCATTACTAGAGTATTATTTTATATAAACTAAACCAATAACAATAACATAATTCTGCCATAGAGTTATGTTTTGTAATAGAGATATGCTTTGTACTTTTATTTCGTAAACAAAAGTAAAGAAAACTGGAATATTGTGTAGATCAATCATAATTTTGTGCAGTTTTTTAGACAAAAGCTGCTGTTGTATATAGTTAGTAATCTTCTGTAGGTATTTTCAGTCATGTCTAAGGAATCTGTGAAACTCGGGCTAATTTTCCTATGTAACTCTGACATTAGTTCTCCATGGTTTGGAGAGCTGCACATTGGTTGCATGCTAAAATGCACCACAGAACATTGAAAAAGCAAATACAGAAAAATGTATAAGTAGCTGGTAAGAGACCCTTTTTCTGTCCATCACAAACTCTACTTCATTGGAAACCTCTGAGCTGAAAGCCCATGATTACTGAGAACTTGGGAAATCTTAACAATCATAACAGCTAGCTAATAGGTGAAACATCTCTATCTGTTCGAAAGAACAGAAGTAGAACTTTGCGCTAGACCATTAATTCAGGAGACACTTCTAAATCAGGATATTACTTTCTGAATTGAATACCACACATGCAGCATTATTTATGATTTGGAAACTGCTACATAATTAGAGATATGATTATCTTTTGTAATCTGCAGATTTTTTTTTCAGTCCTAGTGGAAGAATAATTTATTACACATTAACATTCATAGCCTCATACATTTCCTTGCACTTGTACACTTGCAGGAACATAACTATATTATCTGTGAGAAATATCCCCCCAAATTCATAAACTCTTAACAGAAAAATGTATGCCACACTGTATTCATTGTTTGATTCAAAACTGGGCATCAATTCCTTTCCCATATTGGAACCAGAATTAATTTGCCACATTCCCATTCAGATGAATTAGTTCTGCATAGAATATGATAAGATATCACTTAGATTAATGTATCTTCAGCACATTACCCATAATGATGGTCAAATTAATTCATTAAAACTTTGACCATCATTAGAAATAATGTCCTCAAGAAACATTAATCAAGTAGATACTTCATATCATATTCTATATAGCATTAACTGTAAATTACATGAAGTAACTCTATATGAATTTCAAAACAATAATTGGTTCACATTATTGGTTAACTGAAAGTAATTCAGTGTTATTATATAATCATACTAATATTCTTACATAGAAGTGACTGCCTCTTACACAGGATATGGGTAGGACATACCAAATGCATATTGGTATAGTAAAACAGATCGTAGTGCCCTTTAACATTAATACTGTTTAGATTCTCGATGAAAACATTTGACCCTCCAGGGGATAAACAGAAATGGACTTCTAAAATGAACTGAAGTACAGATCAATAAACTAATTCAGACTGGCATCAGAAATCAAGATATACTGTACCTCAGTTTGCAATCCTACAAGAAATATAGGATACATAAAATTTAACATTTCTGATCTGACAGCCTAGTGTGGCATTTACTGCGTTCTTATGAACAACTTTAAACAGATCAATAGAACTTATTTCTCAAGAAATTTAATTAGATGCTTTTTTTTGCACTTATTACACCTATAAAAAATGTTGTGGGAAAACCAAATGGATACCTTTTCATGTAAACTAAAACTACTTAAAATGGCATGTCAGTTCAAAATCCTGTTAGATTTGCTTGTGTAATAACATATCTTCTCTTCACATTTATCATAATTATGTTTTAGCTAAGAATGAAAGCTCTGATTGCATATCTTTAAGAAGTGTAACTTCCATCACAGCCATTGATCACATCTTTGATTTGGACTAAAGAAATGTTGATACTTGACATGAAAAGCCCTGTTCTTTCATGATGGCTAGAGTTTCACATTTATTTGCATTGTATTCTTACCTACCAATGGGAAGTACTGATACGAAAGTTCCAGTTTCAAGAATGACTGAACTATAGTCATCTTTCAAAACAAAGGTTTGTTTAACAGAACAGCCATGAGATGTAGGCAACCAATGCCAAAACCATGGGAATTATTACTCTATCAGTAGTCTTTTCTCCTGGGCAAACAGTGTCTTCACATTTGCACGAAGAGATTGTAGCATTTGTTTTTGCAGTCATCTCACGGCGGTCCTGGGAAGTTAAGAAGTGTAGAGTGGCAATATTTGCATGGTTTCGATAGCCTTCAGCAGCCTAACTGCTAGCCTTCTTTGCTATTCCAGTTATGCATCATAAGGCATACAGTGTATCAATCCAATCAGTAAACCCAATTATCATGAAAGAGAAAAACAATTCTTTTATTGTTTATATCACATTCTATTGGACAAAAGCAATGAAAGGAGGACAGAAGTAGTTCCCTATTTTATACAGAAGGAAGGTTTTTATTGTCTGCAAAACTGATATTTATCCCATTTAAACCAAGAGGCCTACAATGTTTTACTATTTTTGGATGGGAATCCAAGTTCTAATAATAATAAGGTTGATATTTTCATATGATCCTATGATTTTTAAAAGAACCAGGTTTTGGAGATACTCTTTTTCCAAAGGTTTTCAAATAGAGCATCCCAGCCTCTCAAGTTCACTCTTAGTTTTGGCAGAAAGATGTTAGGATCTGAAAAAATATCTACATTATGAGGTCAAAAGTATTATTTTAGGGAAATACAATCTGAATATACCAAGAAAAAGCTTATTTTTCCAGGACTATTGAACTAGCAACATGATCCAAATATTAGAAAAGTATTCACCAAGTACATGACAAAACCTTTATGGAACTTATTTATACCTCTTTCTTAGTTTCAGACTAATCACAGGAAGCTGTTCAGTCCTTTCAACCTCACCTTTTAAAGCAAGGTGAGAATTTCAGCTATTTCACCTCAAGTCTATCTTAATTCTTACAAGGTACATGATCAATATTTCTGGTCCATCCAGCAACTTTGTTGGACCACAGATCATATTGATGCTACATCAGGTAACTTGTCCTGTTCTTCTACTGACAATGTGCTATTTTGTGATGAAGCACCCGAATAATGGAAATTAGGCTTTTAAAGTAATTTCTCTCCACAGTTTTCTTCTGCAATTAATCTTCATTCTGCAACAAAAGAAAAATGAGTGGTGAAATTTTGGAAAACTTCTTTCAGAGACCTGAGTTAGCCACTAACAACTGTATAGTAAATACATATAATTCTAGATTATGGTTATCCTGGAGAATCAGAGACTTTCTCCTCTGAGCTTGGACTTGAAAAGGCCTTTATTGGAAATATATTTGCTAATGTGAGGTATTTCTTTTAAAAATCAAGCACACAATTTAACAGAACAGGACAGCCTTTCAAAGCCATTCCATAGTACAACACAGAGTTATAGAATATTTCAATTCTCAGAGCTATTTTTAAAATCCAGTAGATAATGTATCACTTTTCATTAGTTTCTACTGATAATTTATTCATTTTAATTATGGATTAATAAATCAGTAGTTGAAATTAATAAAAAGCATAAATTAATTTCAGTGTTTTAGGAATGCAATGGAAAGTTTGAAGAATTTAAACTACTATAATTTAGAAGTAAAACTAAGCTACTGGAGGGTATGGATTTACAGATAAAATAATCTTAATTTGGGTGGGAAAATGCAACATTTGATGATATATGTAAGCCTGGATTAATATGTATACCATTGCTGAAATGCTATAACCAGAGTTGTTGTGACATAATAGAGGTTGGACAAGATGGCCTCCAGAGGTCCCTTCCAACTTCACCCATTCTGTGACAATAAATACTCTTAAAAACACTGAATGCAAGAAGCACTAGATTTTTTTTGTTTAGATTGTTAATGAGCATCCATGAAATGGGTCATTCACCCAGCATAGTTGGTACTAATACTCTCTTAGTTATACTTTCATCTTTGGTAAACAATCAATAAAGAATTAATGTTCCAAAACTAATTATCTCTGTCCTAAACCTGTCCTTTTTGATCAAGAGTGCTAATGAAGAGCACTGTGGAGTGTCATGGGGAAGGAAGGGAGACAAATGGTTTTAGAGTATGTTAAGGTCTAACTTTGATTCAATGTATCGTTTCCAGGTTCTCTTTTCCTTCTGCACATTAGAATGAATACAGTTTTGAAAAGTCACTTCACCAGGTTTTATCACGGGGTTTATCCCGTTTCAGCTATTAAAAGGATAATTCCTGAATTAGGTGTTAGAGATACTATTGCAATCTCTTTGACTAACAAACGTTCTTTTACTCAGAAAAGGAGACAGACATCATCAAACATGCTCTGATGGTTTATTTTGATGGGATATCATTAACTTAACCCCATTTGTGCAAGAGCATAATCAAGTTAAAAATGAAGTCATAACCAAATGTATCTGATACTCTGGAAAAAGATAAAAATGATATTCACTGTCATAAGCATATATCAACATATGTCAAGCTATTTGAAGGTTACTGTTTTCAGAGAAATACATATTAAAGACATCATGGAGATATCCTGGACAGAAGTCAGCTTACACATTTTCCACTTGAGCGTGCAGAAAGAAACCTAATCACTTATCTAGCTGTAGAATAAAAAGCTGCGTATCATTTTTTGCCATAAAATTCCAGCAGCAAATGAATGAATGAAAAGCATTCAATTATTTACCTATACTAAATGAAATAGTCTCATTATATATCATATATCAAAAAACAGACAAAGTTTCCACTATTTCCTTTCAAACCTGCATAAAAATAAAATTAAAAATCCCAAATCCTTTGGTTTTATTGGCATGCCTAAGCTTCTCATTCTTGAAGTTCAGCTGTAATTGTAGAAGACAAAACTGGCTAATATGCAGCCTAGAAACAAAACCATGCAGAGTAATCTCAATAACAGTGATCACTGGCAAACTCATGCTGTCATTGTAATATATGTTAATCAACTACACTGCTAGCTATAACACATTCACTGAACTTTTAGAGTCAGAAGGCACAACTTCAACCGTGGTTGCAAATGTGGAAAGTTTGGGTGTCATTCATTATCTGACTACTCAAAACACTATTGTGTCTGAAAAGTATTTTGAATTACTTATGAATTAAAAAATATTTATTTAAATTATTTAAAAGTAAGTATTAAAGCTTCAGTGTTTCACAAACATAAGAAGTGGGTTTTATTTATGTGGGCTGTAAGTAATCTAAATTAAATTATCTAAAGAAATAATAAAAATCATCTAAATAAATAATAAAATAAATAATCTAAAATAAATCAAAATGACTTGCTGCAATGGATGGCTATAAACACTTCAGAAGGGATAGGCAAGGAAGGAGAGGTGGTGGGGTGGCCCTGTATGTTAGGGAGTATTATGAATGTCTAGAACTTAATGATCGTGACAGTCGGGTTGAGTGTTTATGGGTAAGAATCAGGTGGAAGGCCAACAAGGCAGATATCATGGTGGGAGTCTGTCACAGACCACCCAGCCGGGATGAAGAGGCAGGCAAAATATTCTATAAACAGCTGGGGGAACTCTCACAATCCCCAGCCCTTGTACTTGTGGGGGACTTCAACCTACCAGATATCTGCTGGGAATACAATACAGCAGAGAGGGAACAGTCTAGGAGGTTCCTGGAGTGTGTTGAGGATAACTTCCTGACAGGGCTGGTGAGGGAGCTGAGTAGGGAAGGTGCCCTGCTGGACCTGTTGTCTGTGCACAGAGAAGGACTTGTCGGGGATGTGACAGCTGGTGGCTGCCTTGGGCATAGCGATCATGAAATGATAGAGTTTTCAATTCTCAGAGAAGTAAGGATCGGGGTCAGCAGAACTGCCACCTTGGACTTCCAGAGGGCGGACTTTGGCCTGCTTAGGAGCCTGGATGACAGAGTTCCTTGGGAGGCAGTCCTGAAGGACAAAGGAGTCCAGGAAGGCTGGACATTTTTCAAGAAGGAGGTCTTAAAGGTGCAGGAGCAGGCTGTCCCCATGTGCTGAAAGACGAGCCGACAGGGAAAAAGATTGGCCTGGCTGAACAGAGAGCTATGGTTGCAACTCAGAGGAAAAAGGAGAAGTTATGACCATTGGAAGAAGTGGCAGGCCACTCATGATGACTACAAAGATGTTGTGAGATTATGCAGGGAGAGAATTAGAAGGGCCAAAGCCCAACCAGAACTTAACCTGGCTTCTGCTGTTAAGGACAGTAAAAACAATAAAAGGAGGACTAAGGATAATCTCTATCCTTTAGTATAGGGGGGTAGAAACATAGTGACAAAAGATGAGGAAATGGCTGAGGTACTTAATGAGTTCTTTGGCTCAGTGTCTAATAGTAAGACCAGTTGTTCCCTGAGTACCCAGCCCCCTGAACTCGTAGATAGGGGCAGGGAGCAGAATGAAGCCCCCATAATTCACGGGGAAATGGCGAGTGACCTGCTACACCACTTAGACACACACAAGTCCATGGGGCCAGATGGAATCCACCTGAGGGTACTGAGGGAGCTGGCAGAAGTGCTCACCAAACCACTTTCAATCATTTGTCAGCAGTCCGGACTAACAGGGGAGGTCCCAGTTGACAGCTGGTTAGCAAATGTGATGCCCATGTACAAGAAGGGGTGGAAGGAGGATCCGGGGAACTATCAGTCTGACCTCAGTGCCGGGGAAGGTAATGGAACAGATCAGCCTGAGTGCCATTACGTGGCACATGCAGGACAACCAGGTGATCAGGCTGAGTCAGCGTGCGTTCATGAAAGGCAGGTCCTACTTGACTAACCTGATCTCCTTCTATCACAAGGTGACCTGCTCAGTGGATCAGAAAAAGGCTGTGTACAGTGTTTACCTGGACTTTAGTAAAGCCTTTGACATTGGTTCCCACGGCATTCTCTTGGAGAATCTGGCTGCTCATGGCTTGGATGGGTGTACACTTCTCTGGGTAAAAAACTGGCTGCATGGCCAGGCCCAAAGAGTGATGGTGAACGGAGTTAAATCCAGTTTTCGACCAGTCACAAGTGGTGTTCCCCAGGGCTCAGTACTGGGGCCAGTTCTGTTTAGTATCTTTATCAACGACCTGGATGAGTGGATCGAGTGCACCGTCAGTACGTTTGTGAACTTGAAGTTGGGCAGGAGTGTTGATCCGCTTGAGCGTAGAAACGCTCTACAGAGGGATCTGACAGGCTGGATCAATGGACTGAGGCCAGTGGTATGAGATTCAACAAGGCCAGATCCTGCACTAGTATGACAACAGCCCCATGGAGCACTACAGGCTCGGGGAAGAGTGGCTGGAAAGCTGCCTGACAGAAAAGGACCTGGGGGTGTTGGTCGACAGCTGCCTGAAGAGGAGCCAGCAGTGTGCCCAGGCGGCCAAGAAGGCCAACAGCACCCTGGCTTGTACCAGAAATAGTGCAGCAAGCAGGACTAGGGAAGTGATTGTCCCCCTGTATTTGGCACTGGTGGGGCCCCACCTGAAATACTGTGTTCAGTTTTGGGCCCCTCACTACAAGAAAGACGTTGAGATTCTGGAGCGTGTCCAGAGAAGGGCAACGAAGCTGGTGAGGGGTCTAGAGCACAAGTCTTATGAGGAGCGGCTGAGGGAGCTGGGGTTGTTTAGTCTGGAGAAAAGGAGGCTGAGGGGATCTCTTATCACTCTCTACAACTACCTGAAAGGAGGTTGTAGCGAGGTGGAGGTCGGTCTCTTCTCCCAAGTACCAAGCGATAGGACAAGCGGAAATGGCCTCAAGTTGCAGCAGGGGAGATTTAGGATGGATATGAGGAGAAATTTCTTCACTGAAAGGGTTATCAAACATTGGAATAGGGTGCCCAGGGAAGTGGTGGAATCGCCGTCCCCGGAGGTATTCAAAAGACAGGTAGATGTGGTGCTGAGGGACATGCTTTAGTGGTGGTTTTGGCAGTCTTAGGCTGATGGTTGGACTCGATGATCTTAAAGGTCCCTTCCAAACTAGACAGTTCTCGGATTCTATGATTATATTAAATCTAGATATCTAAAGCATAAATGTAGAGGACAAAGTTAAAGATGCAGAACATGTAAAGGGCAATGTCCCTCTTCTATTTCGTTCTTGAATGTAATTTGTGAAGGCTGCCAATAACAGTTATAATCCAGCTGAGAGACACTTTACATTCTAAGTATATAGTTTGTAAAAGGTGACAAGATAACACATGTATAAGTTCTGTGAAAGACTAGTCAATCTGCTTTAATTTCTTCCACTACACTTTAATAAGTGTAATAGCCTTCAATTCTTCCATTTGGACATAAAGTCAATAGATACATGATCACCTCTAATGCAATAATTCTGAACAGCACAAATTTATATTGTAACCACTGACTGACAGGCAGAGAAATAACTGGTGGTCCCTGAAAGTATGTGTAGACGTGACAGATCTGTTTTAAAGAACTTAATGGAGCTGGCAAAGAATTTCACTTCTAATAAGTTTCAAATGTAGGTATACAACTTTTCTTAAGGCCAGTTTTGGCTCGAAGTTGACACTACAGGAATATAAAAGTTTTACTGCACCATCTGTGAGTTGCTTTGACATAAAGTATTGTAGTGAGAAAAACAGAAGTAAATTTCAAAAATCTAACCCTAGTCTGAAGCCTGACTCAAAGAACTTATGATATTAGTAATTGCCAATGAATTTTAGAAGGCAAACAGGGACTTGGGCAGATGGTCCTTTTTACTTCTTCTTTCAGGGAACTGCACTGATCTTTTAAGAGAGCTTTGATCTGTGCTACATTCACATTAAGATAAAGGAGAGAAACAAGAAAGCTGGATTTCTGCTTGGTATTGAATAAAAAAGTTAGCTGACCTTACATTCCATTAAAAGTGTAGCAGTCCAGCCTGGCTTTAGACTAAGCAGCTCTTGCATTATAACACAGTTGAGAATACCTTTTTTATGTTGTGCTGTTTTGCTAAATTAATTAGTTTTTTCCTATTCAGAGATCTGTATACTTACTTTGCAAGGAAGACCAAACATAAGAAATGTTTTCTGGTTGTTTTATTTTTTTTTTTTCCATTTCATCTTCTCCATCTTTTCTGAGCATATCGGACAACATCGTATCTGTCTGAGGCTACTGCTGGTATTAAGCAATTATAATTCTTCAGATGATTAATAAGAATACTATACTTGTTTGAAATTTCATCATATTGTACAAACTGACGTTAACATTCATATTAAGCAAAAGCTGCAACTCCAGAAGCTAAGTACCCTAATTTCTATTGTATTGTATCATACTTTATGTGATATTATGTTATGCTCTTTTTCTTTTTTCTTTTCTCTTTTCTTTT